>LPNX010785697.1:73865-92948 GCA_001517045.1 Pseudotsuga menziesii
ACCCTTGATGACATATAAAGTTACATTAATTATCCCACGCAGGGGAGCAGACATTTCGTGTACAAAAGGGGCAGAATTTCCTTGCTGAGTGAAAAATCCCTAAGATTTTTCCATGGTACAAACTGCACAGAATGTACATCTTCAATGTACATGAGGTTGCCACCTAGTTGAAATAGGTGGGCAATACACCCATGGAAATTGTAAACTCTAGAATGTGTTTCTTAACACACGAGTAAAGTGCAAGAGCAATGAAATGCTAAAATACCCCGCGAAGGGTATAAGAAAAGGTCCCAAAAGCAATGGTTAAATATTGTTGATCTTATAAATTTGAATATGTCCCTGATGAAAGTTGCGATTAGCTGTGCTTTTAAGCACTGGTGAAGTCCCAAAAGGGTCATATAGGCCAAAAAGGCCATGGAAATGGAATTGATGATCCTAATGAACGTAGATCAAACTTGATGTAGACATGATGCCTAAGTTGAATAAGCACTCTCTGAACAACTCAACCATTTGTGAGGCACTACCCTTCCCTTTGTTATTTGTCCAGCACAGAGTCTAGCTTCCCCTTTCCCCGTGTTACCAACTATTTTTTACAATAGTTGAACTTCCTATTGAGCCGCCAGTTATCGAGCATGATGAATGCTCATCTCCAGAGTTCAGAAGTTTAGTGTGCTCCAGAGTTAGCTAGTTTTGGGCTAAACTTTTTTTTTGTTGTAAATACATGTTCATACCCCCTTGGGGAAATTGTAAAAAATGTCCTAGCATTTAATTTTTTATAAAAGGCTCGGCTTCCCGGACTTAAGCATCAAGCTGACTAGCCCAGAGTATTTTTTCCCTTGATTATTATTGGTTGTTGAACAAACGACTAATAATTTTTGAGTTTTTCACTCACACCTCCAAAGCTGGGGTAGTTGTCTTGGTGTTTTGGCCTTAGGAGGTTATTAAAGCCTTCGTGTCAATTTTTTTCAACATGCTAGGCATTCTGATTGAGTCGTATGAACATGTACTAGGTCCCCCTAGAGTTTCGTTTGATTTCAAGAAAAAATAAATTTTTTTTTTTCCCGTTTTTAAGCCATTTTTTAATAGTTTAAATGGAAAAATTCAAAATGTAAAATATGTGTGATCCGAAGTCCGTTTTTGGCGTGGTTGGGCTCATTTTCAAGCCCGGAGCAACATCTTTACTCCATGGGCCACTTTCACTATGTTTCGGCCAGCTGAAGCATCCCGAAAGTCATCATTCAGCTAACAGAGCGTCCAAGTAGCATTTAAATGCTAAGTTTGGATAAAATGCACCAAGTCCAAATATAAAAAAAGTCAAATTCAAATTCAAATTTGAATATTTTATTAGTGGAAGTGACATAGCATGAGGTCACAATAACTCATGCAATCCTTTTAAAGTGTAATCAGCATCCAAACTTTGGTTTAAGGCATGGTTTCAAATTAATTCAAATGGAAGGGTGACTTGAATGGGAGAGCTCACGCTTATGTGGAGTTGGTGATGCATTGGGATGAGGGTGGACCCCCTCCATTTAAAACATTATAAATTAAACCATGGTGTTTATGTATGGCATGTCATGAGAGGTTACAAATTGTTTCAAGGTGAAGGACGACGTGAGGGGACTCACGCTAAACCAATGTGAACGGATGGATCTCTCCCATGCATAATTTTAAACCATGGTTCATTTGCTTAAGATTTAAGAGCTCGTGTGTAAACTTAAAGTTAAATTTCTGTTATGTAATCAACATTTACTACAAATTACAGGACCTAGAACTTTCGTGTTCTTCACAAGTAAAAAAAAAAAACTGTAATTAAACAGTCATTCAATTCATTACCTGGATCCATTTGTGCAGAGTTCTGGACATGATTAAAAACCCTTTCTTTATCACCGCTTCTGTCTTCAGAGCAGAAATCCGATTTCCCTCTCTTACCCCTTTCGGATACGTTCTTCCAGATACACAAGATGGGTATTCTGAAGGTTCTTTTATGGTTGGAGAGAGGATCGGTTTCCCAAGACAGTCATACTCCACTTGCCCATCATAGTAGGAGTTTGAAGACCATTCCCCTAGATCCGTTATCATTCGAGAAAGAAAGGATATGGAAACCCTTAAAAAATCGTAACTGCCTATCACATGTGTCTCTTCATGTGGGCCATTAAAAACTAATTAAAAAATTAGTCTTACATTTTCCCACTTGCCACATATGATAACTTAACGTTAGAGTTTAACAAGGTAGACATTAGGCACGCCATAAGTCATATCCATCTTGACTTTCAGTTGGTCATCATAATACTATAATTAAACAACCCAGTAATGCGAGTCATGATGGTTCCATGTCAATAAGGCAACATAGTCCCTTCCATGTACCACAACATTAGTAACCTGTTTAATATAGTCTATAAACGACAAGTGTATTCATAAGGTCCAACAATAATGTCCCTCGTCAGAGACTATTCCTGTCATCATACATTTATTTTCATACATGTACGTACACATTTAAAACAGGATTTATCAAACAGAAACACCTTTTATTAATATCTCATAGTGTCAAATAAAACAAATAACATAATGTAATCCATCACATAAAAGTAGCAACTGTTATGTGCTATGTTCAATACCCATTCTATTGGCATGTTCCTTAAATGTCTTTGGTGGTAATCCTTTTGTCAATGGATCTGCAACCATAAGCAGTGTGCTTATGTGTTCAATTGACACTCGTTGTTTCTGAACTTCTTCCTTGACAGCAGAGTATTTCAATTCCATGTGTTTAGCACCATTAGAATACTTTTCGTTCTTAGAGAAAAATATAGCTGCAGAATTATCACAATAAATTCTTAGCGGCTTGGCAATAGAGTCGACAACCCCAAGTCCTGAGATAAACTTTTGCAACCACAATTCATGAACCGTGGCCTCAAAGCATGCCACAAATTCAACTTCCATAGTGGATGAAGCAGTGATAGTTTGCTTCGCACTTTTCCATGATATTGCTCCTCCAGCTAATAGGAACAAATAACCAAAAGTAGACTTTCTACTGTCAACGCATCCAGCAAAATCCGAATCTGAGTAGCCAATCACCTCTAGATTATCAGACCTCCTAAATGTGACCATGTAATCCTTTGTTCCCTACAAGTACCTCATCACTTTCTTTGCAGCTTTCCAGTGATCCAATCTAGGATTAATTTGGTATCTTCCCAACATACCAACTGCAAAACTGATGTCTGGTCTGGTGCAAGTCTGTGCATACATTAGGCTTCCTACTGCAGAAGCATAAGGAATTCCTTCCATCTGTTTTCGTTCCCATTCATTCTGCGGACATTGCATAAGGCTGAATTTACCCTTTCTGAATAGGGGCATCACCAGCTGAACATTTCTTCATTCTGAATCTCTCTAGAACTCTTTCAATATAAGCCTTCTGAGACAATCCTAACAATCCATGTGATCGATCCCTGAATATTTCAATTCCTATCACGTAAGATGCCTCACCCATATCTTTCATTTCAAAATTCATAGAGAGAAACTTTTTGGTTTCGTGTAATAAACCGTGATCACTGGTGGCAAGCAATATGTCATCAACATACAAAATCAGAAATATAAATTTACTCCCACTAACCTTCAGATATATACACCGATCAACAGTGTTTTCCTTAAATCCAAAAGAAGTAATGGTATTACGAAACATAAGATACCATTGTCGGGAAGCTTGTTTAAGTCCATACATTGATTTCTTAAGTTTGCAAGCCAGGTGTTCTTTTCCTTTAATGGAGAAACCTTTAGGTTGATCCATATAGACTTCTTCCTCTAAACTCCCATTCAGAAAAGCAGTGTTCACATCCATTTGGTGCAATTCCAAATCATAATGAGCTACCAATGCCATAATGATTCTAAGTGAGTCCTTCTTGGACACAGGAGAGAAGGTGTCTCTATAATCTATGCCTCCTTTCTGAGTGAAACCTTTGGCCACAAGTCTAGCTTTATGTCGTTCAATATTACCCTTAGAGTCGCGTTTGGTCTTAAAGACCCATTTGCAACCAACTTTCGTGTATCCTTCAGGCAATTCAACGAGATCCTAGACTTCATTCTGGTCCATTGATTTCAATTCATCATTCGTGGCATCAATCCATTTAGCATAGTCATTTCTTTCTATGGCTTGTAAAAATGAAACTGAATCCTTACACGTCCCTACATCAAAATCAGATTCTTGTAGATAAATCACATAATCATCCGAAATAGCAGACCTCCTTTCCCTTTGAGATCTCCTTAATACTACTTCTTGTGGTCCTTCTACCATCGGTTCATTGGTGACAGTCTCATTATGGAGTGGTGGTTCATTAATTTGTTGTTCAATGTTGTCAGGTTGTTCAACAATGATAGGAACAACAATTTCCTTTGAAGCCATAGGTACAGGGACTTGTACCCTAACATCTTGGATAACCACATTTTGTGATTTGTCACTCCCACTGACTTCACCATTTTCAATGAATCTGGCATGACCAGTCTCTACAATTCTCGTATTGTGATTAGGACAATAAAACCTATACCCTTTGGATTTTTCAGGATAACCAATAAAATAACCACTGATCGTTCTAAAATACAATTTCTTTTCATGTGGATTATACAATCTAACCTCTGCTGGACAACCCCAAACATGCAGGTGTCTTAAACTCGGTTTCCTTCCTGTCCACAGTTCAAAAGGGGTTTTTGGAACTGACTTACTAGGAACCCGATTTAATAAGTATACAGCGATCTTAAGAGCATGCATCCACAACGACTTGGGTAAATTGGAATTACTTAAGATACTGCTAACCACATCCATTAAAGTACGATTACGCCTTTCAGCTACACCATTTCGCTGTGGCGTTCTAGGCATAGTATACTGTGCACATATGCCGTGCTTTTCAAGAATTTTAGCAAATGGACCAGGGCACTACCCTGATTCATCATACTTTCCATAATATTCACCACCTCTATTAGATCTGATGATTTTCACCTTTCTGTCTAATTGTCTTTCAACCTCAGTAATATACACCTCAAGGGCATCCACCGATTGAGATTTTTCATGCAGTAAATAGACATAACCATAACGTGAAAAATCATCAATAAAGGTGATAAAATACTTTTCTCCACCAAAAGATGGATTGTCAAAAGGCCCACAAATGTCTGTATGAATGATCTCAAGAAGTTCAGTACTTCTTGTAGCACCCTTTCTAGTGTGTTTGATTTGTTTTCCCTTAATACAATCCACACACACCTCAAGATCAAAAAAATCTAGATTTAAGAGAATCCCATCTTTTACTAATCTCAGTAACCTTTCTCTGGAAATATGTCTCAGCCTTTTATGCCATAAGTATGAGGAATTTTCATTCGTGAGGCTGCGTTTAGTACCAACATTATCATGCAGGATAAGAACAGTTTCAGCAAATAGATTATCAAGATTTAATTTGTACAAACCATCACAAAGAATACCCGAACCAACAAAAGAGGTACTTTTATACAAACTGAAATTTTTATTTCCAAAATTAAAAGAGTAACCACTGATATCAAGTCTAGACAGGGAAATTAAATTTCTGGAAATAGAAGGAACATAAAGAGTCTGAAACAAATCCAAATGATAACCAGAATCTAGAGATAAACGATAAGTCCCAATGGCTTCAACTGGAGCTTTAACCTGATTTCCCATGAACAGAAAAGTTTCATTTGGATTTATGATCTGGGTTGTAAGGAATCCCTACATTGTATTTGAAACATGAGTAGTAGCCCTAGAGTCAGTCCACCAAGTATTAAATTTCGATAATTTGACTTGATATCTACATGTCATTCCGGTTGGACCACTTTGGTGGCTACCAAACTGTATCTTAATATAGACCTTAAATCAATATAATGACTTTGCATATTAAATCAACAGTAATATGTTCAACACCCAAATCAAAGATACGAAAGGAATGAACTGCAAACTATGCATCTACTATAGAGTATTTTTACCTGTTATAAAAGAAAGAATTCTAATTACATTGTAATAGATTTGAACCCTTTCTGCAACACTATTCTGTATTAATATCTAGCTATTGACCATCTATCAATTAACATTGAATTAAGGAGACTTGTTGAAGACCTTTCAAATTCAGTTGCCTTGGGTTAATCATAAAGAATTCAGATCATTAGTCCTCAGTTCAGTCATGATGAATATCAGTAAGATTTATCAGCCCAAATCCATGTTGATGAATTTTCTGTGCTACGAACATCAAAGATATATATAGCAAATTCTTCACATAAACTTCAAGGCAGAAATGCGCTCTTCACATGGGCATGATCTCTCGCAATACTTCAAACATAGAAAAAAATTTAAAGGCTCATTTCATAAATACAATACATATCAGACATGAAATATATATATACATACACATGACGGTCATAGCATTACTGTAGGAATAAAGTAAAACAAATAAAATATCATTACGGAAAAACATGAATGTTCTCAACGCAGGCTCTGAGAACATGTAAACTTAAACTTAAAGTTCTGTTATGTAATCAACATTTACTACAGATTATAGGACCTAGAACTTTCATGTTCTTCACAAGTAAAAAAAAAAAAACTATAATTAAACAGTCATTCAATTCATTACCTGGATCCATTTGTGCAGAGATCTGGACACGATTAAAAACCCTTTCTTTATCATTGTTTCTGTCTTCAAAGCAGAAATCCGATTTCTCTCTCTTAACCCTTTCAGATACTTTCTTCCAGACACACAAGATGGGTATTCTTAAGGTTCTTTTATGGGTGGATAGAGGATCGGTTTCCCAAGACGGTTATACTCCACTTGCCCATCATAGTAGGAGTTTCGGGACCATTCCCCTGGATCCGTTATCATTCGAGAAAGAAAGGATATGGAAACCCTTAAAAAATCGTAACTGCCTATCACATGTGTCTCTTCATGTGGGCCATTAAAAACTTACTAAAAATTAGTCTTACATCCCGATCGTGAAGATAGCATGGTTGGACCCACGCTTATGTGGAGGCTTGCTTCAAGTGCTAGCGAATGGGGTAATGAGGGGATGACGTGAGCTAGCTCTCACGTGGGTTTTACCATGTGCGAATTAAGGAGGCATCATCCTTCATGTGGCAGCCACCTCATTAAATGTAACTCAGACTTCATCTCCTCACCTACCTTATGAAGCTCACACATGAGGGGAGAAGGAGACGCCGAATTGTTTTTGGTGGGGGTTTGATTGAGTGTGTTGGCATTGATTGGGTGTGTTGGCAGTTTCTTATACCAGTTCAACTCTAGTTCAACTAAGTTCAAGCCCAGTTCCACCTCTGGTTCAAGCTCAGTTAGCTTCGGGTTGTTCTTCAGCTCATTAATTCCCCCCTAGGGCTTGGTTTTTGTTATAAATAAGAGGTCTCTTCTTCCTTTTGAAGGGGGATAATTTTTGCAGAGAACCTCTAGTGAAACTTTGTAAATGATTGTTGCTTTCATGCAACCATTGGAATAAAAAGAAAGGCTTTGGAGGCTCATGTGGTGTGATATTGTGGATGCTTGTACTTGATGGATGAGGTGATGTTATTTTAGTTTTCTCTTTCTTGTCAATTTGGGATTATGAATCTATGCTTTAGAAGGCTTTTTTCAAGCACATAAGAATAGGTATTTGTAGTTTCAATTTATCTGTTTATTGATTTACTTTTAGAGATCGAAAAAGAGCATTGTTTTATTCAGTTATATTTCATGTTGCTTTTTTGTTTCAATTTGTGAACAATACATGATCTAATCCTTTGTTTGGCAAGTCTATGAGTTGTTGTTTTGCAGGTCATTCCATCCTACCAAGCAGAAGGTTGAGCTCAGCTGCATCTTCCTCTCTTGGAGTCAAGTGCAATTTCCAATAATTACTTGCTATGTGAGATCCAAGTGTCTTTCAAAGATCCAAAGGTTTAACCGGTTCCTCCCTACTTTTATTCATCTTTTGAAGTAAAAAGTCTAATTTTTGGTTAGGCAAGGTTTGGATTTCAAGTTACATAATTTTCACCAAACTGTGTGCCCTTGTTGGCTGCCCTCTTTGCTAGTTTCCAGCCTCTTTCTTCCTCTTTTCCACTTAGTTTGCAGCCTTTTTTCTCTCTTTTCGCAGCCTCTTTCTTTTCCTTTGTTGCAGCCTCTTTCTTCCTCTTTTCCACTTAGTTTGCAGTCATTTTTCTCTCTTTTCGCAGCCTCTTTCTTCACCTTTGTTGCAGCCTTCTTCCACTTTGTTTGCTGCCCTATTTCACTTTAGTTTGCAGCCCTCTCTTTGTATGTTTCCCTCTTTTGTCTTTCTTTGTTGCCCTCTTTCACCTTAGTTGGCAACCCTCTTTTTGCCTTTTTCTCCTCCGTTTCGTAGCTTCTTCTTCTGTTTGCTTTCCTCCGTTTTCATTGTAGAAATTTAGTTTCTTTTAGAGTTAGTTTGTAGATCTGTTTTTATCTTATTTTTGGATTAATGTTTAACAAGTTAGTGTTCAAAGCTCTTGTTTTCAGGGAAGTCAAAAAAGAGCCCAAAGGCTATAAGCAAACAAAGGAACAACAAAGAACGAAAAAGACAAAAACACCTCCCTCTTCTCTCTTTCCCTTTCTCACCTTGTTCATTCAAGAAGAGGCAAAAAACATCAAAAACATTGTAAAAAGTTAATAAAGAGCAAGTGGGATAAAGCCCACTTCCCCACTTCTCCCATTTGGGGGAAGCCTGTATCGTCCCTTGTTTTCTGTTTTTACTTTTCACGTGCATAATAAATGCTTAGAGTAGATTAGTCTCTTTACTTTCATAAAATAAATCTTTGTTAGTATAGCTTTACTTTCAGCATTTCTAATTTTATTCAGTTGCTAAAAGAAAAAGAACGAACCCAAAATCTCTTGAATCTCACCGAAAGGTGGATCAAGAGTGCTCTCTATCGGAGAGTTTACTGCTTTATTTATTTCCGTTTGGCATCTGTTTCTTGTTTTCAATAAATCTCTTGAATCTCACCAATAGTGGATCAAGAGTGCTCTCTGTCAGAGAGTTACTTCTATTTCAATTTTTACTTAACCCCCATGCTCTCCCGAGTACGGTCTCTGACCTGAAAGAGATTCTTGGGTAGATTGGACTTTATTTCCAGTACAGTTATTTAATTCCGTGCATCATAAGCCTCTTGAACATTGTCATAAGACGAAGTCAAGAGCACTCTTTGTCTGAGAGTTTTTTTCTTGTGCTCTTAATAAAAACTTCAACCTCACATCCCCCTTTTAAAAAAAAAAAATTATTTTGTTGCTTTCCACCACCAAGTATGCTCTGCCTTCCCTAAGGGGTTGGATTACTCAGAACAATGACTGGATTTGTTAATCTTACAAGTGATAACCATAATAAAATATTCACCCCCATAAACCAACGAACGGATGTTGTTTCGAGAAATACTCAGGTAGTGGGGAAATTCCTACTGGTGGCGCCGGAAATCACCATTGTCATAGAGTTCTAGCTTGGTGGTTAAGATCCTTGAACACCTAGCCTAGAATATTGGACGGTCCGTCAGGTCACCAAGGGGAGCCATTGAAGGTATAGATTTTCTGGTTGGACTCATACCTTGCTTTCTTAGCCTTAATAATCAAGATCACTAAAACTCGTAAAATCAACCAAGATAATTTGCACAACTTTTTCACCAACATTATTCTGAGAGTTGTAACTTCAGCATCGCCAAGCACTTCGTATATTTGACTCCATTTGGCATTGGTCTTTTTGAACTTTTATGCATCACCATTAATCTGGGCCATTTGTCCATTGGAATTTGTCTAAGTTATTTATCTGTGGATGCTATCTTATTTCATAAGTCTTCATTGTATTGTTTATCTCTAAATCTTGTGTCTCGTGATCGCAACGTGGATTGCTTTTTATCTTGCGTTTATCTCACTTTTATAAATTGTGATCTCATTATAAAACTCCTAAAGAACACCCATCTGCATCCACAACACCCAAAAACACTTAAAACACAAGAGCCATAGAAAACTCTTTGTTAGGGACAACCCCCCTTGGCTTCGTTAGGAGTTAGCCTAAACGGAGGAGCTGGGATTCAAGTGACAGTACCTGGCTCATTGCTTGCCCTCAAGGCCACACTTCTCCCACTTGTAGTGAGGAGATAGCTTTCAAAAGATTTTTGTTGCTGGTGTGCATCTCGGCGGACAACACCCCGTCCAAAGTGTCATTTGGAAAAGTTGGTCAAGTCATCCCTTTTGTCCTAGCCTTCTTTCTTAGCCTTCATTCTTAGCTAGCAGTTAGGCCATGTCCAATGAGTGAGTCTGTCATTTAAGCTATTGTGTAAGTAAAACATAAATAACAATGAAATATATAAATGCATTAAATGCCACGGAATGATGTTTATACTTTAAGTTATGTTGTGAATATGATCTAAAAGAACATGTCTTAGTCTATTGATATAATTTGTCCTTGGTCATTCTTGGGATCCATGATGATGTGAGGCATATATGCTTATGGATGATGATTGATGGTACCACATACTCTTGTTATTGATACCATATGGTGTACATATGATTCAGATGGTGATTGATGCAGTTCAACAGGTTTATTATTATTCCAGATCATCAGATTATGCACTGTCCGTATATGGTGGACCCTACAGTGGGCCCTTCAAGGAAACCCACGTGTATGAGTACACATTTTTAGTAGATCTGGGTCTTTTGGATCAAATGAGACACTTATCATTCAGTTCCGGGCACTTCTGACATTGATAGATGCAGTTATCCACTTGTTGACCAGATTTGGGGCTATTTTCCTAGCCTGTCTAGCAAGGGCCATGAGAGGCCAGTTCACCTAGGGCGCTATATGAGGAGGGGGTGGTCCAACCACCTGATATTACCAATATACCCCCTTCTAGAGAGCCTGGTGGCCTCATTTTGACAGCGCAGATACTCTAGGAGGCAGTTTGGGCAGTTTCATGGTTTTCGAGGAGGATTAAAAATGGAATAAAAGGGTCACTGAGGAATTCGATTTGGGAAATTGAGGCAAGGTTTTGGCACTTGGTCTTCATAGAGGTCTTCCGGGGTGAAACCCCAATCTCCCAGCCAGTTTGCATCAGTCAGTGGGGTCCACAGAGGCCACAAGAGGCCTTTTACTGCATGTCTCTCACAGATTTTGAGGACAGGATTTGATCATTTGTATTATTTGGACATGTTATTTTATATTATTGTGCCATGGGGATGAGCTAGTAAGGGTTGATGCCTCCTAGCCCCACCGTGAGCTTCTTAAGTCATGTCCATGTCATATGAGGTGGGCCCATGTGTTTTAGCCCCCTCCTAGTGATGACGTCACTTTCTATGAGTCTTTTCTAGTTGTGATGTCACCCTCTTTTGAGTGATCCATGTGATATTTTATGTTGGCTCATCTTAGCCATTGATTATGTTGTGAGATCTTTTAATCTCAAGCACTCATTTCAAAAAGTGGTTTTGAGATCTAAGGTTTTGGTCTTTATTATCCTATATAAGGAGGACACCCCCCCTCATTGTAAAAGAGGGGGAGGGATCTAGAGATTTTTGGCTTTGGGCTATTGGAATAAAAATACTTTCTTGGGCATCTTGGATCTCGGAATTGGAATGCTTGTTGTGATTGTAAATGCTTCTTCCTCTGCACTGATAGACATTGGTGGCCATCTTGATTTTATCTTCAACTAACATTGTTTTGCAGGAAAATAAAGTTAAACTAGTAGCAACAAGGAAGGTCTTCCTGCATGCATGTGTTCTTGCATGCAGAAGACTTAAATTACGAAACTAGTTGTATTTAATTTACTTTTCCTAAGTTTACATTGGAAAATAAATTAAAGTGATCTAAATTAACTTTAGTGAACCACTAGTTAAAGTGAAAGTGAAATTAGGGTTTTTGCTTTACCACTAGTTAAAGTGAAAGTGAAATTAACGTTTTTGCTTTACCTAAAGTTATAAAAGAGAGATCAATTGGTGGAGAGAACACAGACACTTGTATTCTGATAGAGACAGGATACAGACAAGGAGAGAAAGTCAAACAGAGGATTTAGCTGAGAAGACGAAGGAGCAAACAGTAGGATCATTGAGCTTCGTACAGCTGGGTCGTACACTCACACAGGAGGGTGTTGAGGTTTAGCTAGGATTTGCCCAGTGATTTTGCCGGGTACTGCATTCGCCAGGTTTGGGTGAATTTGCAGTGATTGTAAAAGTTCCATATTATCTCATAATAAAATCTATATCTGACTGCTACACCGGTTTTCCCATCTTAGGTTTTTTCGGGGGTTTCCATACCCAAAATAATAGAGTCAATATTGTGATGTGATGTTGTGATTTATTGCTCAGTTTTATATTCCGCTCCATAATGTAAAAGATATTCATGTGTGGTTATTAGTTGATATTTTGCATGCACTGTTTAGCCTTAGTTGAATATTTAAGGAAAATTTACATGGTATCAGAGATCTGGTGAGCTAAAGTTGAGAGATTTGCAGCAACAGCGATAGATCGGTGGCGGATCTATAAGAAGACACAAACGTAGACATCCAGATCTAGGGTTTGACAGGTACACTTCACTATGGCCATGCAGTTGAGAGTTGAGGATAGACTCCAGGGTGCTCAGAACTTTCCTACATAGAAAGAAAGGATCACAAGGATCTTGAACATTAGTGATGCAGAGGAGCACATTGACTCCACGAAGGTTGCACCCACAGATCCGACAGATTTAGCAGCTTGGAAGAAGATTGATTTCAGAGCCATGTTGTTAATCATGGATGGAGTGAAGAACTATATAGTCCCTAACCTTTCTGGTAAGAAGACTGCAGTAGAGATGTGGACGGCTTTGGAGAATCTATACCAAAGCAAGAACGAGAACCGGAAGATGGTGTTGCAAGAGAGGATGCGCAGCACCAAGATGGCTAAGGGAGGAGTGGTGCCTTATCTCATGAGGCTCACACAGATCAGGGACGAGCTTGGAGCTGTTGGCTCTAAGACAGTGGATGAGGAGCTAGTTCGAATAACCCTCAATGGCTTCTGTAAGCCATGGGACACCTTTGTCAAAGGTGTTGTGGCTAGGGAGAAGCTCCTTGATTGGCAGAGACTATGGGGTGACTTTGTGCAGGAAAAGACTCGCATGGGTCAAGGATCAAGCTCATCCAATAGTGCCCTACAAATTGTCGATGAGGAGGCTCTAGCCCTTACAGAGAAGAGCAAGGGGAAGGCAAAGAGGAAGAAGGATGGTAAGAATAACCTTGACGTATCAAAGGTCAAGTGTTTTATCTGCCACAAGCAGGAACACTCTGCTTCCGAGTGCCCAGACAAGAAGAAGAAGAGTAACACTCAGATGGTTGGATCTGCAGAGGTGGATGGGTTCAGCAGGAACTTCGATGAGGAGTTTTGCTTGATAGCTTGCATGGCAAGCACCACAGGGAGCAGCATATGGTACATTGACAATGGAGCATCTAGTCACATGACTGGACATAAGAGATTCTTCAGAGAATTGCAGGAGGGTGGAACAAGGATCCACGTTGAGGTGGGTGATGATGCACGGTATTAGGAACAGGGAGTTGGCACTGTTTCATTTGAGAGGGAGTCTGACAAACCCCTCAGTTTTGCTGATGTGTTATATGTTCCAGGTTTAACCAAGAACCTTATATTAGTCCCCACTCTGGAGGACAAGGGATATTAGGTGAAGTTCCGTGACCATAGAGTGTATATCAGGCCTAAGGGGTCAGATAGGAGCTTGGATCGGGTGATTGGCAAAAGGAGCGGGAAAGTGTACAGACTACACTCTGAGCCTGCAAAGGCTCTAGTCAGCAGCAGCAGTAGCAGTCAGGGTGAGTTGTGGCATAGGAGGATGGCACACTTACACCATGGAGCACTGAAGCATTTGAGATAGGAAGTCATTGGAGTTCCTTAGGTACAGGAGGAAAAGCATAACCACTGCAAGGGTTGTGCTTTGGGGAAGAACATTAGGAAGCCTTTCCCACAGAGTGAGCACAAGTCTAAGGAGCCCTTGGACTTGGTGCATTCGGATGTATGCGGACCTATGAGTGTCCATTGGTTCAGTGGTTATAGTTACCGCGTAACCTTTATTGATGACTATTCCAAGAAAACTTGGATCTATTTGCTGAAGGCCAAGTCAGAGGTCTTTGGGAGGTTCCGAGAGTTCAAGACTCTTGTGGAAAACCAAACAGGAAAGAAGAATCGAGTGTTGATGACAGACAACGGGGGTGAGTACACTTCCAATGAGTTCATGGAGTATTGTTAGACGGAGTGTACCACCAGAGAGGCTTAGTTATATGGCACTGATGACAGAGTTGATTAACTCTGAACCTTCCAGCTTTGGAGAGGTTGCACTACATGATGTGTGGCAGGAAGCTATGGTTGAGGAGTATGACTCCATTATGAAAAACCAAGTATGGGAGGTTGTGCCGAGGCCACAAGGGAAAAGGGGGGTGGGATCCAGATGGATCTACAAGGTGAAGCATGCAGTAGACAGAAGCGTGGAGAAGTACAAGGCGCGCTTCGTGGCAAAGTGGTTTTCACAGGAGGAGGGTATTGATTATGAGGAGACCTTCGCCCCTGTTGCCAGGTATTCTTCCATTCGTACCATTATCTCACTAGCAGCTGAGATGGGTTGGCGTGTCCATCAGATGGACGTCAAGACTACCTTCCTCAACAGAATCATAGAGGAGGTGTATATTGAGCAGCCAGAGGGGTTTGATGTGGAGAACAGGGAGACGCATGTATGCAGACTGCATCGAGCTCTCTATGGGCTCAAGCAGGCACCTCGAGCATGGTACTCGAGGATTGACAACTATCTACAGGAGATGGGATTTCAGCGGAGTGAGGCTGACCACAACCTGTACTTCTTAACAGGTGAGGTGCCTCTCATACTGGTCTTATATGTGGATGATCTCTTTTTGACAGGAGATGAGAGGCTGATTGGAGAGTGTAAGTCCAACCTTACAGTAGAGTTTGAGATGAAAGACCTTGGGATGACGCATTACTTTTTGGGCTTGGAGGTTTGGCAGAGAGATGGATGCTTCTTCATCGGACAGGGAAAGTATGCGGTAGAGATCTTGAAGAGATTCAAGATGGAGGACTGCAAGCCTATGGCCATACCTCTAGTGTCCAACTAGAGGAAGATTGATGGATTAGGGACAAACGGATTTAATCCTACCTTGTATCATCAGCTTATCAGATCGCTTATGTATCTGGTCAACACTCGACCAAACATCAGCTTTGCAGTCAACTCTTTGAGTCAGTTCATGGTGGACCCTCGGAGAGTGCATTGGATGGCTGCAAAGCACATACTTCGCTACATCAGAGGTACAGTGGAGTATGGATTGGTTTATGAGCGCAGGGGGAGTGTATAGTTGGCAGGTTTCACAGATGCTGACTGGGCAGGATGTGTAGACGACCAAAAGAGTACTTCAGGTTATTGTTTCAGTATTGGATCAGAGGTTGTCTCTTGGTTCAGCAGGAAGCAGAAGTCAGTTGCATTGAGCTCGGCAGAGGCTGTTTACATGGCAGCCAGCATGGCTTCTTGTGAGGGTATGTGGCCGAGGAAGTTACTTGCAAGGTTGTTTGAGTGTGAGCTAGAGGCTACAGTAGTTCACTGTGACAATCAGAGTGGCATCAGGGTATCTGAGAATCCAGTGTTCCATGACCGGAGCAAACACATAGACATCAAATACCACTTCTTGAGAGATTGTGTTCAAAGGGGAACCATTTGGTTGGAGTACATACAGACAGATGAGTAGGTGTAATATCCCAAAATGATATTTTCCTGTTTATGTGTATACTGTAGATGGCTAATAGACTTACTCCTTAATCAAATAGGAAAGCAAGCCCCGAACTTTGCATGCATGCAGTTGCATGCAAATATATGCCCTAGAAAAACACTGAGATGCTATAAAATAGGAGAAATCAATGCATGTACATACCCATATATAGATCAGCTGATGGTGAAGAGACTGGTCCCAGCATGCAAGGATTCTGCAGGAGGAATAAGGAGATACACCAAATCGTCCTCCACAGGTGAATGCGCCCTCCTCTCAAATTGTATAAGCTCCAGAATAATAAATAAGTTGCTGTTGGAAGCCCGGATGATGTGCACTAGGGTTATCGTACCCCTCTGATGATGATGGAAGCAGCATGCGGAAGTTCTGAACCCTGTAGGTAGGAAAACGAATTGCTTTGTCTCTAATCACAGTGACACGGTGTGACGGTGAAACCCTTTGGATGGATGAATAATCAACTTCCCGAAATAACTGCTGAATGTAACCTGATGATGAACTAGTGTTGAACCTGGATGATCCAACCTGATGATGAACTAGGGCAGATAGATTTCGCTGCCGAAATACACCAGTTAGTTGAGCATGCGCTCAACCCCAACTTAGCTCGCCGAGCTCTCCAATTCGACTCCACAAATCAATTATCACATAAGTGACTTCTCCCTTCACTTTATCTTTCTTTTATAACTTTCAACTACGAAAACCCTAACTTTTGACCTAATCTTCTAATTTGCAGTTGACTTGCATGCATGCCCATGGAGACTTAATCGGGTGCATGCATCATTAAATAATGCCCGGATGTCATGCATGCAGGTGGCCTTCGGCTCTAGTGGCCCTCTTCGACCCAATGGTGATATAATATTGATGCCCTAGATCTTCTATATATGGCATCAGTCTTCAGCTGATTCCTTGACTGTCAGTACCCACTCGAACCTATAGGAATCACATAGGTTAGCGGGTTGGTCCTGTTGGCCTGATTTTATGAATCAGAGTCAATAAGGAGGTTTTGTCCACACAATTAGCTTAGAGCAGCGTCCGGTGTGTTTAGATTAACAAAACCTCGCAGGTTGTGGTCCTGCTACCAGCTAGTTTGTCTCTTAAGGAGAACTTAAAACCAGCAAAATTTAACCTATTCTAATATCTATCTTACCTAAATACCTAAAATGACCTAAGTTTGCTTTCTTAAGGAAAGACTCTGAGTTTTGGGAAGTTTTCTAAATATGAAAACTTACTTATAATATGCAAAATGATTTAACAGTGCTAAATCAAAATAAAATGAAAATTTTAAACTAATTAATCTAACTATCCTATTTAATCCTAGTTCATCCTATCTCAGCTGAGAGCAATTTGAAAATATATTAATTATTAATCAATAACAGAAAACTGAAATATGATCTAAACAAACATATTTAAATCATGATAAAAGTTACTCTGCTATGTAATAATAGAAATGAAATTGAACCTATAAACACATAGTCAACTTCAAATTCCAAAATTGATTAATAATTAAAAATCAAGATAGTCATTTGAATTTGAAATAATGTTTATTTAAAATTCACTGTTAACATACAAATGAAATTTTAAATAAACAGAAAAGTATGTCATTAAAACTGATGTTTATAGTGAACACACTAATAAACAAAACCATAATGAAATTTTATTCAATAACTAACTTGAGATGATAAAGTGTGAAAAATATCTAAACATCAATGTGTCACAGCACACAGAGTTCATATATAACATAAGATAACAAACAGAAATATAGGTAAATATATAATCCAAAAAATGAAATACCAGTCACAGTATCATTTTGCAGATATCCAGTATTGTTCATATAAAAGCTTCAGCTTCAAGTATGATGCACTACTAGCAACAAAATATATTTCATATAAGTCTCTTTACCACTCCATCCTCCCGAGTTCTTCAAAACTCATCACTTAAATACTACTAAAAGTTGGTTTTGCAATAAAAACTGTTTGCCACATTATAGGAACAACTAACCAAAAGGCATCTATTTACACCTATTACTAGAAATAGAAATCGACTAGCCTGAGTCGAGGTATCACATAAACTGCCTGATCATTGATAAAATTCCCTTTGGTACGAATCAGCCACATCCACATGCCATTGTATAACCACGTTCTGCGCTTCTGGAAGACAACTTGATAATGAGATTCCTTGCATTAAACACAGCGTATTAAAACGAGTTTAACATAGTTAACTGAAACATTAAAAATTATAAATACATGCCTGTAAAATCTCCGATTTTACAGGCATGTGAAATCGAATTAACTTTACCTGATATGCTGCGCTGTAAGAGAGAAGAACAGAACTTAATTATGAAGAGAGACTACTCTTCTGGCTTCGGCCAGTTTAGCCTTCAGCCTTATGATTTTAACATTTTGCTTTTCAATTCTCTCCAGTAACAACTGATTTGTATTTAATATTGATTTCTTGGATTTCTTGTATTGATTCTTTTTCATATTTGCCTTCTTCCATCTATCGATCCAGTCTAACAATTCTTTTCTGAAATTTTTATTTTCTTCTTCCAGTAACGCTGTACTAGACAGACATTGTTTAAGTCTTCCTTTAAATTCCGTGATTTTATCCTGATACTCATTTCCTAACGCCTGTTGCAGAGTTTCATCTTCTTCATGTACACAAGGAGAGCGAGGACTGTTAGGAGGTTGATTGTACAATGGTTCATCATCAACAGTGTTCACATTTAATTCTGGTTGATTACCCTCAACCTCGCCCGATTGCACATCATTCCTTTGCCCAGTAGCAGAATTCCCTATATCCATCGTGTCAGGGGTAGACATCAGGATATCATCCTCAATATTCACAATTGTTGGTTCAGTGGCTGTGCATTTTGAAACCTGTGGATCATGCTTATACCCAGGAGTTGCATACAGATTATGCATGCTCCTAGTAATTCTACGTGAAAATGAGAGGTTTTCATAACTTAACCCTTCCCTGTCGCAACAAACCTGAGCCAAATGGTTCAGCATATTCATGGATTGTTCATCATATTCAGTAGATTTGTTGTTTTCATCTTCAACTAATCCCTCTTTTAATTTTATAGGGTTATCGTTATTTTCTTTGGGTTCGGGTTTATCCAACCCTTCTCTAGAATCACAAGGGATTGAAACCCTATCAGCACATCCATTACCCTCATTATCTATGGGCGTACTAACATTCTCTGCCTCATTAATATCTGGACTATTATCTTCTGAATTTATGTCTTTTCGTCTTCGACGAATTCGTGGAGCAGAATTAGGCCAGTATTGAGTCGGCCCCAAATTACAGTCAGC
>LPNX010785718.1:0-10181 GCA_001517045.1 Pseudotsuga menziesii
GTTGAAAGGCCAAAGTCCAATGGGCACAAGCATACATATGAAGCTTTTGAATGGACAAAGGGTATTTGGAACTCCTCTGAATTAAGTTTGTGTAGTGTTTCTTGTTATGGATTACAGAGACCTATGCATTGGCTCCTTGAATGTAATGAGGACCAATAGCATTAGATATAGACTCATTAAATCTGCAAATATTATTGTTGAAAGGGGGGTATTCCAATAATAAGAACACCTGCATATCCAAATACACGACCACCATAATCGCTCGAACATTCTACATGTCATCATACTTGCTATATGTGATGTATGTTTCAAACATATTTCTAGAGACGTAAAAGCATTGGTGACCAAGCATAGTGCCCATCCATGTATATTTCCAAATTCTTTAGGAACACACATTAATAATACATTATATAAATATTTTTGAGCATATCATAGTGCCCATGTATAACATGATATTTTGTGAGCCTGCCCAATACATGTTAGGAATGCAAGCAATAAGTGAGAATGGAGACTTGTATGTAACTAAAAGAGGGGCATACATTAGAATTTTTTAGAATTTCCAGTGTACTGTTGTAGGATTGCCACTATGCAAATAAGGCATTTACTTGATAGTCACAATCCCATTAGTATGATAAATTATGGGAGAGATCAGAAATACATCCCTACACAAATATTAACCGATAAGTATGGTTTTGGTGTATCATTTGGAGAATAACACCCTCTAACAATATTTGTTATTATGACTCTTAAAAGGTCCTACTTGAGAAATGGGCACTTTTAGGCCCTTGAGCTTTCAAGCTTAAGAAGCCATAAATAACAGGTATGTGCACACTAGCAATGATGGAAAAGATCATAAAACATATTAGGTAAAATGGATAATCATCTACAACATCACAACATCATTCATGGGAAACCTAAAAACCACTTACAACCATCAAAAGTAAGGGTTACAACAACACCGAGTGTAGGGTAAGGAGAGAGGAGTGGCCAAAAAAAAGAATAATCGGGCCAATGTAGAGTGGAAAAGTGACCTAGAAGTTTGGAAGAGGAGATTAACCAAGATTCCTTGAAAAAGGAACTCATGTCAAATATGTTTTTTGATGGAAGTGAGAAACGTACCAACTCCATATCACTTCTATCCAAAGTAAATCTAGATTAATGCGAAGATATGTTCTTTCAAGGAGATAGTCCATTAAAGGAGAACCTCCAGGCCCTATACAGACATATATTAGCATAAATTGCAGTGTTATATTTGTTGCATATGCATAACATATCGTCTCAAGCTTGACAATGTTGAAAGGCCAAAGTCCAATGGGCACAAGCATACATATGAAGCTTTTGAATGGACAAATGGAATTTGGAACTCCTCTGAATTAAGTTTGTGTAGTTTTTGTTGTTATGGATTACAAAGACCTATGCATTGGCTCCTTGAATGTAATGAGGACCAATAGCATTAGACATAGACTCATTAAATTTGCAAATATTATTGTTGAAAGGGGGTTATGCCAGTAATAATAACACCTTCATATCCAAATACACGACCACCATAATCGCTCCAACATTCTACATGTCATCATACTTGCTATATGTGATGTATGTTTCTAACATATTTCTAGAGATGTGAAAGCATTGGTGACCAAGCATAGTGCCCAACCATGTATATTGCCAAATCCTTTAGGAACACACAATTATAATACATTATATAAATATTTGTGAGCATATCATAGTGCCCATGTATAACATGATAGTTTGTGAGCCTACCCAATTCATGTTAGGAAAAGGCAATGCAAGCAATAAGTGAGAATGGAGACTTGTATGTAACAAAAAGAGGGGCATACATTAGAATTTTCAGGGCTACTAAATGCCCACACCTATTACCCAAACTCATTCTTGACAAGATTTTTCTTTAACAAGTTTTTTGCTCATAAGTCTTTCCAAGTTCTTTTGCTGGTATTTTGCAATGTTTATGCCAAAAAAAATTTCGACCATGATGCAGGTAGAACCAAATAAGTATTTTTTAGACCTGTCTTCCTCCAATGAAGGGATTTTAAGAAGGCTAGAGGAAATTGAGACATCCAGTAGGTCTATAAGGACTAGATCAACTAGATGTTGAAGATCAAAAGAAAATTCAATAAACGCATGAAATTTTTTCTCAAAGGAGGGGGGTCATGTTCCTATGATGATGAGACAGTGAGAGACATCGACGTTCCCTTAAGGTACACACACCTAGTGAAACAATGGGTTCCTAGGGATCTTCCTCAAGTAAACACTGATTTTTTGTGAATGAGAGGATATATAGAATTGCACCGTCGTCATTGCATGGATTGGGGTTGTTTTGCATGGATGGCATAAATGTTGGATACGGTAGATGTACACAATTGATGGAGTATGTTGGACCCTATTACAACTACAGTGATTGGATGCTCCTGGTCCAATATACATGAAGTATGCGTAGATATGGGTTGTCAGTGAATTATATACAATTGAAAGACAAATCTCAAAATAAAGGAGCAACGTTGTACATGGACGGAAGGCCAAAAACAACTGGTAATATTGCAGGGTTTATAAACTGTACACAACCGTGGTCTACACTAAAGCAACCCAACTGCATATTCGAGTCACGTGAAGGAAACTATGTCTTTGTATGTGCAATTAAATCAATAGTTTCTAGTGAAGAACTGCTTATTAATTACAATTTGAATCGTGTAGATACAAACACCGTTAGCATGGTTGTGGTACAACCAACAATTTAACCAACCTTTTATTAATTATTTTAACATCTATAGGATTTTTCATTAGCATATAATTGTAATTTTCTACTTTTCATGTTTCCTTAGGTAAATTTTAGTATGTTTTTTATGCAGGCTTCTCTCAGGGGCACCTCCCTCTCCGTAGATGTTTGTCGACCTGAGTCAAGGCAACAAGTATACATCGATATTGCCAATGTAATAAATTTAGGATGGACATACAAATATGTTGTTATGTATTTTTATTAGTATATTAGTTTTTTTTATATAATATTATCTATTTTCCATGCAAAGTATTGATCAAGGAAGCTAACCCGCTATTGATCAACCAACTACAGCATCGGGGCAACAGCCAAACATGAATGTAATTCTCCATTTCATATACTTTAAAATCGTAAACATGTATATCGTGATGCATAATGTTTATTTTGTTATGTATTCTTTCATTTTTATGTTTGCGTTCATGATGGTAATGTTGTCTACCTTTTTTGCAGATTGACCAAGGAAAGTCTCCAGCTGTTGATTAGACGACTAGAGCCTTGAGGCAACCAGTAAACCTAAATGTAATTCCAAATTCTAAATACTTCAAAAATGTACACATATAAAACATGTAGCATAGTGTTTATTTTTGTTCGGTATTTGTTAGATTTTACATATTGCATTCATTGTGATAATGTTCTCTACTTTTTTTGCAGGTGGTTGATCGAGGTAAGTCCAAATCTGTTGATCAGACCACACCCTCATCCAGGCGTCAGGTAATCCTATATGTAATACTATGACTCTATCATGATAGACAATTTTTGTTAATATAATTGTTTGTGCACACTATTGCTTCAAAGACTAAGCAATTTTTTATATATTTCAATTGCAAACAGGGGATTCGGTTTATGAAACAACGTCTCAAAACTCTTTACAGAATGAGGTCTCCCGGTTGATGAGAGATAGTGAAATTAAAGATTCTGTAGACCCATTGAGGGTGCTACAAAAGACCAGAGAAAAACAAAATGAGGAACTGATTCTCCTGACATTGGCAGTTACACAAATAGAAGGGATCGAAAAAAGGATTCAATTGTTGTTACAACAATGTAAAAAATTGGCAGTAAGTTCTTGAATAATAATGTAAATTCATTTATAAAAACTTTATAATATTTGATTTTATATGCTATTGAACTTATAATACAATGGTTTGAATTTATAGCGCGCTATGGAGATTAGCAGTGGTGGTCAAGGAAATGTTGGTCCTAGTGACCAAACCACTCCACATACACCACATACTACTCCCATATTGTCCACTGAACACTCGGCAACACACTCTGTGACACCCCTAAGGGAAGCAGAGGGTGCAGCTGATGCTGCCCCATCCACAATAGATGATGCAAAAGAAGGGGTGGATGCAGGGTTAGATAGAGATGTGGAAGCATTTCCTAGATCTTCTCATGTCACTAGCACTGGTTCAATAGTGTATACATTTGTGGTGAATGAAGAACTGGTTTCAATAAAGATAGAGAGGATTCCAGGTCATTATAGATTGTTCAATTTAGTTTTTATAATTTGTGTCTAATATACTGATAATATATTTTAATGTTGACTAATGATGGCATTAATGTTTTGCAGGAAATGACATTAGAGAAAATTTGGGGTCTAAAATGGCCCTTATAAGAAAATGCGGCAACAATAAATTTTGTGAGTTGGAATTGAAGAACCAATAGAATTTCAATAAAATGAGTCAACCATAATGGTTGAATTGACATATTTGTCATAAAAGAAAACTACTTTTTTTTGTTCGTATTTTCAACATATCTCCCTGTGTTTTTACTCAAATTTCAAGCGAGAGAGCTCATTGGATGTGGAATTTAATTCCGCATCCAACGAGTACCTACACTTCATAATTTTGATGGACCCCGCTATCCCAAAAAAAAAAAATACCTTAAAAATGTGATGATGATGTCATCATCATGTTTTTTCAGGTATTTCTATTTTTTTGGGTAGCGGGGTCCGTCAAAAGTATGCAGTGTGGGTACCCATTGGATGCAGAATTAAATTCTGCATCCAATGAGCTCTCTTGCTCATAATTTGAGTAAAAACATAGGGAGATATATCGAAAATATGAACAAAAAAAGTAGTTTTTTTCATTCTTCCTCCAAAATTAATAACTATTATTTTATTATTTTAACTATTATTTTATTATTTTAACTATTATTTTATTATTTTCCTTAGGAGGCCCATTTTAGACCTCAAATTTCCTCTAATGTATATTTTATAAACATATGAATGATTTGGCCTTGGATATCTTTGGGCCCACCATCCTCACAATGTGGAACAAGTAGCCAAAAGCTGTAAATAATTATCTAACTAATCACTTGGTTAGTCTGTTCGGAAAAGATACCTTCGATACATCGAAGGTCTTACAGAAGGCTAGAAAAAATCTGAAGATTGTCCAAGACCAGTATAGGGTTCACCTAGAAAAGAACCCTAGGTATGACTACCCTCTAATGATTCCACCTATGGAGTGGAAAGCCCTAGTGGAAGATGGAAAAGAGAAGGGCTTGAGAAAATCAGGAAAGATACCACTAGCTGGAACATGGAGGTATGCAATACATTCCAAAATGTAGTGGTAAGGCTTATTATTACTAGTTTTTATATCAATTTTGGTACATCAACTAACGTATTTAAAAACTTAATTGGGCTCTTGGAAACATCTAACGCCACCAAGGCAAGAATTGAAAAAATTGGCCAACACAAGCTTGGGCCTGGTGGTTACTCCAACTTGGCGGCCCGATATGTAAGTATCGCAAAACCCGAATCCACATCCAAATATCACACAGATTATTATTTTTGTTTTGTTCTAGAAAAAATGTAAAATTAATGACATCATGCAAATATGAAGGCAGACCGATTCAAAGAATTGCCCAGTGCGGATTACATGAAGCTTGGATTCGAACAGAGCTTTAACGTCGTTGTTGAACATAGGAGAAGCTTGTCTGGGCATACTACACAATCTTTTGTTGATCCATCTAGTGCGCAAGTATGTAAAAACTATATAGTTTAATGAGAGTTTATTAATGCTCATACAATTTATTCCTTATAAATAAATTAACATAATTTATTTATTCCTTTTTGTGCAAGAAAGTAATGATCCCGTTCATGTCGAGGATGTACATGACCAACCAAACGAAGATCATGCTTTGATTCCTGGTAATGAATTTATTAATGTGCTATTGTTTTTTATAGACCATTGCAGATGATGAACATTAATTCTAATTCTACACAATTCAACTACAGAGCATGTAGATACAGATAACATTGAACATGTTGGGCCTGTACAAGATAATGTTGAACATGTTGATGTGCCCATGGCAGGTAAAAACACGTATTCGTAATGTGTTTTTAAATGAATTACTCGTATTGATCAAAATATAAATATATTAATGAAAGATTTTGACATTATTGCAGAAATTCATCGCCCCTCACCTGAAGTTCAACCTTGCGAGTAGACTAGTAGGGAGACCGAGGATCAGATTCCAAAAGATGTGACTCTAACTAAATATTTAAAGAGAATAAAAGTAAAAAAGAAGTGACTAAACAAATTTTGAGTAATTATTATTTATAAAAAAAAAAAACCTTTCATGGTTTTTTCCTCTGTTTCATGAATGAATGTTTAAATCAATGCTTTAATGAATGGTTTACTGATTTTTTTTTCTGCCATTGACTAAATGAATGGTTTAATGAATGATTTAATGAATGTTTTAATGAATGGTTTTTCAGCTATTGAATGATTGAATGGTTTAATGAATGATTTAAAGAATGATTTAATGAAAGCATCTTTCAACTATTGAGTGAAATAATTTGCAGTAGATGCATTGTTATTCACATTGTAGATGCATTGTTATTTGGATTGTGAAATAGTGAAATGAATTGTTATTTGCAAGTAGATGCATTGGGTTTTGGGAGTTGAAAGTGATGTGAGGGGGGGGAGGGGCCATAAGAGCTTCCACCTTCACGTGGTTGGTCCTGTTTAGTAGAGAATATTAAATTATTCTCGAAACAGAGAGGAGATCAATGAATGGTAAGGAATAATACATTAAAAAACATCTATTTCTATAATTTTAATGTATAATTTTCACTATTTCTATTTGACTCCTCCATTGGAACTTGTTACAGATAGCGTTGAGAAACATTTCCATAGTTAAGAGGCAAGAAATGGTGTTTTGATTATATTGATGGCCTTATATACATAGTATTTTTGGTTATCCATGTTTTATCAGGTGATCTATTCTTAACATTTAATTTACTTGAATAGTTGAATAGTATTGTAATTTAAATTGTAATAGAATTGTATTTATTTAGATTGGTTTTGTTATTTTCATAAACAAACATAAATTTATTTGATGGGTCCTAACATGAAACTATTGCAACAGGACAAAATATCACTAGTACAAGTGATCAATTTTGCCATGGCCAAAACGTGGCAATATCCACGGAGAAGTGTGGATATTGCCACATCTAAGTGTTTTTTTTCCCGTGGAAACTATTTCGTCGCAATAGCGATGACCCGTTAATTGCGTGGCAAGAGCGACAATGTTCTATTTTGCTGTGTGTATATTTCCATGGGTGGGCCGTCTCTATAGCGACGGGAAGAAATCGCAATTGCGACGGCAATTCCTAAAATGAAAATGACAAACCCCAATACTTGCGACGGTAAGACGTCTCTATATCGACGGAGAGACGTCGCTATATCGACGGCAAGGAGTCGCTATATCGACGGTAAGGCGTCACTATATCGACGGCAAGGAGTCGCTATATCGACGGTAAGGCATCGCTATATCGACGGTAAGGCATCGCAAAGTTTCACGGCAAGCCGTCGCTATAGCAACGCTTTCTGTAGGTTTTAAAAAATATATATATGGGCATTTTTGGATGCCAGAGAATCCATTGTGATAAAAGCAATGTACAATAATCTCCACCCAGTTCGAAACCAGTTGGTTCCTTCTCCAAAAGTGAATGGAAAGCCAAATAAATCAATCACGGAGGTTGGATTAAAGCTCAATGGTGAATTGGAGCTCCCAAGGAACAAAGATAAAAATTCAAAGCTAAACATTACTAATTCAGTGGTTTAGCGTATCTTGTATTGACAGAAAAAGTGAGATTTGAAAGAGTTATTATTTACTGAGTTTTATTTTGATCTGATGAAAGGATTTTTTTGGTTTAAATTTATATAAATTGTTTTTTTAATAATTTACAGGACATTTTGTGTACTTTCCTTGTGAAAGTCACATTCATTTCTAGAATTTGCATTCTTTGTGATTCGGAAAGGCATTTTATCTGCACCATCAGTACTGTTTGTAATGTCTAATCAAGTTGCTTACATTTTACCCTCAAGAAACAAACAAAAACTGCCTAATTTACAAAATCCACACTAGAGAATGCCCAAAGTTAATTGGCCATAACAGCTAATGATAGAATTTAAGAACTAGGATTATGTTTTTCCTCGGTTCCATGGCTAAGTGATATGATGCACTCATCCAGGTCATCCTTAATGTTAAGTACCCCTGGTCATACCTCTACTGTATGGCATTTATATTTCCATGCCTTTTGGTCTGATGTTTTACTTTTGATCATGTCTAGTATTTTAACTCTCTCTCTTATCTTCATTCTTAGGATTATTGGTTTGTAAATTTATGCCCAAAGCAGCAATTGTTCAAAGCATATCTGCTTACATTTTACCTTCAAGAAACAGAGGAAAACTGCCTAATTTACAAAATCCACACTAGAGAATGCCAAAAGTTAATTGGCCATAACAGCTACTGATAAAATTTAAGAACAAGAAGTATGTTTTTCTTAGGTTCCATGGCTAAGGGATACAATGCACTCATCCAAGTCATCCTTATGTTAACTACCCCTGCTCATACCTCTATTGTATGGCATTTAGATTTTCATGTATTTTGGTCTTTTGCTTTACTTTTGATCATGTCTAGCATTTTAAAAAAATCCCATTATCTCTTATTTATGATGAAGATGGTTGTTTCAGGTAAACAACCTGACTACATTACTGTTTTGAAAAGGAATTTGCCTAGTTGACAATACTACCTAGGTTGATGAATTTCCACAGAAAAAAAAAGTATAGTTCAGCCATCAGAACAAAACATGAGAAAACCTATGGGATTGCCTGTTTAAATCAACACACAATACAAGAACATTTCCTCACAAGATTCACAGATGAGAAGAGATCTACCTCGGCAGCATCTTCTGGATTATTTTTCACTGGTGCATAAGCAAGCCATGTATCCATTACCTACATATGAAAATCATAAACAGTCATTCCCAATTCTATTAAGTCCAAAACAATAGGTAGGTAAATTCTGGGGCTATTTGTGCATAATAGGACCCTTAGTTCAGACACCCATATTTGTTACCATAAATTGCTGAACAACAAAGGCTGGTGTAGAGATTGTTATTATAACATAACAAGTAAATCCATCTGGCAACCTCCAAGCAAGGAAGAGGCACAACAAATTGAATAAAAAGAAACAGAGTAAGTTTACATTAAGTAAATGAACTGAAACATAACAGAGATACAAGTTCATATCCATCGTCACCAACATCATCATATTTGGCAGTTTCTGCACATGGACAAGGGATCTGTAGCGTTGCTGGTTTGTTCAAATTTCTGTCATAAATAGTTTATCGAAGCAAGTGTATGGATACATCATATCCAGGGATCAAGATTGAAGGGCTGGTCTTAATTTCATATTGAAGGTTATATATTCATGCAACCCTTCATTGATGAAGGGCTTTCAAAAAGTTTACATTTTAAATGACATTAATAAATTAATTGCACATTTCATTTACTTGATGACAAAAATTAAAAACAAATTTTTTTTTTCAAAATGGGATTTGTAAAATTGCACAAGTAAATGTATATCCCTGCCTACATTGTGTTCAATCTATTTGATTGGGGAATATGTCTACAATTGCTCAGTTGCTTTAAGGTTTATAATAAAAAAGGAACTCAGACAGATGGTCAAGCCAGATAGTACAATCTATGGCTATAAATTTGGAAGTATGGATTGAGGACGAAAAAACGTGCTCACTTAAGAGACCATTCTTGATGGCGTTGAAGGAATTCAAAACATGAGGCAGGCTCACTTAAGAGACCATTCTTGATGGTGTTGAAGGAATTCAAAACAAGAGGCATCCTATGCTACAACTCCGAAGCTTCAGTCATAAAATAAAATCTAGAGGGGAAGCAGAAGCAACCAAAGCTGAATGTTTTGAGATTACTGTGATGGCATTGAAGGAATTCAAAACAAGAGGTATCCTATGCTAGAACTCTGAAGCTTCAGTCATAAAATAAAATCTATAGGGGAAGCAGAAGCAACCAAAGCTGAATGTTTTGAGATTACTAAGAAATTGATAAAGTATCGAAAAGATGCA
>LPNX010785743.1:2570-25664 GCA_001517045.1 Pseudotsuga menziesii
ACTGTTATTAATAATAACAAATTAAATTATAAATTAACTTATTTATATTATAAAGTTTTAATAGATTTAGTAATAGGACATAAAATATAGATGTCAACTTATATTAATTTATTTTTTAAATTATATTTTTATTTTTGACAATTACAAATAAACCCAAATAAAATTTATCATATCACGTTTATAGTCTAATAAAAATACAGAAAATTAAATTTCAAAAATTTGTTTTTACAATATTCTATTTAATATGCAATTTTTTTAAAACTTTATAAAATTAATTAAAAATCTATTTAATATGTTTTTTTTTTAAACTTTAAAAAATTATTTAAAAATTTGATTACTTCCAAAAAAAACTTATAAAATTAATAACAAATTTGATTACTTGCCAAAAAAAATGTATTTTATTTATGTTTAACAAAACAATTTAATAAAAACAATATTACATTGTAAATATCTAAATAAAATAATATTACATTGTAAATATCCCAATAGAAGAAATTATGATATTACTCATAATCACATTAAATATTAAACTAAATCATATCAAATATTAAGCCAAAAATCATAAAAATAATTCATATATAAATTCAAACATTTACTTAGAATTGCAATACAAACATTATATTAAACTTTTTTATTTAAAAAAAATTTGAAAACATTAAATGTCTTTGCCTTTACTTTCTTTAATTTCATATGTTTTTATTTTTAAATATTTGTAATAATATTTTTTTTCAAACCTCGATTAAAATTTTATTAAATTTAGACTTTAAAAATTATTAAGTTTGGATTTACTTAAAATATTAATTCAAAATAATTATGTTTTTAGTTCAGGGGTTGCTCATTTGACATGATTCAATCCATATCTATGTTCCATACCTCAAAAGGAGTGGTAGGTACTTTTTTCAATGCTCTTGGATTATATCATTATGAATCCTATTTTGGAACAAGCCCTTGAGGATTCATCTTAGTGTGTCTTTAGCCTCAAGGTTTGTTCTTATTTTCCATTTTTTTCCCTTCGAGACATTAGCCTTTGGGTAAGGATCTCTCGAATGTCACATGTATCTTGACAAATTATACACCTTAAATTCATATTCTTGTTATCCAATTCACGAGTCGATCGATGATCATCACATATTATAATGATTTGATCAGATAAAACTTCACTAAATGCAAACTCTATACAAATTATAAAATAGGTGATGATTCCCATATTTCTTTGGCATGGGTCATTCTTAATACATTTATCAAGGGGTTTCCAATACCTTATAAAACTCTCATAGTCCACAGTGAGATGGAAAGATTCAAGAGTCTTATACAAACTAGGGTTGTTGAGATAAGCATTGTCATTGGGTTGAAATTCAAGAACCATGGTTTAAAGAAGAGACCAAGATTGCCCTAAAATAATAGTCTTCCTTCCATGAATTTTTTGTTGTTGTTTTTGAAGTGGAAAAAATGACAAAAAATAAAATAAAATTGGAGTTGGTCCATTTGATAAGAGATGAGCATGATGACCACTACCTATTGAATTTACAATTTAAAAAATTGTCTTTGTAGTGGTTAATGTAAGTTTTCTAATCATCATTAATTGTATTTATAATTATAGGGTATCTTTCAATCTCCCGATAATGAAGGTTTCTAACTCAAGAGTTTAGGATCTATACGTAAACATGATTTATTTTTCATCTCCTCTTTGAAAGAATGATGCTTTCAGTATTAACCAATTTCAAATAAATTTGTATAAAAAATTTATTATTTGTCTCAGGCCTACAGTTGATTAATTGTCTCTATGGTTCATATAGGTTTGTTTAGTTGGTGTTTTATGGATTTTTTTCAATCCTCCATGAATTCACGGAGGATTGAAAAAAATTGGGCAGCATTTCGGCTTGCCCGGGACACATTTCAAAATTAAACCAGTAGCATAAACGCTACCGGTTGACATAATTTATATATATATATATATAACAAATTAACACAAAAATTCAATTTAACTACAAATTTTCAAAAATCCGGCAACATTTTTGCTTGCCGGTACACATTTTAAACATGAAAATTATAAAAACATTCATTTACCAAATTTTAAAACAAATTTTATAAATTTATAAAACAATTATTTACCAATTTTATAAATAAAACATACATTTACCAATTTTATAAATTGAAAAACAATTATTTAAACTGTTACCTCTTGGCTCCGACGCCATCGTGACGAGGTTGGGTTGCTTTGGGGTGCTTGGGTTGCTTCAGGGTGCCAATCGTTACGCCGCTCGTCGTTCCTCGGTCGAGCTTGCACAGTGGATTTTTGAAAAAAGACGGTCGCGGCCCCCGTGGCCTCTTTTTATAATTTTTCGACAGAGGGACCTCGATCGAGTTATGTACCTCGACCGAGGTACATACCTTGAACAAGGTATTTCTTAACCCTTGGTCGAGGTTTTAATACCTCGACCGAGGGTTAGGAAATACCTCGGTCGAGGGCTTAACAAAACCTCGGTCGAGGGCTTGATAAAACCTCGGTCCAGATATTAAAACCTCAGTCGAGGGCTTGTTAAACCCTCGTCCGAGGTGCGTTTTTCTATTTTTGTCGAAATGCGCTTGCCAAAAAGTGTTACCCAGGTCTGCGGATTCACCCTGCAGCTTGTTAGCTGAGTTCTTACTATTGAGAACAGAAGTACTGTTGTTAAGTAATTCAGTGGAGTTGCAGAGGTATTTAAACTCATTTCTACACACAGTGCATTCAACCTGGTGGATCAATGGACAGACTTCGGGGTCCTAAGACAAGCAGTTGAGCTATGTTCGGGAATAGGTTGGGTGGAATAGGCTCCTTGGGATGTTTGTCTCCTCTACAAGTTATCAGGTTCCAATGTGTTATTTTATTTATCTTATGCAAGTAAAAGTACTGAAATGAAAGTAGTCAAGATTAGTTTTACTATTATTTCTTATATAGTTGCAGTTGCAAATAGATAGTTTAAGTCTGCATTTTATTCAGGAAATTACTTGTATTTGTTAACTAAATAATTGAACCTAGAATTAGATAAGATGGATTAATGAATAAAATCCCTTTCTGTATTTTTCCACTCATCGTGAGATGAAGTATGTAACAAACTTAAATAATAACAACAAACAATATATATATACATATATATCAATATGTATTAAATATTAATAATTCATATTGATATATATGTATATATATATTGTTTGTTGTTATTATTTAAGTTTGTTACAAAGTACTCTAGTATAGAAGGTGTTTAGAGGTAAATAGGAATGATTATATATGAATTAAGATGATTTTGAAGCTGCTTAAATATGGAAAGCTCTTACTTTTATTTCAGCTATTCATTTAAAGATTCCTTTTCGAGGAATTAAACTTTTATGCAAAAATATCTAGAATACTAAGTAGAGTCTTTTATAGTAAAAATTGTGGTTACACAGATAGTAAAATGTGTATAGGATAGGAAAATAAATATTACTGTAATACAACCTAGCTATTACACTAAGCAAACTAATTCTTTATTTTATTAGTTAAAGACCTAAAATATAAATAAGGTTACACTAGACATTATATAGTGAATATAGTATAGATAAACCTACCAAACTGTTATTTTACACATCAACACAGTAAATTCATAATGAAAAACTAACAGACCAAAAAAGGTAAATATATTATAATATTTATTGTAAAATAATACCTTAACTACTTAAGTTACAATCTAAAGCTTATAATTATCCAATAGATTAAGTAAATCAAGGATAAGTACCCGTGTTCCTATTTTAACAAGAAAAACTATTATAATTCAATTATTATTTTTACCAAGAATCGAAATTATGAAATTAACTCAAATAACAAAACTATTATTAAAAGAAAATTCAAACCCTAGGTTCAATCCTTACAAAATAAATTGTACCAATAAGTTTTCCAAACAATTAAAGAGTTTCCAATGGCTTGAACCAACTCACAGTCGTATCATAAAGTTCACCATTTGTATTATAACAAGAAAGTATTTTATCAAAAATTAGTTCTCTCTGCAACCCAATTTACAAAAGAAAACAATACTAATCATTACTTATTGACTGGTCGAAATTCCTCATGACAAAATAAAGTCCTATTTTCTCATTCACTACACATTCTAAATATCATGGAGAACAACTGGTAAACAGAGGTATAACCAAGAGCCATAAATTCTGCTTTACAGTAAACAATCTTTTTTTATATAAACAGAGTTTCCACTCTAATCCAAACAGTCACCACATGAGTTTAAACTCTTCGAAAAAAAATGCATTAACTTAAGTATAGCCATGAAGGAGTTTCATTAGCCAAGCAAAAGGCTGAGAAGGTTTCAAAGAAAAAGTTTTACAGTGATAAACCAACTGTTTATAAAAACCCTAGAATGATAATATTTACCCTAAATCATCATATACATGAGCTGAAGCTCTTTTGAAAAAACCTCAAGGGTTATAAACAACAATGACCATACGGCCTCCTCCTTCATCCTTAACCAAATTAAAAACTACCATCAAATATAGTAAATTGAACACCATGGCAAGCAAGTAAGCAGCCAGAAGCACCTTTGACATCATCACTGCATTTTCAACAACGAAGGGCACCCCAAGGATGGAATTGAGGCTTACCGAGCCTATGGAGCCCAAAACCTTCAGCTTCAGGCTAGACGCTTTCTCTGTCAATTGTGCGTTGTTGAATTTTCACCTACGCTCAACAAACAAAACAATTTTGAACTGTTAGTAAAAGCCTAGCTTAATTAATTTAAATCAAAGGAAATAAAATTCTTGAAAGTTATTGAAAAGATTTACAGTGCAAACGACGAGATCACGGTCGTGGCGAGAAAACCAGAGCCTCAACCGTGTTAACACTTTGGGCACACGAAGATAACCATGATTTGAACGTCGAGCTCAAAAGGAACCTCTAGCTCATAGTTATGGCGAGAAACTTGAAACTCTACACTTGCTAAACACCATGGAAAAAAAATAAGGCTAAATATTTCAACGATCCAAAGAGGTTGAGGGCCAGTCGGCCACTCTTCCTCACCAAATTAAAACCTCATTTGAAGCCGAGTGAGAGTTCAGGGTAGAGTTTTTATTGATTTTCCTTCAGGGTTTAATTCCCAAAAACCTCCGACAAGTAAGAAATTACCACGTGGAATCCACTTGAAATAAATTCTTAGGGTTTTGATATAGTTTAAAATCCAGCGCATTAACCCTGCATTGTTTTATAAACACAATACTTTTACTTTGTAAACTTAATACAAATACCTTGTGAAAGAAATCAACAAATGATAATTTGTTTAGAAAATGTTTCGAGCTAGGTTATAAGATTATAGTTCATGCATAATGGGGTTAGTTAGGTTGTATTTTGTTTTTTTTATGCATTGATTATATACCTAGGTTGGTTGGTATTGTTTTTCTCCATAGTTAGTTCTAGTACAAGATTAATGATATTAGTTTTGTTGCTAAGGTGATTTCTAAGTTCACATGGTAATGTTCATAGTTATAAACTATATGGAAATGTATTAGGCTCCCAACAACTAGAAACATGGGTAATTATATATCAACAGATGTATAACTCATTACTAGAACAATAATCATATTATTAACTCCAAAGACCTATTGGTGAAAACAATGTACAAAATTATTATGCAATGTATTAATAATTACTTGAATTTACAATAAAATAAGTTATGGTTTGTTAGATTGAAGCTTGAGCTAATTGTAGTTATTATTGTATGCATTATGATGTTCTATTTAGGATGTAGTTGAGGAGATCGAATTATGTGGACCTATACACACAAGGTCGATATGGATGTTGGAGGGGCAGTTGAAGTCATCGAAGGATTTTCTTAGAAAAAGAGCACATCCCGAGGGTTATATTGTGGAGAGATATATGGTGTATCAATGCATGGTGTATTTTACTCAGTATCTTCCTGAAACAGTAGAAAATATCAATGTGCCTTGCATTTGGCACGTCAAGTCCATCAAAAAATTTGAAAGGGAGGTCATGTTGGGGAAAGGTAGAATGAGGAAGGTGAAAGGTAAATATATATTGTAAATTTAAATTATTACACATTTAATTTTTCAATTTATATATATCACAGTCCTTTAATTTTTATTATGCCATCAATTATAGTAAAATTTTCCAATGACAACTAATTAATGGGATTGAATTGTGAATTTTTCATATAGTCAATAGATAGTGGGATCCACTACATTTATACATTGCAAACAATCTTGATTGGATGGATGAATGTAGAGAACAATGTATAGAATTCTATGGCAGGTTATCATGGGAAGGGGTGAGTAAGTTGCTTAAAATAACGCATCATTATCAACAACAATATATTGGTCTTATACAAAGGGAAATTAATTTAGCATGTGGTTCAAAAGATAAAAAGGAAACTATATTCACCCACATACTTCTAGTTATTTCCCATTTTATCAATGTATTTTTTTATTTCTTTAGATATACATTTACTAAGTCCATATTATAAGTTTTTTATTAATTGACAATGCATGTTATACTTATCACGCATGTTGCAGTTGAAACACCACAAGGAAATGTGGTACAATGGCCATAAATTTTGCATCAAAAAGTTGAATGATAAGATGAAAAGATGTGATTGCGGGATAACTATTGTTTTTCAGGTCACCAATGTTTTATATGGGTATTTGGAAGATATAATTGAGTGTGACTTTAAATCCTTTAAAATAATTTTGTTTGAGTTCAAATGGTACAAGGTATGAATGAATGATCAAGATCTTGAAATAGTTTTTATTGATCATGCTAATGGATTTACCATGGTTAAAACAAGGGCACTAGAATGAAGAATAGAACCTTATGTTATTCCAAGTCAGTGTGAGTAAGTATTTTATTCAGAGGTACCAGGTAAAGCAGGTTGGTCATACATTGTTAGATATGACCATAGAGGAAGACCAGTGAATTATAAATTTTAGAGGAAGAAGATAATATTGAAGAATAAGATGATGCAAATCAGGAGCAGGTGGTTGCATATGTGACAGATGAATAAGAGGAAGAATTTGATCATTCAAATTTATCATACAATGTTCTCATTAATGATGCCAATTCTTATATTATCGAAAATGGCGTTGATGATGATGCTGATATAAACGATCATTTCAACAATTTCGATTCGGAAATAGATCATGATTCAGATGTTGAGTTGGATGCAAAACAAGAATATAAATGAAATTTAAATATTGAAATGTGTGAGGTATGTGATTATATATTTTCTATGTTTTATTATATTAATTAGATATCTAATTTTAACTATATGGGATGATACTTAATTAGACTACTATCGAATGATACAAATGATCATGAGTTGAATGATCTAGAAGAAGATCAATTATTTTGCAAAAATGATGAAATGTAGGAGGTATGTGAGTATATATGCCTTTTATATTATTTAATATCTTTAAATTATTTACTTATGTGGTTTAATTACATGTTTTTAAGTTTTATTCCATTTTGTATGTAGTGTGTTACATGTTATGTATCATGTCAAATTGTGTTTTGGGGAATTGAGAGTGATGTTGAGGTGGAGGGGATGGGAAATGAGATATTTCACAATCACGTGGTTTTCCTTATTCATTAGAGAATAAATTATCCTTGAAATTAAGAGAAGCTCATTCGGGTTTATAACATCATTATATAAGTAAGCGGTGAATGGGACCAATGTTGAAATTTATTCAAATTGTGCATCTATGCATTGAAATTTGACATGGTTAGAATAGAAACATGTCTTGAAAGTATGGGAGGGTTTCAAGACTCACCTCCATCGTCATGGTCCTGTCACATCTCAATACACCTTGGTTACTCCACCTATCACTAGCATTTTGGATTAACACTCTTAGCCCAAACTAGAACACTCTCACCCCAAACTATAGATGGTCTAGATCATTTAAGTCTTGGTTTTTGAAATGATGAATTGGGGAACAATATTTTTTGGTTTTTATAATGGTGAGTTTGGGTGTGGTCATTTATTTTTATTAAAACCATTAGCCAATGCTAAATTTGGTGTAAAAATAGTATCAATATTTGTGTCGGCTTGCACATTTGCTTCCAAAATAGTTGTTGTAAGAGTCATTAGTGTTTATAGGTGTACTAATGGTTTGGGTTTAGGGGTATTGGGTGTTTTGATTTAGGGGTTTAGGTATAATTATTTAAATGATATTCTAAAAATCAATCTCATTTTTGTGTATTTAAGGAGTGAGCGGAGGTCATGAACATTGATCAAGTTATTTAAAATGAGGACATAAGACATGATGTTGGACATTAGGTACAAGCATTAAAATTTAGTACTCAATCTATTTTTGCATAAAATCTAAAGATATTGTAAACACCATTTCCTTAGCCTTAATAAATCTTTGTTCCAACATGGTAGAATAAAAATTATTATTACCATTCATTATGGTTTTTATCATTTTCAAATATTTAACTAGTTGGTATGACATTCACACAACCTTAAGAAACAAAACCCTTTATAGATGAGAACCATGAAATAATTGATTTGGATAGCTATCCTAGGAACTATGTTCGTCATGTATTGTGTTGATTTATGTGTGCATTAATGTAGTGGTGCACCTAAGCGGTTATAAAAGGTAATAAGTTAGCAATTATAGTCCTTACCTATCACTAATTTCTAGGTTTATAACCCATAATCATTGATAGTACAAAACCTCAATACAACCACTATACCTTTAACTTATAAAATATTTATTTTGCCACCACCACCTTCGATGCTTAATAGTATGTTTCTTTGATATAGTGCATCTTATGAAAACTTATTTCATATTGAATAAAATACTTCAAACCATTTGGCGTATGAGACCTATATCAAATTGATCATATGGTTTTTCATTTTGTAGTATGGCCTTTGATAATGGCCTAGGAACTAAGAACCATGAAATGGTCTTTATTAAACATCCTCCATGTGTCAAACTTTGAAATGGTCACCATATTGCACTCATATGACAAAGACTTTTCAAGAAAGGGTTTGTTGATGCAACAAAAATGTTAATAACATTATGCACCGAAGAGTATTTCACTTAATGTTATTGCTACCATGATGTACAGTGTCGTATCTAGAATTAATTCATGTCCAATGATCTACATCTTGACATTATAAATGTTAAATGCATTGTTGTTAGGTGCATATTGATCACCCAAAATGGATTTGAAATAATTAACTTTAGCTCGGAAATATTGATATGACATCACTAAAAAACCGGTTCCTTTGTAGTTCCTTTCCCTCTAACCATGTCGATGTCAAGCGCAGAAGGTAAAGAATGCAAAAGTGAAATTTAAACTTGTTACAATACTTAAGGCACCCATTCTAATTCATTTTTATCGAAGACCCAAGATTACAATGAAGGAGTAGAGGATATGCAATGTTTAAGAACCATCTCAATGTGATGGCGATTAAGACCGAGAAAAACTAAAACCACATAACCCAAGTGAACCTGGAACTGCACTGAAACCATGTTGGAATTGTTCTCCTCTCAAACCTGTGCCGGTGCTAGATTTTGATAACACTTCTACTCTTACTCAAAACAAAATAATCTACCTAGATTTAGACATAGCTTTCCTCAAACATTTTCCATGGAATTTTCAATTTTAATCAGATCAAATTGCTACAGTCAAACACCATCTCAATTATTCCTGAAGCAATTGCTAGTTAGCTAAAACGATACTCTATTTTTTTTATAGGCTATAAATATTTTGACGTTTATTCTCTACAAGAATTTATCAGATAATTCATAATGACAATAAAAATAATAATGATTTTCCCAACCTCGGTAACAAATGTTGAACACAAGATACGCTTGGAAAATCAAGGTTAAACACTCAATCCCTCCGGATTCGATCACCAAAGATGAAAACACAACAACCTACATCCTTTTCATGGTTACACAACAGTTGAATTCATTTTCCAAATCATGAATTAATTAGGAATGAGACTGAATCCACTTACAATGATCGTAGCTTTCATTAGATGGTCATTCATATTGGATATAACGCAAATACTATGGAATAAATAGGATCATCATACTAGAATCAAAATTTTACTGAGTAGCATTCACATACGACTTAGAAATGAATTACATTCTCAAACCTCTATACATGATTTCATATTTAGGGGAATTCTACCTCTACATGTCCTGATCACACAACTTCTATGCCGCGTCTCCACTCTTCATTGTCATTATTATTCACTTTCTTGGACACCTCCTCTGTCTATCCTACTACATTCTATAGTATTGGCTCCCCATTTCATAGCCAACCTCTTCACTCAAAATATCGAACCATCCACCCTAACCTAACTAATTCTTGTGAATTTACATTTATACAGGAATATGACCTTTTCCAGTGCAACAGATAACCCCTACAAATTTGCAACTGAAAGAAATTAAGTCTATCTCAACTAATGACTCATCAAAAAAAAATTCTACATTCACGCGAGTCATTCCTAGATATTTCCATAACCTCCTCAAGTCATTCCAATATTTTAGGAATTGGTTTTCATGACTCATAATTACATTGACACTAATCACGAGTTAGAACCTTCTAAAACTATGTTTGACAACTATGAGAAAACTCAAACATTTACAATAAGTTTACAATCAACCCCTTATTGGGCTAGTGGCATGATCAAACTTTAGAGTTTTTAACCAAGAGAAAGATGCTCCTGCATGAGACTCCCAAGGTAGAAAATAAATCATGGCCTCCTGGTCATAAGCCTTCTTCCAAGATCCCAAACTTTAAATTGTATCCAATCACTTGTTGCATCATGTTGTCGTAGAATATCTCTTGTTGTTGTTATATTCTTTCTTCCAGGTTTCCAAACCTTGTACTGTAGTTTTCCACTTACCTTGCTAAAAATATCTTGCACAGTCAATTTCTCCCTGTTGTTGACTTCCCTTTTCACATTAGCGTGCATCCTCTCAGGCATTTTCAACATCAGCATCCTTATTTCCTCAATTACTTTATCTAACTCTGTTCTTGGCTGAAACTTACTATCCACTTACATTTCCATTTATTGCATACTCTCCTTCAATATAAGAGCTACAAAACTCTTACTAAATTCTGGTTCAAACATCTCTCCTTTGATAACCTGTTGATTATTCTTTGTAGCCTCATCGCCATTATTGTCTCTTGAGACAATTTCTTCTTCCAACTTCAATTCCTCATACTGAATATGTATCTTTTTTATTTCTATTCTCTATGCTAAGAATTTCAATTCCTTAAATAATTTAGGAAAGTTACCTTGTATTGAATTTGTATCATCCATGTGATATTTAGCATGGGTGTATTTTTCCATCCAATAGTCTAAGGGCTTTAATTCTTCCATGAAATCTCTTTCCTCTGATGTAAGACTTTCATTATACCTTTCTTTCTTTTTGTTGTGTACATGAGCCAACTCCTCCTCGTTTTCTGCTGAAACATATTTTTGCACTTTCCTTTCATAAATTTTCTTCTTTGATTGTGTATGAGTCTTCCTTTGACACTATTCATGAGATAATTCTATCTCATTTTCTTTAAGAACATAATTCATATTCTTCCCATTATTCTCCATATCTGTGACAGTTTTCAATGGTTGTCCATTATTTATTAAACCTGTAGTCATGCACAATATATCAGCTTTAAAATCCTAAGGATTTGTAGCCTCATTTGATGCTTTAGACATCAAGCTCTCTTGTTGATTTGAACTATTCAAGTAGTTCAAAACATCTTTTTCAGATCTCTAGTCTTCATCTTCATCACTTTCTCCAAGGATTGGTCATTTCTTTGGTTCGCAAATAAACTCTTCTCCAACAATTTTCCTTTGTTGTAGCTCAACTCCTTTGAGTCCTTCTATCCTCAACTGGACACTTATCCTTTGTTCAATATCTCTAAGCTTCATCTCCTCATACAAGTTAATGAATTCACTGAAAATTATTCTTGAAATATCCACACTCTCTTCCTTGACTACATCATATAGCTGCCAATCCTTTAAGGATTGTATCCCTTCCTCTAGAGATTTATGATTTTCAACCTCTAAGCAACCTTCTTCACTTACTGTAAAAACTGTCAATAGTTGTTCTTCATGCCGACTATCTACAGCTGCAACAATCCTCAAATATGTAACGGAATTCTCTTCATCCTTTCCTTTTTCCCCTCTTGTCAAATCAAGAAAATAATTATGCTCATCCTTTTCTGTATCACAATCTCCATAGTGAAATTTTCCTTTGTTAAGTAATGCATCTATGCATTCTTTCTGCTGCAAGAATTCAAAAATATCTTCATTTGAGAGGCAGCTTCATCATACTTGACCTTATCACCTTCATCAACCTTCATGACAGCTATAGGAGACTGTCCACTTTCATATGTTTCATAATCTGTATACACACGCCAATCATTAACCTCAAGAACATAATACCTCTTTACCAGCATCATCTCCAATGCATCCTCACCCATGGGACACCCATTGGGTTCCTCATCTTCTTCAAAATCCAGGTTTCTTTCTTCTAATACTAGACTTCTTTCCACAATTCAATTGATTGGAATTTTAGTATTATTGCCTTCATTAGGTAACTCCTCATCATCCAAACCTAGATAATATGCATTCACACACTAATTATCAATTTCAAAATCATGAGACTCCATGGTATCTTTTGATGCCTCAAGAATCACCTCTTCATACTGGCCTTCATTTTCAACAAGTCCTTTCTCAGTATCATCCTTGTCCTTATCAAGCAAGGGTCCATTTTCTAGTTCACATACAAGAACTCTTCCCCGGTACTCAGATGTTCTGAGTAGTTCATTCTTTGATTGAGCACTCAACCTATGCTTCAACTTCATTTGCAGCCTATGCCACTTAACTTTCTTCCTAATAGTCCATCCACACCTTTGGTGTTCATCACTCCTCTGTAGCAATTCCATCAACAGATCAAGATGTATTCTTATTGCAGTCATCTCTCTATTATATTCTTCATCACTCATCCTCACCTTTATGCCATTTTCAATGGCATATTCTTTCCCTATATTGTGGCTTCTCTCTAAACCTCTACTATCACTAGTCATATTCTCCTCTATTTCCAAGAGTTTTTTTTTCACACTCATTGTGGATTGCACCAAAGCCTCTACAATAGCAAGTTTACTTTATCTTGCTATAAGTACCTCACCAAGCTTCTCTTCCTAAAATTGGTCTTTTGGTAACACTAGTTCTCTTTCTAGAACCTCTTGAGCATTCTCCTGCTCTTTCTAGGATTCTGCAATTTCTCTCACATTCTCTGAGAACATCTACTTGTCATGTTTTTGTCCAACCTTAGCTAGAACAATTAAGATTCTCCTGCCACACTTCTCTTTCACTTGGAAGATTCTACTTACTCCCTCTACCACTACTTTAAAGTTGTGGTCTTCTACTAAAATAATCTATCAGCTACTGCTACATGTGTAATTAAAAATATTAAAATACAAAAACCGATTACCTCTCAGGTATCAGTAGACCTGCTTCTCCAAGAACTTTGAGTTATTTGCTGCAAATCTCTCCAAAATTCCTTCTTCTATCAAACCCTTAATGTCACTTCAAAACCATTCTTTCCAGCTCTATTCCTTGGTTGGATTTGTATTTCTATGCCTGTGATTCCTTTGATATGAATTCCTATAGAGTATCTTCTATCTCTTCCTTCACTGTCCAGAATCTGCTGCACTGTCTTACTCTTTCCAAGAGCATTAATGTTCTACTTGAATACTATACATAGACTTTCCCTGCAACTTCAAATTGCCTTCTCCACCTTTTCCTGCAGGATTTTCTTGCTCTGATACCTAAAATTAATGGCAATTAAGACTAAGAAAAACTAAAACCACATAACCCAAGAGAACCTGGCACTGCATTGAACCTGTGCTGGAACTGTTCTCCTCTCAACCCTGCGCTAGTGCTAGATTTTGATAACACTTCTACTCTTATTCAAAACAAAATAATCTACCCCGATTTAGATGCATATTTCCTCAAACATTTTCCACAGAATTTTAAATTTTAATCAGATCAAATTACCACAGATAAATGCCATCTCATTATTCCTGAAGCGATTGCTAGTTAGCTAAAACGATACTCTATTTTTTTTACGGGTTGTAAATATTTTGATGTTTATTCTCTGTGGGAATTTATCAGATACATAATGACAATAGAAAGAATAATGATTCTCCCAACCCTGATAACAAATGTTGAACACAAGATACGTTTGTGAAATCAAGGTTAAACATGCAGTCCCTCCGAATTTGATCACCAAAGAGGAAAACACAACAACCTACAGCCTTTTCACAGTCACACAACTGAATTTGTTTGCCAAATCATGAACTAATTAGGAATGAGACTGAATCCACTTACAATGATCATAGCTTTCATTAGATGGTCATTCATATTGGATATAAACACAAATATTATGGAATAAGGAGGATCATCGTACTAAAATCACAATTTTACTGAGTAGCATTCACATACAACTTAGAAATTAATTACATTCTCCAACCTCTGTACATGAGTTCATATTCAAGGAACTTCTACCTCTGCAGGGCCTGATCACAAAACTTATAGGCCACCTATCCACTCTTCATTGGCCTGATTATTCACTTTCTTAGGCACCTCCTCTGTCTATCCTACTACATTCTACATTCTTGGATCCCCATTTCATATCTAGCCTCTTCACTCAAAATATTGAACCATCCACGCTAACCTAACTAATTCTTGTGACTTTACATTTATACAAGGAATATGAGCTTTGTCAGTGCAACAACTAACCCCTACAAATTTGCAACTAATTCTAAATATAGAAGTTGAGTCTATCTCAGCTAATGACTCATCAAAACAAATTTCTGCATTCACGCAGATCGTTCCTAGATATTTCCATAACCTCCTTGATTCATTCCACTATTTTTGGAATTGGTTTTCATGACTCATAATTATATTGACACCTATCATGAGTTAGAACCTTCTAAAACTATGTTTTCCAGCTATGAGAAAACTCAAACGTTTACAAGAAGTTTACAATCAACCCCTTATTGGGCTATTTGGCATGACCAAACTTTAGAGTTTTTAACTGAGAGCAAGATGCTCATGCAATGAACTTAAAACTTTTATTATGAAGAATGAATTCATCACATATGAAACTTTGTCTCCACAAAGCTCTTATAAATATGAAACTTTGACTACGACTATTTTCTCCATCTTATACAAAGTTCTCCACTTATCATCATAGTTTGATACCCCTATGAACATTCTAACAAATATATCTAAGTTTTAAATTAATACCTATTCACATGTTGGTATTTTTTATTGTTATAAATTATCTAATTATTCATTATTAATATAGAAAAAGTTAAATAATTTCTAACACAAATATGCTAATTACAATATGTAGGTATGTTTTAGACTAGTAGAAATTGGAAAAGTAGAGATAATCCATGGCAACAATGAAATAAATAGTGATTTAATGGCGATATTTCTCATTTGACACTTCCTAGGGAAGCAATGGCTATTCCCCCGCTCATCATTTTTCCCTTTTTCCCTACGACCACTCTTCATCGCACATACATGCATCCTACCAAAAACTTGTGAGCTAACATAAAAACTCATGAAAACTAGAGTAGGTCTCAAAATACTTTCTAAAACTCGTGAGACTACATAAAATTCGTGAAAACTCATAATACTTTCTACATCAATTAATCCAGTGGCTCTAGCAACCTCTCTAGTTTAGGAGCAGATACACACTCAAATTTTACATTCGCCTGCCTTTTTATTTGAGAAATCATACATTTCATAAAGCATAACATAAAATCCAATGTTTCCTACTAAGCCAATCTACCTAGATCGATGAATATGTTTCCACATCTCTTGGTGGTTCACACTGAATTATAAGTTGAACATCATTAATGTCTAAACCCTATTCCACAACATCTGTTGCAACTAGAAGTGAAAACTTTCCCGAATGGAACCCAACAAGAATCACTTCATGTTGTATATATCCATGTAAAGCATGAGACTTTGTCAATGCTCTAACCAATTCGGATGCATCGTTCTTTGCCTCAATAAAAACAATCACACTCCCCCCATTACTATATTAGTGAATAACATCCGGTATAATGTGTGCTCTTGCTGAATAAAAACAAACAGGGAAGAACAATGTGTCTCACACTCCTACTAGATTTTATTTTATCATCTCCAACAAGATATGTGTTTTTTCTGCCAGGTTTCAAGAACCTTACCTTCTTTACCCAATTTGGCATTGTTGCACTAAAAGCAAGCATCTGATCCTTATTTGCATCCTCAAATTTTCAAAGAATGGTCTCAACGTGATCTACAAAGCCCATGTTAAGCATCTCATCAATCTCATTCAGGACACGAAATTTCAAGGATTTCAAATTCAAAGTCCCTCAAGACCATCCTTATCCCGATTGTTGATTCCCTCCATCCAGCGAGCAAGGAGTAGAGTCAACTTGACTCTGCTCCGTTCCCGTTGGACAGAGGGAATCGACAATCGAGATAAGCTCAGGCCTCAATATGATCCTTAATATGCCCTGGTGTGTTGAAAATGATATCCGCACCACTACCCAATGCATATTCTCGTGGACCATAGGGAGCACCTCCATATACAAAGGATGAATGAAGGCCAACATCTCTAGGAAATGGTGATCCTGACCTAGTCCAATTCGAGAGGGAAACACATATATTTTCTATTATACAATGTATGTTTGGCATGTGATCATAAATTTTGGTCAACCCTAATTCACTTATTTGGTATGTGGATTAGATACAGTAGCTAGTCTAGCTGAAAAACATCTGAATTTATCAGAAGTTGTGTTCCACCATAAACCCTTGCTTGTGCTCTCAGTGTGAAGAATGCAATATTTAATAAGAGGTGGAAGAAAAAATAGCAAATCTAGGAAGCATTGTCATCCACTTACTCAGGATTCTTCATTAGCATTTTGCACTCTAATGTTTCAGGGGTCATTCATGTGTGTGTGCACAACTTGCAAAGCATTATGAACCCAATACTTTAGTGATTCGTCGGAGGACTTTTCAATAGTGCCTCATGCATTATGAACTTTTTCTTCCAATGACAGTTGGTACATGTGTTTCATGGGAGGCATTTTCAATAGTACTCTACGCCTTATGAACTATTCCTCCAATGGCAGTTGGTGCATTGCTTAGTCGGGGGCCTTTTCAATAGTGCTCTGCACTTTATGAACTATTCCTCTTATTGCAGTTAGTGCATGTGTTAATTAGCAGGGAATCAACTTTCTTGCAACTTTAACTCTTGTTAAAGGGTATATCATTAGCGCAACTCAATTTTAATTATTATTCTATCGAGTGTTAAGAGGGATCAAATTACTTGAGGTGTAATTTTTTTTCTTTTTTATTTGTGTTTAGATTAATTTTTTTCATCTTTTTTTTTTTATATTAGATATATATATCAAATTTATTTTTTCATTATGATTAACATCCATTGAAACCATATAAAAAAAAACTTGTTTATATTTATATTAATATTTAGCTAACATATTTTTTTTTTTTTACTAAAACGGTTATAAGGCTTTGATATTGATCTTCTGGCTAAACTGCTGCCAGTAGAATTACACACAGATATTCTTCTCTAGCAAATGTCTAGAGTCCAGAGATAAGGGTGTGGCTATACTCACTAACCCTTTTACAAAAAGTCTGGAGGTCTTCTGAACAAACATAGAACTTCATAAAAACATAAACATTGACGAGCAAATAGAGATGCAGAGAGAAGCCAAGCAAAGATAAGAAGCATCAGCGCTCTGTTTTTGGGGTCTTTCCATGCTCCTTGAGCATTTCATCCACCTTCTTTTCCAGCTTAGCTAGCCGGTGCCCAATTCCACCAGAGAAATTTGCCAGATCCTTCATGTTGGTAATATTATCTTCGAAGATTTCCTCCCTTAACNCCCCCTTCTTTTCCAGCTTAGCTAGCCGGTGCCCAATTCCACCAGAGAAATTTGCCAGATCCTTCATGTTGGTAATATTATCTTCGAAGATTTCCTCCCTTAACTCTTTTAGCTCCTGGTTCATGCAATCCCAGTGAGTAGTTCCTGTCTTTTTCATTCTTATCTGCTTAGACTCAAGATTGTGAACTTCAGACTTTACTTCATTCAGATCAATCTGGAGCTGAGAGAGACGGGCCTCAATGCTTGAAGACGAGCTTGCTGCCATATTTATCTTCTACCTCTAACTCCCTTGCGCGACTTCTGAAATTTACCAGCGACTCCTTTAGCAAATGACAGAGATGATTGTGAATAAAAACTGGAGTAATCTCCCTGAAATAGGCCCGGTTCTTAATTTCTGTAGAGGCTTGGAGTGAAACAACTCGAATGCAATCGATCCTCCTGGCTGGATATGATTCTCTTTGATGGACAGCGATTGGAGGCTAGATCTTTGAATACAGGATCGGTACATGGAGATCGTGGGTCATGTGAAAAACATTTGTCTTACCTCTGTATTATCTGCTCCTCAAGAGTCTCATTCTGCACGCGGGTCCAAAAGGGAATCTTCATGACCTGAGTTCGAGATACACACATTTTTGACATGTGCTGATCCAATACCCAGCTCTTCACTTACACTAGGGGATGGGCATATGATTTTCGTTTCCATTTACTATAATAGCTCCCTTGCTTAAGGAGGCTCCTTTATTGGCTTCCTGATCAGCTATTTGATTGAGCTTTCGCAGGACGTGGTAGCACTTTACTTCTTCGAAGGATTTCAGCTGAGATATGACTTTCTAGTGATAGTGGACCAAGCCCATGCTATTGAGGTATTTCTTCATATTTAGAGCCTGCATGATGATTCGGGAGTCACCAATGATAGCCAGCTTAATGGAAAGGCTTCTGGCTTGAAATAGACCTTGCCAGATGGCTAGAATTTCAGCAATATTGTTGGAGTTTTGACCCAGCCCCCAGGCAAAATTGAGGATGATTTTCCCTGACTTGTCAAGAATGACTCCTCCACTTCCCGCCGGTCCAGGGTTCCCTTTCGAGGCCCCATCCACATGCAAAATGTGCTTGTTCAGGGAGGATCTCCATTTTATAAATTCTTGCTCCTCTAGCCTGATTTCCCATGGAGAGAAATGGTTCACAATGTTCTTGGTTCTGGTAAGCAAGGCTGGGTCAAGACCTTGAAACCATCTGTACTCCTCTTTGTCAGGGGTAGCTTCATTGGTGATTTTAGAATTAGAAGCTACCAGCTCTCCGATCAATGCCTTTACTTTGGTTGCTACTTGGGTTGGAGAGGCTGCCTTGTCCTTGAAAAGTCTATTATTCCGTTCCAGCCACAGTTTCTAGTAGTAAATTTTGGGAACCCACATCCAGCAGTGCTTTAACAAGTTCAGTTTGGAGAAGGAAAAGGGAGCAAACTCGGACCAGGAGGCGAACAAGAAAGAGATGGAAGCAGGGGGGGGCAGATTCAGCTGAGAAAGAAGGTTATTCCAAAGATCTAGAGCAAAATAGCACTAAAGGAAAAGATGGGTCGAAGTTTCTTCATGGCAGGCACAGAGAGGGCATCTTGAGGGCCCCTCCCAGCATCTTTTCAGAAGATTGTTCCAAGTTAGTATGCTTTCATGAAGAAGGGACCAGCAGAAATGATCTATTTTGGGAAGAGAGGGGTAAATCCAGAGGTTTTTCCACCTAAAGGGATCCGGGGCTGCCCAAGGAATGGCTTTTAAGGCTGCATAGCCAGCAGCTGCATTGTACAGGCCTGAGGAGGAGCCCCAGCCTCTTTTTTCCTTCAGCTTAGTAGAAGTGGGGGAAAGACCTTGAAGAGCCTCTAGTAGGGATCTAGCTTCACTCTCAAGGGCTTGCGGGACAGCCCCCAGGTTCCAATTGATCCAAGAGTCATCCGGGCTCTAGCTTGATAAATCCCACAGAGTGAATTTGCTGTTCAAATGAAGCCAACTTTTGATATTCTCCAGACCTTCCAAGGAGTCTTCCCAGAATTTTATTTTGGGGCCATTTCCCGGAATCCAAGTGAGATTTGAGGAGATCAAATCAAGGGATTTGAGACAAAGATCAAGGATAGGAGAGCCTTTCCTAGTCCTGGGAGGGCTATCGAGGCACCTCTCTTTGTGCCCTCTGAAATTCTTTGTCCTTAGAGCTTTGGAACTCCAAGTTGTTTTTCCCCTTATCATTTTCCACAGAATCTTGCCACCCATGGCCAAATTCTGAGTGGCTACATCTCTGATTTGCAGCCCTCCTTCCCATTTGGGGGTTTTGACCTTATCCCAGCTGACTAGGTGCATCTTCCTTCCTTTATTCCTTCCCCTTTCCCAAAGGAATTTTCTCAATAGATTATCTATCTCTTTCACAATTCCTTTTGGGGCTAACAGAATCGATGCCTGGTAGAGAGGAAGGGAAGTTAGGACAGAATTGATGAGGATAGTTTTACCTGCTTTATTTAACCAGGAGGCCCCCCAGGCCATAATTTTAGCCTTGAGCTTTTCCACCAAAGGCATCCAAAGGCCCCTTCTGGGAATGGCTTTGACCAGCGGAATTCCAAGGTATTTTAAAGAGTCCCACGTGGAGGATCCTTCCATTTCCAGCGTTCTTGAGATAGTTATCATTTCAATGGGGGGGCAATTCCAGCCATATATTTTGATTTTCCTCAAGCTGATTTCATTGCCGGAGATATCAGTGTATGCTTCCAACTCCTTCTTGAAGGATCTAGCCGTGGCTAGATTTGCCTGACCCAACAGAAGGGTGTCATCAGCAAATTGAGCATGGTTAATATTCTTCACTCTAGGGGATTGTGAGCCCCATTAGAGAGCGTTGTTGAAGACACTTGTCCAGCTGGAAACTAAGGACCGACGCTTGAATGACATAGAGCAAGGGGGACAAGGGGCAGCCCTGCCTAAGCCCTCTAGAGGCGTGGAATAATTTTGCAGGTCTCCCATTTACCAAGGGGGCAATCCAAGGTCCCGAAATACAGGCTCTGATCCAGTTGATTAAATGAGGGTGGAAGCCAAATTTGAACATTACAGCAAAGAGAAAATTTAACCGAACTTTATCAAAGGCGTTAGCAAGGTCCAGTTTAACTATCATACCTTTCTCCTTCCGCTGGCAGCTTGAGTGACTTGCCTCTTGGACCAATATGATGTTGTCCTGAATTTGTTTGTCCTTAATGAAGCCCCCCTGGTTCTCCGGAATTATTCTGGGAAGGACATTCTTTATTATGTTTGCAATGACTTTAGTGATGATTTTGTACCCCGTGTTGCAGAGCGAGATAGGCCGGAATCTGGAGAAGCTTTGGGCACCTTTCTCTTTGGGAATTAGTGCTAGGAAGGAAGAGTTAGCGCTCCCCCCTATTTTGCTACAATTCTGGGATTTCCTCACCATCTTGACCAGGTCCTTCTGAATGATGTCCCAGCATGTAATGAAGAATCTGACCGTGAACCCGTCAGGCCCTGGAGCTTTGTCAGGGTTCATTCCATAGAGGGATTTTCTTATCTCCTCAGTCGTTATGGGGCAGGTCATCTTTCTGTTTTCCTCCTCATTGATTAGCGTTGGGATGACATTCAGGGGATAGCGATCCAGTCGAGGAGAGTAGTCCAAGTCTTCTGTGAACAAATATCTATAGAAAGAGTGGGCAGCGAGCTTGATCTCTTCAAAATTATTGACGATTTGGTCTTGAAAGTGAATTTCTCTAATGATGTTGTAGTTCTTCCGAGATTCTGCTTGCTTGTGGAAGTATGAAGTATTTTTATCGCCCGCTTTGAGCCAAAGACAATGTGCCTTTACCTGCCAGTAGTGCTCCTCTCTTCTCAATGCTTTATGGAGAGATTTTTGCAGATCGAGCTTAATCACAAGCAACTCTGGGGTGATCGCAGCATTCTCCATTAGCAGTTGGTGGTTGCATAGATCCCTTTGAGCTCCTATCCTTTCAACAATGGGGGAGGGCATGAGCTTAGCCCAGCTTTTGAGGGCTGCTTTGAGTCTTCTCAGCTTTTCTTCCCAGATGAAGAAAGGTGACCCATTGACTGGTTTTTTCCATGTTTCCGAGACCAGATCGAAGAAGCCATCCATGGAGACCCAGAGGGGGCTGAAACGAAAGGGGATAGGGCCCAGTTTTTCTCCCGGAGACAAGGAAAGGGATATTGGCTTGTGGTTGTTGGGGCTCCGATCCTAAAGGTCCTTATTTTTGGTAACTCCGCGGCTTTTGTGGAAGTGTAAGCGGAGTTACAACCTAAAATAGTCTTAGGGGTGTCACGGGTGGGTCGAAACCCCTGTTTTGTAATCAACCCTTGGGTTAAATCCAGGGTTAGGGTTTTGGGCGCCCATGGTGTAAATCCATGGTTTTGTAACAGTGCGCTATATAAATAGGCACTTATGTAAAGAAGTAGGGTTAGGTCTTTAATGATTATCTTATGAAACTAATGTAATGCGAAGATAAGAGATTGTATACGGGTTTTGTAAGAAGGTTAAGTCCCAGCTGTGTGCGTGGACGACCTCTGCAGCTATGTGCGCAGAGGGGTTTTGGTGAAAAGGAAGATCTGCAGCTGTGTGCGCAGAGGCCAGCTGCTGTGTGCGCGGCTTGAGGACTGAAAGGATCTTCAGCTGAGTGCGCAGATCAGAACTGTCGTTTTAGTTGTAAAGAGTTGAATAAAACGCAGTTCTGTGGACGTAACCCCTACACTGGGGGTGAACCACGTTACATCTGGTGTTGTGGTTCATTTGTGTTGATTTGTTATTATATTTTATGCACTGCTAAGTAAATAACTGATAAAGTAAGATTGCTGTTAATAACTAGCTTCGCTGTGAATTCCCAGATAAGGGCTGTGCAAGTAACTGTTTATTTATCTAATCGCGAAGCTACTTAATTGATAATACAAGCATTGTGTTACATGATTATTAATAGTTAAAGACTAAGGGTACAGTAAGTTTCTCTCTTCTGCTTGCAGAAACCTGATTTTGTAGCACCCCATAGTTCTTTCGGGTGAGACTGTAGCCTGTTCGCAGGCTGCTACCGAAAGGGCCAACACTGTGGGTCTTTTGTTGGTGCGAAGTTAAAGGTAAAACCCGGGTCTGCC
>LPNX010785743.1:28336-123434 GCA_001517045.1 Pseudotsuga menziesii
AAAATAAGGCAGTCAAAGAAGCCGACTTCATTCCAAATATATATGGAAAGTCCAAATATTTTATACCCCCTATGTTGTTGGGAAAAATAAGGCAGTCAAAGAAGCCGGCTTCATTCCAAATATATATGGAAAGTCCAAATATTTTATACCCCTATGTTGTTGGGAAAAATAAGGTTTTAAATTTAGTGGAACCTTTATTCGATTGGTTTATCCAACTAAGTGTCAACATTTTTTTCTTTTATGTTAACTGACATAGCTTTATTGATTCCTTAAATAAACCAGTTGTTGATCTAATGCCATAATAGACCCTTCCCAATTCCAAGGGGCGTTTGGACCTTTCGCAAACCGAAGGGACGTTTGTATATGTTCTTTTCCCGAAACTACATTTTTAATAAAGTTAAGTTGCATACCAGCTAATACATGTAGAATAGTTGGCCCCACCTCCTCAAAACGAAGAGGTAGTTCATAGTAGAGGTTTAAATATGAAAACAGTTAAATTAAAACCATAAAAGTCTTGTTGCGTAAGATTTTGGAAAAGTTATGCTATTAATGTAAGTATGTCTCTTTAGTCAAGAGATATATGTAGTGACAATCTAGTTCAACATCAACATCAACATCAACCAAGTATACCATATGGCTCATAGGTGGAAACACCATGGGTCACAAATCATCACCCAATAACAAAGATGGTCAAATGTCATAAAGTAAATCAAAAAGTTGTTCTATTCAAGTTGGTCATCAAAACATAGTCATATGTCTAAGAAATATAATATATGGTTAATCTATCATATTATAGTTAATCTATCCCTTAAGGGATTAAGGGATGTCTAAATTATCTATATAATTAATGTTCTATATATATATTGGGAAAAAGTTGAAGTCTACCAATGTTCGTTCATGATACAACAAGATGTTATCTAAAAAAACTTCCATCTTCAAATAGATCATGTAACCACATGCTCCAGCTAAAACATAAGAATAAATCATCAAGTTCAAAAATATCTAATGGTTTGAAAAGAAATTTTGGAATCAAAATCTTCAAAGATAAATGATAAATGGATATGTATAGGATTGCAGCTCTATCTTGTAAGCGATTCAGGTCTCACCTTAATAAAGACATGTTCACCTACCTGGAACTCCTCTGGAGTTCGTTTAAGATCTGCTTGACTTTTCTGTCGATTTTGCACAACTTTCAACTTGCTTTGTACCTGTTCTACAATTAACTCCATCTTTTTTAATAATTCAGAACCTAATTCTAGCTTGTCCACTGGATTACTCCATGAGATGGGGGTATTGCATTTCCTGCCATACAAAATTTCAAAAGGACTATACCTTTATGAGGCTTGATAGTGATTATTGTAAGCAAATTCTACCAGGTGTAAGTAATCTTCCCATTTACTTGGATGTTCTTTTACATACATTCTTAGCAAATCCTCCAATACCTGATTTACTCTTTCAGTCTATCCGTCTGTTTGAGGATGAAAAGAGGTGCTGAAGTTGAATGTAGTATTTAATCCTTTAAACAAAGACTTCCAAAAGTTGCCCGTAAAATTAGGGTCTCTGTCTGAAATTATTACTTTCGGTATGCCATGTAACCGAAAATTTTGTTTTAAGAAAATATCAGCATTATTTGCAGCTTTATAAGTAGTTTTTTACAGGTATAAAATGAGTTGCTTTGCTCAATTTATCTACTACCATTATTGAGTCATTTAAGTTTTGATTTCTAAGTAGTTTCATGATAAAATCAAGGCTAATTATCTCCCACTTCCAACTAGGAATAGGTAATGGCTGAAGTAGCCCAGCTGGATGCTGATGTTCAATATTTACTTGCTGACATTCAAAGCACATAGCAATGTATTATGCCAATTCATTTTTCATGTTTGGCTAGAAATAATCATTTCTTAGCATGGTTATAGTTTTCTAATAACCTGGATGCCCTGAATAAGGAGTTTTATGAATTTCGTTTAAATCGACAAATTAATATTAGGTACATTAGATGCGTATAGTCTATCTTTATACAATAATAATCATTTTCTATTCAAACTCTACCTTGTACTTAGACTTTCTATTAAATTTTCTCTTACCTTTGTTTGCAATTTCCGATACTTTTAATCTTGTCCTATTCCATCTTCTAGTTGTTCTTCTAAATCTATTTTATAGGTGTTGATTGCTGCTGTAAAATTCAGTTTTTCATTTATGCTTAATGCATCAGCAACCTTATTTTATTTTTCTTTAATATGTTGGATTTCAAAATCGTATTCGCTAAGGAAAGCTAGCCATCTAGCTTGCCTAGCATTTAAGTTAGGTTGATCCAACAGATAATTTAACTCTTTATTATCTGTCATTAATATAAACTTCCTTCTGATTAAATGATGATGCCACATTTTTAAGGCATGTATGAAAACAGCTAAATCTAAGTCATAGGTCGCATAATTTTTCTCATGAATCTTCAGCTTTCTCATAAGCAATGGCATGTCCTTCCTGATTTAAAACTCCACCTAACCCGTTATTGCATGCGTCAGTACATACTATAAAATATTTATTAGGGTGAGCAATTCTTAAGATTGGTGCGGTAGTTAATAATGTTTTTAACTTTTTAAAGTTGTCTTCACACTTTTGACTCCACTCAAATTTCTTCTCTTTCTTCTGTAAAGAAGTTATGGGATTTGCAATTCTTGAAAACCCTTCGATAATAACCAATAATCCCCATGAATGATCGTACGTCAAATACGTCTTTTGGGACTGGCCATTCTTCGATTGCCTTTATCTTTTCGGGGTCGACGAAAATTCCTTCTTTAGTTACCACATGACCCAGATACTGAATTTTATCCTTAAAGAAGTCACAATTACTAAATTTGGCGTAGAGTTGATGTTCTCGTAACTCTTGTAAGACAATTTTTAAATGTTCTTTATGTTCTTCTTCAGACTTTCAATAAATTAAGATGTCGTCGATGAATACAACCATAAAGAAGATATTTATGCATTACATTATTCATCAGACACATAAAAATAGTTAGGGCATTAGTAATCTCAAATGGCATAACGACAAACTCATAATGACCATACCGGGTCCTAAAAGTTGTTTTAAAGATGTCTTCATCTTTAATTCGGTCCTGGTGGCAACCAGATCGTAAATCAATCTTCGAGAATACCGTTGCTCCACGTAACTAATCAAACAGATCATCTATGTAGGGTAACGGATATCTGTTTTTGATAGTCATTTTATTTAGTTGACGGTAATCTATACATAGTCGTAGCATTTAGTCCTTCTTCTTAACAAAAATAACATGTGCTCCCCAGGGAGACACACTGTGTCTAATGTAATTATTATTAATGAGTTCTTTTAACTGCGACTTTAGTTCATTTAATTCCAGTATATTCATCCGGTAAGGGGCTTTTGAGCTGGGCACTGCACTAGGTACCAACTCAATAGTAAAGTCTAACTCTCCTTTCGGAGGCAGTCTTGGAAATTCTTCTGGAAATACATCTGAATATTCACTTAGGATCGGAATGTCTTCCAGTTTTAGTTTATCTTTGTTATTAGTATTTTCTTCATTAATCACTGTTACAGCAAAGGCTTGACAACCCTTCTGAACCGCTCTCTTAAGCTGCAAAGCAGAAATCTGTCTTATGGCTGTTTTCCTAGGAATTTCTTTTACATTTATTGTTTCTCCATCATTATTTATACAAGTAAATGTTTTATCAAAACAATTCAGGACTACCCTGTCTTGTTCTAACCAATCCATATCAATTAACATATCATATGAACCTAAAGGTAAAACATTGATCTTAATAGAGGTTTCAAACTGATCCATTTTTACTGTACAATTATTAACAAAGCTAATTACCTTTCTCTTTGCACCAGTAGCTAACTGGACTAACCAATACTTTCCAAACTTTTCTACTGATAGTTTACACTTTTCTACTAAATCAGGAGAAATATATCTTAAACTAGCTCCTGGGTCGATTAAAATAGATATAGGTATTTGATTCAGCTTACCTTCCACTTCCACCATGGAAGTTTGATAATCCGCTTACCTCTTCTCCAATGCTACATTGATCCTGGGCATTGTCCTCGCTAGATCACCGACAGTCATCTCCTCCTATATCGTGTGTATGTTGCTAACAGCCTTCTTCTGATTTGGGAAAACTAATGCATAATGAGGACCATTACATTCCTAGCATTTTATTGGTTCCGTTAGTTCAACATTCTTGGTATAGTTACTGTGGTTATTAACATATTCTTTATTTCATTGACCATTTGGATTGGTTTGTGAATTACTTGTGTTCCCTTGGAAATTTTTACTAGGAAAATTTTGTGTGTTATTATTCATAAAATTTCGGTTAGGTACAAAACCTTTCTTCTTTTGTTCAAAATTATTAGTTCCTTTTTCCTTCCAGTTTGTCATACTTTCCTTTTTGCCATTCTGTTCATAACAGAAATTCACCTTTCTCATCACTTCTTCTAAAGTTTTCATATTGTCATACTCAATTATGTCTTTTATATGATAGGGTAAACAACTAAGAAACCATTGTATCTTAGACTTCTCGTCCACAATATACGGCACATACCTGAGCAGACTTAGAAATTTACTATTTAGTTCTTTCATATTCGTTGTTCCCAGTTTTAGGTCGTAAAATTCCTTAGCCCTCTCTTCATAGTACTGTTCAAACAAAAATTTCTTCTTGAAATATTTCTTAAATGCACTCCAATTAATGTTTTTCTCCCTAATGCCTTTTACTCTTTTTAGGTCCTGCCACCAAATATCTGCTTTCCTAGTGAGATTATAAATAGCCATCTTGGCTTTCTGTTGATTAGAGTAGTTATAAATTTGAAAATATTTCTTCATCCCAGACAGCCATGATTCTGCCTCTTCTCCCTTCTCAGTTTCACCATTAAAGGTTGGTGGCTTGATTTTCTTGAATTCTCCAGATATTTCTTCATAAGGTTTAAACTTTATCTTCCTAGTATAATGACTATCTTCACTACTATCACTAGTATATTGATAATTCTTTTTATGTGAATCACCATACACTTCAGAAGATGAGCTACTTTTGATTTTAAATTATTTAGTATTTTTATCTTTATTTTGATAAGGCATATCTTCAGACTCTGTTTGTTTATCTTTTTCCTCATTTTGAAATCTTTCCATCAAAATATGATTTAGCTCCTCCTGAGCTCTCAGAATTCTCTCATTTTATTTTTTGACCGTTTCCATTTTTGTTCTTAGTTCCTTAAATGTTTGTAGAAGTTCAGAAGAATTATTATTTATTTCTTCTTATATAGGTTCTCTTTGAAAATTATTTCGTTCAGTATAGGGGGACTCCTCATCCTCATATTCTTCCAATCTTTCCATACCTGCAGTTAACTCAAAAAAATTCTCTGGAAGTATAATTCAAAAACAAAATATAAAAAATTAGTATGCATGTTTTAAATTTATTGTTTTATTTATGCATGTTGAGCCACGTTCAGGCCTAGTGTTTGAAACTTGTGCTCTGATACCACATGTAATAACCCAAAAATTATGTAACATAAAATGTCAAGGTTGTCCTTGCTAAAGAGCCATTAATTGTTAGCAGATATTCAAGCAGTTATAAATAACAAAGACCAATATATTTCTTTAGCTCTATATTATTTATCAGTTTATGTTGAAGTGCTAGGTTTGTGATATTTAACGCATCAATTTTATGTTTTAGAAAGCCAGAAAGGAAACTACATCTTACTTTGATACTAAGTGCGTTATTACTTTCTTTTGTCAAGTAGGAATGAATCCTAGATGAGATCAGAGCTTACTTAGCGTACAGCTAACACAGTGGAGTAATGGTTCTTTTACAGGTTCTATACAGGTAAACAGTTTATCCCAATAAAATTCCAGCTCGAGAAAGATACTCCACTAGCATAGGATAGAGGCTAGTTAACAAATGTTTGTTTGCAGCTTGACCCATAGTACTTGATCCAATACACTTTCTTCTTGTATTTTCATTTATATGCATATTATTCATTTCGAGGGATTATAGATTGAGAACATCTCCACTTATGCCAAAAGAGTATAGTGGCCTAACAATTTCATAACGAGAAGATATGTTACACAAATTTGCATCCATATCTACATATTTGTATTTTAAAGAAAAGACTAAGGAGTTGTTCATATCTATTTGAGTCCTTTTTAAACTTTAAATATACCTCGTTATTGATTTCTTCTAAATCATGTGTTATTACTTATTTTTCTTGCATAAAACACCTCATTTCATAAGAACTCTTAATTACTAAAAGTAAATCATGATTTCTAAAGTACTATTATACTGATCATTTCTCCAGGATTCTTATGATTAAGTAACCCCATGTAACTCATTTTTTTATTTGTAAACTATTATTGTTAATAGTAAACATTAATTAAAATGAGGATTTCTTATATATATATACTAAGGTTATATATGAATTAAGTTTAAAACCCTAGTAGAGAGAACACACCTAACACATAGTACAAAGTCTATGGTTTTAAGGAAGAAAAGCATAATCAAAGCAAGGTTATATCATTATGCAATGATTTAATTTTATAAATTTTGATTTGAATCCTAATGATTATGCAGGATTCGAATTTCAGTCTTGCAACTATAGCTCGAAACCCACTTTATGCAAATCATTGGATGGAGACGTGGATGGCATATAGAGCTAGGGTTTCTTGTTGACTTGTATTGTCATATAACTTATTGAAACAATAAAAACATGCTTGTATTGTTTGGATGGTGGAGTGGTAGAGCCGAGGGCTCATCGCCACCATGTTCTTTGTCGAAACTCCATTAATATGCACATAAGCCTTTGCAACCTTACTGAGCTAGTGAAGCAGGTTGAGTAAGTAGTTTACCGTCCAAAGTGAAGTGGTTTTTTACTATCAAGAGAATAAGAGGGTTTTGGGATGTTTTTACCTTTATTTTGCTGTGAGAGTTGAATCTCTGCATGAATGTTACAAACCGTAACCAGTGTGAAAGAGTTGTGGCGTAAAGAATGTTTGGTTCTTGTTTACTGCTGGTTTTTCTGTCGAGGGTCTGAGACTCTCTCGTCGTGGCTAAGTATTTTCACGAATTCCTGGTTGCTCGACTCTACAAGGTAAGAAAACAATGGTTTTTCTTTACAGGTTATTAGCACAGTTTCCATTATTAAATTGTGAAAAAGAAGTAGATAACAAAACTTGGCTTCTTCTCCTTACGCAGACTCTCTAGGTCCCAACTTGTAGCTATAGAGTTATACCTACGGGATTCCTTGAGGCGTCCACCCTGGTAAGCCTTGGTTCACCTGGGTTTGTCATGCGTAAACTGTGTGGTGGAAAGTGATGGCACTACCAAGTGTTTTGGTTATTGACTCAGCCGTAGTCATTGTTTTCTTTATTTGTTCTTTTAATTTTTTTTTTGTTTTTAAATCCCTTGTGGCTGATGTATTTAGTGGATATGGATTTCACAGCAGTGGCTTCATAAAATTTGGTTTTGGGCCTTCTTGGCCTTAATTGAAAAAGATGGTGATAATTTGTAAAATATGTCTTTAAGCTGTGACTTGTTTGTCAAACCACTTGGTGGTTTATTGAAGATTTGATGAGGGTTTTTATAGGAGAATGATTGGTCGTAGTTACAGTATATTTTGAAATGGTGAAGGGCTTCCATAGTCGTATCTGATGGTTGTCTATTTTCGAATTTATGACTTCTGTTTAATTTATAAAAAACGTTTTTGATCGGGTCGCTAAACCTAGAGAAATAATATATATGAAGGGTCGTAAGCCATATTATATTTGTTCGGTTTTTGTCTTTATTGGGTTTACATTTAGTTAAAAATTTGTTTAGTTGCTAATCTTATTGTTATCCAACTTTTTAATGTTTAGGTTTAACTTGATAGGTATGAAATTATTGTTTCTTGTAAAATATTATGAATTGATAATCTTTGGTTATGGATTATTTTGATAGGAAATAAAAATAATGATACNAATTTTACCCTAGTGTGTTAGTACAGATCTTTTATAAACCCTAATTATTTCTAATAGTTTGCAGCATTAGTAATTTGTTTTTCAGTAAACCTAGTTATAATTTCTCATGAATAACTAACTAGGTAATTAGATAACCTAAATTACTGTTTACTCGGTTAAACCTAGTTTAAATATTTTATTGTTCCTATGCTATTTATTTAAGTCTACTTACTAGATTTATAAATTATATCTATACTAGTTTAACTGTATAAATATTATGCATACTAGTATGTATTATTTAAATTTGTTCATCTACATGTAATTAGATAATTTAAATACTTCCAATAGATAATACAAATACAGCAAAAGTTCTGCAATTTAAGTTACACAAAAGCCTGTAAAAGTAATTCATTTATATCTGCATTCAATTTTATTTAAATCTACTTATCTTATTTAATCATACCTGTTGTACTAGAGTACTACCTTGCAAGAGGCGTGGAAAAATACAATTTGGGTAATTTTTCTATCTATCAATTAACTCAACATTACCTCTACTGATTTACCCTAATCTAACTAGTTACCAACTTTCAAAGTATAAATAACTTTTCTTTCTTTACCCAATACAACAAAAAAATAACAATAAGGCTATAATCATGAGAAAACTCTTAACTTCTATGAAATAGTAAATAAAATAATAATTGACCCTAAACAAGTAGAACCTGTCAAATAGATGAGGTGACAACAACTTAAGGAGGTTGTTCCTCCCAACCAACTCCTGGAGAAGAGCTTAACAACAGTTCTCGGGACCCTCGAGCTTATCTCCTGATCCTCTTGGTAGAGTACTAGGTAAGAGATGTAGTCTTGAGATCCTCTGCAACTCTACTAAGTGTTCATCAGTAACTCAGTCCTGCTTACAACAGTAAGAACTTCAACTTAGAATAGTTGCAGAAGTTCAGTCTTCAACACTTAACCCCTCAAACTTACTTGAGCTAGTCCCCTCCATCGAATTCACATGTGCACTTCATTCACTCAGAATGATCACAAATCCATAATGAGCAGCCTCAGCTATCTTCAATGGGAATTTTTATTAGCATACCTAGGTATTTTGCGTCAGTTTTTACTTAATGAGCCACTTGCTCCTATTCCACTTTCTTGGGGAATCTTGACCACAAATATAGGGAAGTTGCCACCTGTAACAGCTGGAAGTAGTTTGAGGATGCTGCTACTTGTCAATATACTCTCCACCCAGTATCCTCCACCAAGTGACCAGTAAACACTTATTTAACAGCTTCCCTAACCTGTTGTCTCATCTTTTATTTATTTAATAATAAAATATTCTGCAATACATTAAATTATCCTTGACCCCACTTAGTCATTAATTACAAACTTTAACATAAAATATAACGTAATGTTCCTCAATAGAATAAAATTGTTTTGCAAATTGAGGCATGTGACAACATTAATAAAGAAGACAAACTAAAATTAGAAGATATACCAGTTCTGAGAAGCTATTCGGATGTATTTTCAGAGAAAATTCCGGCATTGCCTCCAAAAAGAGAGCCGGATTTCACTATTGAGTCGGTACCCGGTGCGGTGCCTAACTCAAAATATCCTTACCAGATGAACATCCTAGAGCTTAATGAACTAAAATCACAATTAAAAGAACTGATAGATAAAAAGTATATAAGACCAAGTGTGTCTCCTTAGGGAGCACCAATCATTTTCGTTAAAAAGAAGGACGATACTATGCGCTTATGAATTGACTACCATCACCTTAATAAGATAACAATTAAAAATAGATACCTGTTGCCCCGCATAGATGATCTATTCGATCAGTTACACAGAGCAACAATATTTTCAAAAATTGACTTAATATTCAGTTATCATCAAGTTCGGATTAAGGATGATGATATTTTCAAGACGACTTTTAGGACACGATATGGTCACTATGAGTTTGTTGTCATGCCATTTGGGTTAACTAATGCCCTGGCAGTCGTCATGTGTCTAATGAACAATGTATTACATAAATATTTAGATAAGTTTGTAGTAGTTTTTATTGATGATATTTTAATTTATTCTAATACTAAAGAAGAACACGAGGAACATTTAAAAATCATTTTACAAGTGTTAAGGGAACATCAGCTTTACACCAAGTTCAGTAAGTGCGACTTTTTTTAAAGATAAAATAAAATACTCGAGTCACATAATAACTAAAGATGGGATCTCGGTTGATCCAAATAAGATAAAATAAATTGAAGAATGGTCAGTCCCAAAGAATTTGACTAATGTGCGCTCATTCATGGGAATCACCGGATACTATTGAAGATTCATTGAGGGTTTCTCAAGCATCGCAAATCCAATAACTTCTATACAAAAGAAAGGAAAGAAGTTTGTGTGGGATCAAAAATGTGAAAAAAGTTTTAATAAATTAAAGGGGTTGTTAACTACTGCACTGATTTTAAGGATCGCGGATCCTAACAAGGAATTTGTTGTATGCATTGATGCATGCAATGATGGCCTTAGTGGAGTGTTAACTCAAGAAGGACACGTAATAGCGTACGAGTCCATGAAACTTAAAATTCATGAGAAAAAATACGTTACTTATGATCTAGAACTGGTTGTCATGATTCATGCATTAAAGATGTGGCGCCATCACTTGATCGGGAGAAAAATTACTTTAATGACATATAATAAAGATTTAGAGTATCTATTGGATCAACCAAATTTAAACGCAAGGCAAGCTAGGTGGCTAGCTTTCCTTAGCGAGTATGATTTTGAGATCCAACATATCAAGGGGAAATAAAATAAGGTAGCTGATGCTTTGAGCAGAAATGTAAGAATAAATTTTATGGCAGCAATCAGTACTTATAAAACAGATTTAGAATATCAGCTCGAAGAAGGAGTAAAATTGGATGAAAATTACTTAAAATCGCAAGCTAAAGTGGTAGAAAATGTAATTGAAAATTTAAGTACAGGTTACAGTCTAAATGAAAAGGGGGTCATACTTTATAAAAACATATTGTATGTACCTAATGTACCTAAATTTAAGTTACTAATATTAAATGAAATACATAAAACTCCTTATTCTAGACACCCTGGTTACCAGAAGACAATAACTATGTTACATAAAGATTACTTTTGGTCGAATATGAAGAATCAGTTGGAATAATATATTGCTAGATGTTTTGAATGTCAACAAGTTAAGACTGAAAATCAGCATCCAGCCGGCTTATTATAGCCGTTACCAATTCCTAGCTGGAAAAGGAAAATAATCAACATTGATTTCATTATAGGTTTTCCTAGAAATAAAAAACAAAATGATTCTATTATGGTATTTGTTGACAAACTCAGTAAGGCAGCCCATTTTATACCAGTAAAAAACACTCATAAGGATGCTAATATTTTTGAAATATTTATGAAACAAATTTTTCGTTTACATGGAATTCTAAAAGTTATAATTTCTCACAGGGACCCTAAATTCACTAGAAACTTCTCGAAATCTTTATTTAAAGGTTTAAATACTACTTTAAATTTCTGTACATATTTTTATCCGCAGACGGATGGACAAACTAAAAGGGTGAATCAGATTTTGGAAAATATGTTAAGTATGTACGTTAGAGAACAACCAAGTAAATGGGAGGACTACTTACACTTGCTTGAGTTTGCATACAACAACCATTACCAGGCTTCATAAAAAATCATCCCATTTGAGATTCTGTATGGCAGAAAATGCAATACTACCATATCATGGAGCAACCCCCTTGACAAGTTAATACTAGGACTTGAGTTATTAAAGGAGATAGAATTAACCGTGAAGTGGGTACAAGGTAATTTAAAGGTTGCACAAGATAGACATAAGAGTCAAGCAGATCTTAAACAAACTCAGAAGAGTTCCAAGTGGGCGAACATGTTTTCATTAAGGTAAAGCCTAAAAAGAGTTCCTTAAAATTAGAAAGTTGTGCTAATCTAGCACCTAGGTACTATGGGCCTTTCGAAATATTGGCCAGAGTTGGACCGGTAGCATACCAATTAGCCTTACCACCGAATCTTAAAGTTCATAATTTTTTTCATATTTATGTTTTAAAAATGTATGTAAATGATGCTACTCCTAGTTTAAATTGGAATGATGTTTAGGTGGAACCCAAAAAATATTTTCTGGTGGAACCGGATTGTATCGTCGACAAGAGGGAGATCTTGCTTTGAAACCGCACCATTGGGCATGTGAAGGTGCAATGGAAGCACCTTAGTCCAGAAAAAGCAACCTGGGAATTGGAGAGTCATATGCAGGCAGCATATCCAATTTTGTTCCAGGGCATCTCTGAGGATGATAAATAAAGAAACATCAAGGACGATGTTGGACTTAAAGGGGGGTGTATGTCACGTACCCCAATTTCAATAACATTTTATGTTTAAGAAAACATTATATTTTATTTTTATTGTAAAGTTTTTGACTATTGACCATGTGGGGTCAAGGATGACTGTAATTAACTATGTTGAATATTTTATTAGTTAATAAATAAAAGATGAGGCAAATAGCCTAAGGAGGATGTTGAATGAGTGTCCACTGTCCCACTAGGTGGAATAGACTCGAATGAGAGCAAACTGACACAACATCCTCAACCACTTCTAGTTGTTGCAGGGGGCAACTTCCCTAATTTTTTGGTCATGTTCCCCAAGAATGTGGAACAGAGCAGGTGGCTCATTACATGAAAAACTTACCAAAAAGACCTAGCCATGCATATATCTACCCATCGAATTCAGCAGGAGGTTGTTCAATATACCTTGTCAAAATTCTGAATTTGAGAATGGTGCACAAGAGATTCGATGAGGGGAAAAGCACAAGTGATTGAGTGATTAAGACTTCCTTTAGAACTAGTGCAGCTTGTTAGCTGAGTTCTTACTGTTGAGAACATAATTACTATTGTTAAGTACTTCTATGGAGTTGCAGAGGTATTTAAACTCATTTCTACACACGGTGCTTTCAACCTGGTGGATCAGTGGACAGGCTTGGGGGTCCTAAGACAAGTAGTTGAGCTATCTTCAGGAATAGGTTGGGTGGAATGGGCTCCTTGGGATGTTTGTCTTCTCTACAAGTTATCAGGTTCCAATGTGTTATTTTATTTATCGTATGCAAGTAAAAGTACTGGAAGGAAAGTAGTTAAGATTAGTTTTGCTATTATCTCTTATATAATTGCAGTTGCAAATAAATAGTTTAAGTTTGCATTTTATTTAGGAAATTACTTGTATTTGTTAATTGAATAACTGAACCTAGAATTAGATAAGATGGATTAATGAATAAAATCATTTTCTGTATTTTCCATTCCTCGTGAGATGAATTACTCTAGTATAGAAGGTGTTTAGAGGTAAATAGGAATGATTATATATGAATTAAGATGATTTTGAAGATGCTTAAATATGGAAAGCTCTTACTGTTATTTCAGCTATTCATTTAAAGATTCATTTTGGAGGAACTGAACTTTTATGCAAAAATATCTAGAATACTAAGTAGAGTCTTTTATAGTAAAAATTGTGGTTACACAGATAGTAAAATGTGTATAGTATAGGAAAATAAATATTACTGTAATACAACCTAGCTATTACACTTAGTAAAGAAAAGTAATTCTTTATTTTATTACATTAAGACCTAAAATATAAATAAGGTTACACTAGACATTATATAGTGAATATAGTATAGATAAACCTACCAAAGTGTTCTTTTTACACATCAACACATTAAATTCATAATGAACAACTAACAGACCAAAAAAGGTAAATATATTATAATAGTTATTGTAAAATAATACCTTAAGTACTTAAGTTACAATCTAAAGCTTATAATTATCAAACAGATTAAGTAAATCAAGGATAAGTACGAGTGTTCCTATTTTAACAAGAAAAACTATTATAATTCAATTATTATTTTTACCAAGAATCGAAATTATGAAATTAACTCAAATAACAAAACTATTATTAAAAGAAAATTCAAACCCTAGGTTCAGTCCTTACAAAATAAATTTTACCAATAATTTTTCCAAACAATTAAAGAGTTTCCAATGGCTTGAACCAACTCACAGCCGTATCATAAAGTTTACCATTTGTATTATAACAAGAAATTATTTTATCAAAAAATAGTTCTCTCTGCAACCCAATTTACAAAAGAAAACAATACTCATAATTATTTATTCACTGGTAGAAATTCCTCATAACAAAATAGAGTCCTATTTTCTCATTCACTACACATTCGAAATATCAAGGAGAACAACTGGTAAACAGAGGTATAACCAAGTGCCATAAATTTTGCTTTACAGTAAACAATTTTTTTTTATAAAGAGAGTTTCCACTCTAATCCAAACAGTCACCACACGAATTCAAACTCTTTGAAAAAAAAATGCATTAACTTAAGTATAGCCGTGAAGGAGTTTCATTGGCCAAGCAAAAGGCCGAGAAGGTTTCAAAGCAAAATTTTTACAGTGATAAACCAACTGTTTATAAAAACCCTGGAATGATAATATTTACCCTAAATCATCATATACATGAGCCAAATCTATTTTGAAAAAACCTCAAGGGTTATAAGCAACAATGACCATAGGGCCTCCTCCTTCATCCTTAACCAAATTAAAAACTACCATCTAATCCAGTAAATTGAACACCATGGCAAGCAAGTAAGCAGCCGGAAGCACCTTTGACATCATCACTGCATTTTCAACAACGAAGGGCACCCCAAGGATGGAACTAAGGCTTACCGATCCTATGGAGCCCAAAACCTTCAGCTTCAAGCTAGATGCTTTCTCTGTCAATTGTGCGTTATTGAATTTTCACCTACACTCAACAAACAAAACAATTTTGAAATGTTAGTAAAATCCTAGCTTAATTAATGTAAATCAAAGAAAATAAAATGCTTGAAGGTTATTGAAAATACTTACAGTGCAAACGACAAGATCACGATCGTGGCGAGAAAACTAGAGCCTCAACCCTGTTACCACTTTGGGCACATGAAGATAACCATGATTTGAACATCGAGCTCAAAAGGAACCTCTAGCTCATAGTTATGGAGAGAAACTTAAAACTCTACACCTGCTAAACACCATGGAAAAGAAATAAGGGTAAATATTTGAACGATCCAAAGAGGTTGAGGGCATGTCGGCCACTCTTCCTCGCCAAATTAAAACCTCTTTTGAAGCTGAGCGAGAGTTTAGGGTAGAGTTTTTATTGATTTTCCTTTAGGGTTTAATGCCCAAAAACCTCCGACAAGTAAGAAATTACCATGTGGAATCCACTTAAAAATAAATTCTTAGGGTTTTGATATAGTTTAAAATCCAGCGCATTAACCCTGCATTGTTTTATAAACACAATACTTTTACTTTGTAAACTTAATACAAATACCTTGTGAAAGAAATCGACAAATGATAATTTGTTTATAAAATGTTTCGAGCTAGGTTATAAGATTATAGTTCATGCATAATGGGGTTAGTTAGGTTGTATTTCGTTTCTTTATGCATTGACTATATACCTAGGTTGGTTAGTATTCTTTTTCTCCATAGTTAGTTCTAGTGCAAGATTAATGATCTTAGTTTTGCTGCTAAGGTGAGTTCTAAGTTAACATGGTAATTTTCATAGTTATAAACTATATAGAAATGTATTAGTCTCCCAACAACTAGAAACATGGGTAATTATATATCAACAGATGTATAACTCATTACTAGAAAAATAATCATATTATTAACTCCAAATACCTGTTGGTGAAAACAATGTGCAAAATTATTATGCAATGTATTAATAATTACTTGAGTTTACAATAAAATAAGTTATGGTTTGCTAGATTGAAGCTTGAGTTAATTGTAGTTATTAGTGTATGCATTACGATGTTCTTTTTACGATGTAGTTGAGGAGATCGAATTATGTAGACCTATACACACAAGGTCGATATGGATGTTGGAGGGGCAGTTGAAGTCATCAAAGGATTTTGTTAGAAAAAGAGCACATCCTGAGGGTTATATTGTGGAGGGATATATGGTGTATCAATGCATGGTGTATATTACTCAGTATCTTCCTGAATCAGTAGAAAATATCAATGTGCCTTGCATTTGGCATGTCAAGTCCATAATTTTTTTTGAAAGGGAGGTCATGTTGGGGAAAGGTAGAATGAGGAAGGTGAAAGGTAAATATATATTGTAAATTTAAATTATTACACATTTAATTTTTCAATTTATATATATTATAGTCCTTTAATTTTTATTATGCCATCAATTATATTAAAATTTGCCAATGACAACTAATTAATGGGATTGAATTATTAATTTTTCATATAGTGAGTAGATAGTGGGATCCACTACATTTATACATTGCAAAAAATCTTGATTCGATGGATGAATGTATAGAACGATGTACTCTACTCAAAGGCCTTTTCAATAGTACTCTACGCCTTATGAACTATTCCTCCAATGGCAGTTGGTGCATTGCTTAGTCGGGGGCCTTTTCAATAGTGCTCTGCACTTTATGAACTATTCCTCTGATTGCAGTTAGTGCATGTGTTAATTGGCAGGGAATCAACTTTCTTGCAACTTTAACTCTTGTTAAAAGGTATATCATTAATGCAACTCAATTTTAATTCTTATTCTATCAAGTGTTAAGAGGGATCAAATTACTTGAGGTGTAATTTTTTTTTCTTTTTTTATTTGTGTTTAGATTAATTTTTTTTTATCTTTTTTATTTTTATATTATATATATATATATATATATATATATATATATATATCAAATTAATTTTTCATGATGATTAACATCCATTGAAACCATCTAAAAAAACTTGTTTATATTTATATTAATATTTAGCTAACATATTAATGGTTAATATTTTCTTCTCAAAAACTATATATGAAATTATTCACATCACAACAATTTTATCATATTCCTATATTATTATTGGTGGCTTCTCCTAACATACAATTAAATATGAAGATTCTCTCTTTTTTTAATCCTTTAATTACTACATACACTCATGAGATAATAAATTGACAAATTCAAAACATAATTTCCAAAAAGAGTAGAGAATCACATGATTCCAACGTCTCACTTTACAACTTTAAGAAAATGAAAAGGTAATTTTTTTTTACCGAAGACGTCTAAATATTCAACGATTTGGCTCGAATGGTGTTTTTTGCTAGAATCTCATATTCTTTATTTTGCAAAACCTGAATTTTAGTGTGTTTTAATGGCCATTTTGATTGTAGAAAAGGATTCAACACCCTTTAAAACCCCCAAAACACCCAAAATTTCAAAGTTTAATAACTATAACCAAGATTTTTGCACCAAGAGAAGCGAGGTGCTCTCCAATCCAATATGGAGGAGGTCCTATCACATTACTCACGTTATGTTGGCCGACATAAATAAAAAATGAAAAATATAAATTACATATCGACTTAAATAAAATATAAACAAAATTAATCTAACATAGATCCATTTTAAATCCAGATCTATCAAGTACCAATAGAGATTCATGTACACCTCAAAAAATTGGATCTCTCTCAATGTTCAGGTTTAAAATGAATATATTCTAATTAAAAAAATTTACAGTGTTTTTCAAAAATCAAACTAATTCTTTTTAGCTTCTTATCTTACTATTATTATTATTATTATTATTATTATTANAAAATAAGGTTTTAAATTTAGTGAAACCTTTATTCGATTGGTTTATCCAACTAAGTGTCAACATTTTTTTCTTTTATGTTAACTGACATAGCTTTATTGATTCCGTAAATAAACCAGTTGTTGATATAATGCCATAATAGACCCTTCCCAATTCCAAGGGGCGTTTGGACCTTTCGCAAACCGAAGGGACGTTTGTATATGTTCTTTTTCCGAAACTACATTTTTAATAAAGTTAAGTTGCATACCAGCTAATACATGTACAATAGTTGGCCCCACCTCCTCAAAACGAAGAGGTAGTTCATAGTAGAGGTTTAAATATGAAAACAGTTGAATTAAAATCATAAAGTATTGTTGCGTAAGATTTTGGAAAAGTTATACTATTAATATAAGTATGTCTCTTTAGTCAAGAGATATATGTAGTGACAATCTAGTTCAACATCAACATCAACCAAGTATACCATATGGCTCATAGATGGAAACACCATGGGTCACAAATCATCACCCAATAACAAAGATGGTCAAATGTCATAAAGTAACTTGAATGCCATAAAGTAACTATTCAAGTTTGTCATTAAAAAATAGTCATATCAGTCTGAGAAATATAATATATAATTAATCTATCAATTAAGGGATTAAGGGATGTCTAAATTATCTATATAATTAATGTTCTATATATATCGGGAAAAAGTTGAAGTCTACCAATGTTTGTTCCTGATACAACAAGATGTTATCTAAAAAAACTTCCATCTTCAAATAGAGCATGTGGTCAAATAGATCATGTAACCACATGCTCTAGCTAAAACATAAGAATATATTTATACTTGTCACCATCAAGTTCAAAAATATCTAATGGTTTGAAAAGAAATTTTGGAATCAAAATCTTCAAACATAAATGGATATGTATAGGATTGCAGCTTTATCTTTTAATCGATTCATGTACCATAATATTAAAATATCATAGATATTCTATAGTCCACCTACCTATCAATCTGGAATAATTGTTTCATAGCAATTCCTTCCCGAAGCTCTAAAGCTGATTTTGAGAGAGCATCATCCTCCTTAATGAATTCTCTGTAAGTATGCTCAAAACGGATACTATCAAAAGAATGCTTGATCTCTTTGATTTTATTTAACCAATTTTGTAGCATCGTCACATGTAGCATGCCAATACCATTAATCCAGTTAATCACTACCTTGGAGTCCCCAAAAACCTTTAGATCTTACATTCCCCACGCTTTAACAAAATATATCAATATCCATAATGCCATAATTTTTGATATGGTGTTTGTTCTAGGTCCACAGTTGAAGCTAATTTTGTAATATAAAGAGTCATTAATCCATAAAGAGTCATTAATCCATAATATAGCCCCAATGCCACCATGGGTAGCCTCCGCTTGCGACGCACCATCGAAGAACCCCCTACAACAATCTTTGCCATATAACTGTGGCATGTGAATCTTTGACCGATTATGATTTTCTTTCTCATGCATCCCCAAGAACAAAGCTTTTATTTTGTTGACATTGTATCCTGTAGAAGGTGTAATGTTCTCAAAGATACAACAGTTACGTGTTTTCCAAACTTCCCAGCATATATATACATGTAAGCTCATCATGTCATGATGTGTGCGTATCCAACCATTCCGGCATATTTCTAGTGATTCACCATTCCAATTATCTTGTGTTTGTGTAAGGCACCTCATGCGAGACCATACATTTTTTGTGAATGCACATTGTGTAAAAATATGATGACAAGTTTCCTTATGTCCAAAACATAATAAACATATGTTAGGTCCCATAAATCCTCTCTTAGCCAACTTCTCCCATGTTAATATACAGTTATTTAAGGCAAGTCAAATAAATATCTTACATTTCAACGAGATCTTCCATTTCCAATCTATAGTATGCCACCAAGTCACCATCGTTAGATAATTATACCAAAGTGCCTCATAGGCCGATTTAGCCGTGACAACACCAGATGTTCGATTCAACGCCCAAGCTAAAGAATCCATCTCTTTCGTAAGCACAATACCATCTTTCTTTAAACCACTAATTTATCCCTCCCATTCCATACCATAACTACTTTCCAATCCCAAATTTGTAGAGGCCATATGTAATAACTCAAAAATTCATAAAATTTAAAATTTTTCATGCGACATAAAATGTCAAGTGATAATGCTATTGAACCATTAACCGTTAGTAGATATTTAAACAGTTTTGAAAGAAAAACGAAGATTACTTCTTTTATTTGGTTCTGTACAATTTAAAGGCTTATCTTAAATACTATGTTGGCACTGTTTTTAACATAGCAGTTGTATTTTTCTGAAAGTAGAAAAGAATTATGCATCTTAACTAATGCTAGGTGTGTTATTGTTCTCTTTTGTCAAGTAGGGAGAATTCTTAGGTGTGATCGGGGCTTACTTAGCTTATAGCTAACACAGTGGAAAATGATGGTTCTTTTGCAGGTTCTAACAGGTAAGTGTTTTGTTCTAGTAAATATCCAGGTCAAGAAAGATACTTCACTAGCATAAATATAATGCTAGTGTTAAAAATGTTTATTTGCAGCTTGTCTTTGTAAGAGGTAACGTTGACCTTATTAAAGTCATCAAACTGTCTAAAGATGATAAAACAAAAATGCATAAGGATAGGTTAAAAGTATGACCAGTTTACTATCAAAATGGAATCAAAACAAACTGGATGATTAAGAATATTTCTAAAGAGTACTTGTACTTTAGCTTATAAGTATTTGTGATTTAATGTTTAAATAGGAAGATATATGTTTTGCAAACTTATGCTTACATTTCATATCCATCATAAAACATTTGGAGTTTGGTTTTGATCGTATTCATTTAATTCCTTTTGTAAACATGAAAGAAATACTCTAAGTTGTTGAACTATAACTTAGTCTTTCTTGTCTATAGAGTTTTGTATTCTAAGATCTCTTAAGTCATCATACTCATTAGAAGTATTACAATACTTACCCTTACCCTGGGGTTTCTATAATTAGATGTTTTCTTAATAGATAGAAAACTATTTAGACTCTTAAACTGCTTTTCTCAATATTTGGACATTAATTTACAATTGAGACTATTATATAAAAATAGATAGACTGCACTTTCTTGTCTCCCCAACTACGAATTGTATTCAAAAATTGGTCCAAGGTTCCCTTCATAGTTGAAAGAGTTCTTCTTCAAAACTTTTACAAACTCTACTTAGAAGTATTTTTATCTGTATCTTATATCTCGTTCCCTGGTGTATCCTTTAGCTATAAAATACACTTTAAAAAAAATAGATGTTTTAATTTTGTAATTCTCTTGAGGTATTGTTGCCAATTTATGTATTATAAAAGGTATTATAATTGCTTTTGCCATAGTCACACAATTACTCTTCAAACTCCAAGATTCAAATGACTACTACAAGGGATGATTAGGTTACCCTTCTTAATACAATTTACTATTAAAAGTATGGTCATTTATTTACATTCTATAAAACATAGTTATCAAATATTATCCTAACTTGTTTAATAAACAATAATCATTAAAAGAAAATACCATTTGTTTATCCTATGGTTTTTAAAGCTAGGTATTAACATAACCACGAACACTTTAGATTATTGGCAATCAAAATCACATTATTGACATGGTTTTTGACTTAATTCGTAATGATATAATGCAGATTGGCAATAGTGTAATCAACTATTGTTTTCAACCCACGATGGTGAAAATTGTTAGTGGACACGTGGGAGGAGATTACACCATTAGGTTTTTGGTTGACTTATGATCTGTCCAAACCCTACACTTTGCATTGTGATGTTTTCTTCACTACGGTGTAGCCGAGCTGAGAGCTTGTGGCCGTCGTGGCTCTGTGTTGACCTCCAAGAAGTAAACCTGTCCTCCAGAAACTCTGTGAGCTTAGGTAGGGTGAAAATACTCTATGGTTTAGAAACTTGTTGACTGTTAAGGAAGCACTTGTGCGTTGAGGTTGGTTTCGCCACCGATTTGAGAACTGTGGGTGTTGTTTATAGTGCACGGTGAAGAAGTGCTTTTGCTTCTGGTTGGTCTGCTCCTTCAGTGGTGTTTATTCTCTTCAATTTGTGTTTTAGGGTTTCATTGCAACACCGCGCATTCACAGCTCCCGTCATCTTTCTCTGAGGTGCCATTGAGCTGGGCTCTAGTAACTTTGCCTCCATGAATTTTCCAACACGAAAATTTACTCAAGTAACGGCCTGTCTAGTTTAAAGTTTAATGAAATCATAATTTTCCATTATAATTTAAAGATTATAATTATAATGGTTGCATTGTGCAGGTCTCTCTCTCGGCTTTGGATGTTGGATGCTAGAACGCCTCTCAAACTTCATCCACGCAATCCCTGGTAATCCCCAGGGATATTTGATGGTTTTTCCTGCACTTTAAAATTGTGGTGGAAGGAATAGGAGCTTCACCATGATGATTGTTGAGTTGGCCATGGTTTACTGTTATGTTTAAGCTCCTTGTTTTTTTATAATATTTTTAAGCCCTACAGGTCGTCATAAGAAAATGTTTAAGGCTGTTGCAGCCATGACTTTATGGTTTTTAAAGAGACTTCACGACCTTAAGTGAAAAATATGGTGATAGATTCTTTTCTTATACTTTGGCTCAAAGCCGTGACTGTAATGTTATGCCACTAGGTGGTTTCTTGAAGATTTTGATTAGGGTTTTGTAGGAGAAAGAAAGGTCGTACTTATAGCAATTCTCGATTTGGAAAAAGGATCTCATAGTCGTGAACAGATAAATGTTTTTAAATAAAGATTCTATGAGTTTTGTAATACTTTGAGAAGTAATTTTTGAAACAGGATTTTATGCCTTGACCGTTAAATGAAAAAGGCCACAGGCCTAGACTTCGTGTTTTACAGCTTATAGCTGGAATTTATGGTTTTGATATTGGTTTATAATTATGTATCAGTTGTGTATTAGTTATTATTATTTTAATCCAATTTCTCAAAGTTTGGGTTTTTACTTGATAAGTAAGAAATTATGGTTTCCTGTAAAAGATTATGAGTTGAAAAAACCTTGGTTATGGATTATTTGGATAGAAGTAAAATTGATATTACTGTATATTTTATTTATTTATTTTTGAAATAAATTTGCTAATCTTTTATATTTATAAAATAGAATTTTATCATAGAGTGTTAGTACAAATCTTCCATAAACCCTAACTATTTCTATAATTTTACAGTGTTAGTAATTTCTTGTTTACAGTAAACCTAGTCATAATGAATGACTAACTAGGTTAAACCTATGTTAAATGTTTTACTGTTCTTATACTATTTGTTTAAAATCTACTTATTGAATTTATAATATATACAATACTAGTTCTGAATATGTAAATATTATATATACTAATACTTATTATTTAAATTTATTCTTTCCTGTATTTAGATATTTCAGATATTCTCAATAGACAGTATAAACACAGCTTAAAATTCTATAATTTGATTATATAAAAAATCTGTAGAAGTATTCATCCACATCTATACTCAAAGTTATGGAAATCTACTTATCTAGATTAAGCATACATGTTGTACTAGATTACTGCCTTGTAAGAGAGGAAAAATACAGTTTAGTTGATTTTCCTATTTATCTAAATAACTCAGCATTATCTCTATTGCTTTACCCTAATCTAACTAGATTACTAATTTTCCTAGTATTAACAATTGTCCCTTCCTTATCCTTAACAATCATAATAAAACAATATACTAATCGTGAGAAAATTCATAAACTTTTCTGAACAGTAAATAAAATGATAACTGAACCTAAAACAATTAGAACCTATCAATAGATGAGGTGACAATAGGTTAAGGAGGCTATTCCTCCCAACCAACTCCTAGAGAAAGCCTAATCTGCAATTTCTCAGGACCCCCGAGCCTGTCTCGTGGTCCTCCTAGTAGAGAACTGGGTGAGAGATGTAATTTATTGACATCCTCTACAACTTTACTGAATATACAGCAGGAACTCAACCCCGTTAACAACAGTAATAACTTCAGCTTAGAATATCTGCACAAGTTTAATCTACATCACTCATCCCTCAAACTCACTTCAACTAGTCCCCTCCATCGAATTTCTCATGTGCACTTTATTCACTCAGAATGATCACAATTCCAGAATGAGTAGCCTCAGCTGTATTCAATGGGAAGTTTTATATTCATGTCTAGGTCTTCTGGGTCAGTGTTTACTTAATGAGACACCTACTCCTATTTCACTTTCTTGGGGAATCATGACCACAAATATAGGGAAGTTTCCACCTGCAACAATTAGAAGTAGTTTGAGGATGCTGCCACTTGTCAATATACTCTCAACCCAGTCTCCTCCACCAAGTGACCAGTAAACACTCATTTAACAGCTTCCCTAAGCTGTTGTCTCATCATTTATTTATTTATTAATAAAATATTCTGCAATACATTAAATTATCCTTGACCCCACTTGGTCATTAATTACAAACTTTATCATAAAATATAACATAATGTTCCTCAATGACATTAAATTGTTTTGTAAATTGGGGCATGTGATACCATCCAATCCGTCCAGTAAATCCATTATCTCTTTGTTTAATAAAATGATTCAGCGAGACCCATCCATTCTTATGTAAAACATAAATCATGGCCAACGAAAGGATATATTTATGAAGTCCTCCCACAATCGGATCCATACCCACCGTCATGGATTCCCCATTGTCGGGAACCCAATCCAACCATTGACCAATAATATTGAAAGCATTTGAGATACCACACCAAATATTTGAAGCACCTCTTGTGGGCTTCTTTTCTCTTCCGGTCCACTTCTCAATGCCTTATTTTTTTAGATATTTTGATTCAATGACCCGATGCCACAAATTGTCCATGAAGAGATCCCTCCAAACACTTTTCATTGTGATTGCCTTAGCAAATAAAAATAAGTTTTTGGTACACCATTCACCAAGAGAAATAGGTTTAAAAATTCTCTCCCACTTGACCAAATGATATTTCTTCTTCTTCGATGTACCAGAACACAAAAAAATGAATTTTTTTTTGTTGATAGCTCTGATAGTTGATCTAGGCACTTTACATAATGATATCCAATAAATAGGAAAATTTGTTAAGACTATTTAATTAGAGTCAACCTACATCCCATAGTGAGCCACCTCAAGCTCTAGTGTTTAATGCGTACTTCGAACTTCTTGATAAGCCAGAACCAGTCCTTTACCAAATAGTTATTTGGCTTGACAAAATATCCCAAATATTTGGTACCATATTATAGTCTCTTAAGAGTAACGTGAAGATATTTTTTAGTATACTGATATCATTTTCCTCCACCCCATGGTATATAAAGATAAGCTTCTTATCACTTATTTGCATACCCGAGGTTCTATAGTTTTTATCTAGAATGTATTTATATATAATCCATTCACCAAATTTTCCCAAACCAAAACTCATGACATCATCCAGAAATAAAAGATGTGTGATAATAATAACAATGGATATAGAAATGCTTGTAATCTCACCCCTCTATCTTTCATATTCTATCATCTTGTTGAGTCCTTCTATGATAAGAAGAAAAAGGAGGCGAGAGAAGCGACATCCCTGTCTGATTTCCTCGAGTACCTATAAACAATTTGGTGGGAGATCTATTAATAATAACCACATGACTGTCAGATTGCATGCAATCCATGTTCCAATTAGTAGAAGCCAAATCTAGTCCCACCTATAATAAAATAAGCCTGAGGAATCCCTAGTTTACTCGATCATATGCTTTTACCAAGTCCAATTTCAGTACCAAATCTTGTAGCTCCCTAGTCTTAAATGCTATGAAAAATCCCCTTTTCTACTCCTAGAGCATCTAGGATTTTCCCGTCTTGTAGAAAACCAAATTGCTCTCAAGAGATATGTCGTGATAACACCGACTTGATTCTATTAGCAATTATTTTAGATATCATCTCTTACACCATATTACAGAGTCAAATAGGTATAAAATCACCAAAATATTCTAGTTTTACAACTTTAGGTATTAATGCAATATAGGTAGAATTCATACCTTAATAAACTCTACCAGACAGCTTGGACTCTTCCACATATAGTAATAATTCAAGCCCCATAATATAAAATAATTAAATAAAAAGTTCCACCAACCACCCATTCGATCCAAGGATTTTTTCTTTGGAAAATACCTTTAGCACAACTTCAATTTCATCCAGTGTGACTTGTTGATATGCCAAGGATCCCTCCTCGTCAGAGAAATAACTAGGAAATTTCTACAATATGTCCATCTTGTCAACAATAGATGTATAACATGGATCTACAAATAAATGGTGAAATTGTTTTACAACTTTATCTTCAATCTCTTCTGGTTCTCTTACCACAACTCCATCTTCTTTTTTTATTTCCCAAATGTAGTTTTGTACCCTTCTGCCATTAGAAACTTGGTGAAAAAATTTAGTATTCAAGTATCCATAAGCTAACCAAATAGCTCTACTTTTTAACTTCCATCTCTCCTTCTCCATCAACAAGATATGCATTTGAGATGCTTCTACTATGTCCAATTCCTTCTTAATGTCTTCTGGAAAATTTCCACTTTTATGTGAAAATAATATGTCTTTTATTCTCCCTTTTGTAGATATTAATTCATGTGACTGATCTAGGAGGATATTGGTGGCCACCCACCTATTCCACTTGGACCCCCATCATTTTTTCTTTCAGTTTTCTAGTTTCTTTAATTGTAGCACAATTTACTATTTTTGGCCGTTTTCAGGTCCTAAACTTTCGGTGCCGTTTTGGGGCCCTAAATGATGTTTTTTCAGCATCGAATGGTCATGCAAACATTATTTTGTTTTGATATTCATATTTAATATTTTTAATGTAGTCCTTAAATAGATATTTCTAACGATGTATCATGTGCGTCAAACGGAGGTAGTATGCTAAAGTTACGACCCCGAGAAATTCATGTACCAAGTTACCCAACGAGGCCCACATTCTGGCGTTTCACCTCCTAGGGTTAGGTTTTTGGATGTGTAGGGTTTCCATTGTTTCTCAATATTGTATAGGCCTTCGAGCCTCATTGTAACATAGATTTTAGAGGCATGTAGCCGCCACATCTCTTCTCAGAGATAAGCTACCAACACTCTAGCTAGTTTATTTCCATTCTTTATGAAACCAGTTTCAGTTATTGATTAATGAAATGGAGTGTTATTTCCACTGCATATTTGTTTCTATGGTTATTCGTGTATTCTATTGCGTTCCTTCATAAATCTGGATTAGTGGTATCAGAGCAATGTGCTCTTTCTCGATCCTTCTTTGCATGTCCCTAATGAGGGTGGGGTATAAAGAGTTAGGGCTCGATCTAGTTGAACCTTTCCAAGATCAGCCTCGCAAATCCCGACGGCCACCCATGGGGGACGAAAAGAAAGATGAGGAAATAGAAGATCCTATCAAAATGTTTCTCGAGGAGGCCCTTGAAAAACAAAGGAACGCGATGATGGATAACTTTTCCCAGATCCTTCAACGACTTCCCACTGGCGGCGCATCTGCATCTAGCAGCCACTTTGGAGGCGCAACCCCTTTTAAGGTACAAGTAAACTTCAACATTCCCATATTTGATGGCCAAATAGATTCAGACGCTGCAGATAGATGGTTGAATATATTAGAAGGATATTTCTCAGTTCATGACTTTTTCGACTGGGAAAAGATTACTTTTTCTCTACTCAAAGCCGCCTCCCATGTCATAGACCAGTGGGAAACCTACTATGAGAGAAAGGACGAGGAGGAACCCTCTCTGTTCTTGGTCGTACCCACTTGGAATTCTTTTCGAGATGCCATAAAGGGACAATATTATCCAGTGGGAAGCTATGAGGACAAGTACATACAAGGGACTACACTGCGGCAGCAAAGAGATCAAGATGTGCATGAGTTGACGAATCTGTTCTATACCCTGTGCACCAAGTTGGGTATCAAATATTCTGAGAAACATTTGGTGCTAAAGTACCGCAGTTGTCTGCACAGATACATTCAGGAGGAAATGGAGTTCCTCGACATCTCCTCGCTTGGTACGACAAATCGATATGCTACCAAAATTGAGCAAAAATTCAAATAGAAAAAGCGAGACTTTGGATCTGCGAATCAAAAGCAAGGGAAAGGTGCCCCCAAACCGTAGAACCAAGGACACATCCAAGGCATGGCGATTCAAGAAAACTTGCCAAAGCTGCAAGCAAAGAGCAACACTGCAAAGCCGAAGAAGGAAGCGGGAAAGTGGTGCGAGTTCCATAAGAGCCCCACTCACAACACAAGTGAGTGTCGGGCCAGGCAGTCACTGGTGGCCGAGATAAAGGATTTTGAATCAAATGCATACTCTGACACTGAATCAGAACCCGAGAAGGGGAATGGAAGAGGGAAGAAGATTATCGATTTAGATCCCAACGCCACCATTGCCACCATGAAGATCCAAAAGGAAGAACCATAATATTCAAAGGAGGAGGAGCATAGTTTCCACTCCCGGATGTGGGTAAAGGGTTCCATGCTATAGTTCATTGTCGATAGTGGGAGCCAAAAGAATTTAATTTTAGAAGAGGTTGTGAAGCAGTTGTGTTTGCTGACCACATCATACCCACATCCATACACCATCGGGTGGCTTCACCAAGGACGGGATCTCCACGTCAGCCAGCAGTGCCGCCTTCCCTATAGCATCAATCCCTTCACTGATGAGGTATTATGTGATATTACTCCTCTTGATGTTTGTGATGTATTATTAGGTCAACCATACTTATGTAAGAGAAATGCTTTGTATGAGTCCCGGCGTCGCGTTGTTTTTATTACGTTGAGAAATAATTTATATAGGATACCAAAGGTACCACCTCCTGTCACTATTTCTTTGGTTACTCCAAAACAATGCAGTAAGCTCATTTCCAAAACTGGGAAGTTTGTTTTCTTGATGATCCACCCTCATGGAAAGAAGAAGATCATGGCCATGACCTCTAAACAAGGCCCCTCTGCACGACAACAAAAAATGGACAACGTCGTGGAGGAGTACTGGGACATATTCACCTCACCCACCAGGGTGTCTCTCCACTGTTAGGTCAAGCACCCCATCGATTTGACCCCAAGTGCATCACTTCCCAATGGACCGATATATCGATGCTCTATTCTAGAGAATGATGAAATCAAGAGGCAAATTCAGGAGCTTCTGCAAAAGGGTCACATCCAACCAAGTTCATTGCCATGTGGAGCCCGATCGTGTTGGTACAGAAGAAGGATGGGACTTGGAGACTCTGTATTGATTACTGGGCGTTGAAAAAAATCACTGTCCAAAATAAGTACCCAATCCCATGGATTGATGACCTCCTGGACTAGCTTAAAGGGGAGAAATATTTTAGCAAGATCGACTTAAAGTCTGGGTATCACTAGGTACCGATAGAATCGATCGATGTGTGGAACACTACCTTCAAAGCCAAGGAGGGACTTTTCGAATGGTCGATCATGTCTTTCGAGCTGACGAATGCTCCTGCAACCTTCATGATACTGATGGACGACATCTTGTGGCCATTCACCAACTCATTTGTATTAGTGTACTTCGATGACATCTTGATATTCATCCATACTTAGGAAGAGCACCTCCACCACATCTGACAGGTCCTCCAAACACTGCGGCATCACAAGTTGTGTGCCAATTTGGACAAGTGCATTTTTGGCATGACCCAGGTTCAGTATCTGGGATACATTATTGATGAGTGTGGGGTACATGTGGATCCAACCAAGATCCAAGTCATTCAGGATTGGCCAACACCATCTACTCTAATAGAGCTTCTCAACTTTCTAGGCCTTGCTAATTTCTATCGTAGATTCATGTTGGGATTCTCTCATATCACTTGGCCCTTGAGTCAAGTCACCAAGGGAGGAGCAAAAGAAAAAAAAAATTGGTCAAAAACTCAACAGAAGGTGTTTGCAGAATTGAAACCTCACCTTTGTTGTGCCCCAGTGGTCACATTACCAGACTTTCAAAAACCATTTGAGGTCGAGACAGATGCCTCTAACTATGCTATTGGGGCATTCCTTACTCAACAAGGGCATCCAGTTGCATATCACAGTGAGACACTGTCCGACACAGTCTGCAAATATCCCACTTATGACAAAGAGATGTATTCCATTGTACAGACTTGTCGACAATGGAAGCATTACATTTTGGGGAAGGAAATGATCATCCACACAGGCCACCGACCCCTGTAGTTCATACAGAAATAAGGGAAGTTACAGAATGATTTCCATCAGAAGTGGTCCACATATCTACAACAGTTTCATTTGAAAATCAAGTACAAGAAGGGAAGCACCAATAATGTTGTAGACTGCCTCAGCCGACTACCGATCATGGCGATAACCACTGTGCTCAACTCTTGTAGGAACGAGACTTCTGATTGGCCGCTTCTCTACAAGAGCAATCCCGAATTCATCCACACATACCAGACACTCTTGGAGGGAAACCAAGTTCCAAAATTTCACCTCAAGGATGTACTACTATGTCACATGGGACACCTTTGTGTTCCTTCAAGTGAGCGTGCCAAGATGATTTGGGAAGTGCACTACAGTTGGGTCGCTGGGCATTTCAGGGCCGCAAAAACAGTGGTAGTACTGCAGAATTATTTCTATTGGCCGAACCTTCAACAAGACATCGGGAAGTACATCCGATCCTTCACTGCCTGCGCCATTGCCAAACCATCCATCAAGAAGCAAGGCCTCTATACTCCATTGCCTATCCCTAGCTGACCTTGAGAATCCATCTCCATGGATTACATGTCGTGCCTTCCTTCTACTCAGCACGGAAATGACTGTGTGTTTGTGGTTGTTGACAGATTCTCAAAGATGACCATAATGGCGGCCTGCAAGAAGAATATCACAGCAGAAGCCATTGCTATACTATTCTTTGAACAAGTGTGGGTACACTTTGGGATCCCATAGTCTATATCTTAGATCAAGACAACAGGTTCCTTAGTACATTCTGGTCTAGCCTGTGGTCAATGCTAGACACCAAGCTCACAAATTCCATAGCTTTCCATCCCCATACTAATGGCCAAACAAAGGTCATCAAGAAGATGATCATACACATTTTGCGCATGTAAAACTCAAAGCATAAACGCACATGGGATGAGATCCTCCCCTATGTACAACACAGCTATAACCAGGCCCTCCACAACTCAACCAACCACAACCCCTTTCAGGTGGGCTTGGGATTCTAGCCACTATGTCCCATTGACGTAGCCATGCCATTTGCAGTTACTCAAGCTGATTCAGGTCATATCCAGTCTGAAGTTTCCAAGGTGAACAACTTCATTGAGCTCATTCAACACATTCACCAACAGGTTCATGACATATCGGACAGATCCAATGCTAAGTACAAGCAGCAGCATGATCAACATCGGGTGCAACACAAATTCCAGGTGGGTGACAAAGTGTGGCTACATTTGTAGGAGTGCCTCGCTGGACCCCACCGCAAGCTTCGCCCACTCCGATATGGGCCATACACCATCACCAAGGATATCAGGGACAATGCCTTCGAGCTCAATATTCCACCATTCCTTGGTCTGCACCCAGTGTTCAATGTGGACCGCCTTCTGCCCTACTTTCCACCTCTACTAGACACATCAGACGTGGCAAAACAACTCACACCAATAGAGTTAAACCCCGACTGCATGGAACAAGCCAGAACTGATTGAATTATGGACACATAGATCAAGAACACCCGCCAGCTAAATATCCAGCTATATCGACTTATCAAAGCAGGCCAACTCCTTCACCAGGGACCAAGTTCAGCAGAAGTTTCCTCATCTCATGGAGGAACTCAATGCAATAAAGACCATTACTTCCTAAGGGGGGAGCAATGATCCAGTAGGATATTGTCACCCACCTATTCCACTTGGACCCCCACCATTGTTTCTTTCAGTTTTCTAGTTTCCTTAATTGTAGCACAATTTACTATTTTTGGCAGTTTTCACATCCTAAACTTTCGGAGCCGTTTTGAGGCCCTAAACAATGTTTTTTCAGCATCGAATGGTCGGGAAGATATGAGTCCGTTTCACACTTAATATTAATCATTTATGGATGTAGTCCTTAAACAGATATTTCTAATGATGTATCATGCACGTCAAACGGAGGTAGTATGCTAAAGTCACGACCCCAAGAAATTGATGTACCAAGTTACCCAACATGGCCCACATTCTAGCGTTTCACCTCCTAGGGTTAGGTTTTTGGATGTGTAGGGTTTCCATTATTTCTTAGTAATATATAGGCCTTTGAGCCTCATTGTAACATAGAGTTTAGAGACATGTAGCCACCACATATCTTCTCAAAGATAAGCTACTAGCACTCTAGCTAGTTTATTTCCATTCTGTATGAAACCAGTTTTAGTTATTGATTAATGAAATGAAGTGTTATTTCCGCTGCATATTTGTTTCTATGGTTATTCGTGTATTCTTTTGCGTTCCTGCATAAATCCGGATCAGTGGTATCAGAGCAATTTGCTCTTTCTCGATCCTTCTTTGCATGTCCCCAACGTGGGCGGGGTAAAAAGAGTTAGGGCTCGATCTAGTTGAACCTTTGCAAGATCAGCCTCGCAAAACCCGACGGACACCCATGGGGGACGAAAAGAAAGATGAGGGCGCAGAAGATGCTATCAAAATGTTGCTTGAGGAGGCCATTGAAAAACAAAGGAATGCGATGATGGATAACTTTGCCCAGATCCTTCAACGAATTCCCACTAGTGGCGCATCTGCATCTGGCAGCCACTCTGGAGGCACAACCCCTTTTAAGGTACAAGTAAACTTTGACATTCCCATATTTGATGGATGAATAGATGCAGACATCGTATATAGATGGTTGAATCTATTAGAAGGATATTTATTGGTTCATGACTTTTCCGACCGGGAAAAGAATACTTTTTCTCTACTCAAAGCCACCCCCCATGTCAAAGACTGGTGGGAAACCTACTATGAGAGAAAGGACGAGGAGGAACCCTCTCTGTTCTTAGTCGTACCCACTTGGAATTATTTTCGAGATGCCATAAAGGGACAATATTATCCGGTGGGAAGCTATGAGGACAAGTACATACAATGGACTACGCTGCGGCAACAAAGAGATCAAGATGTGCATGAGTTGATGAATCTGTTCCATACCCTGCGCACCAAGTTGGGTATCAAAGATTCAAAGAAAAATTTGGTGTTGAAGTATCGCAGTTGTCTACACAGATACATTTAGGAGGAAATGGAGTTCCTCGACATCTCCTCGCTTGGTACGGCATATCAGTATGCTGCCAAAATTGAGCAAAAATTCAAACAGAAAAAGCGAGACTTTGGATCTGCAAATCAGAAGCAAGGGAAAGGTGCCCCCAAACCGCAGAACCAAGGACACAACCAAGGCATGACGATAAAATAAAAATTTCCAAAGCTGCAAGAAAAGAGCAACACTACAAAGTCAAAGAAGGGAGCGGGAAAGTGGTGCGAGTTCCATAAGAGCCCCACTCACAACACAAGTGAGTGTCGGGCCAAGTAGTCACTGGTGGTTGACATAAAGGATTCTGAACCAGATGCATAATCTAAAACTGAATCAGAACTCGAGAAGGGGAATGAAAGAGGGAAGAAGATTATCGATGCAGATCCCAACGCCACTGTTGCCACCACGGAGATCCAAAAGGAAGAGCCAGAAGATTCAGATGAGGAGGAGCATCTTTTCCACTCCTCGACATGGGTAAAGGGTTCCATGCTACAGTTCATTGTCGATAGTGGGAACCAAAAAGAACCTGATTTCAGTAGAGTTTGTGAATCCATTAGGTTTTCTGACCACAGTACACCCACAGTCATACACCATCGGGTGTCTTCACCAAGGATGGGATCTCCGCGTCAGCCAGCAGTGCCGCCTTCCCTACAGCATCAAGCCCTTCACCAATGAGGTATTATGTGATATTACTCCTCTTGATGTTTGTGATGTATTATTAGGTTAATCATACTTATGGAAGTGACATGCTTTGTATGAGTCACGACTTCGCGTTGTTATTAATACGTTGAGAAATAATTTATACAGGATACCAGAGGTACCACCTCCTACCGCTATCTCTTTGGTTACTGCAAAACAATGCAGTGAGCTCATTTCCAAACCCAGAAAGTTTGTTTTCTTGATGATCCACCCTCAGGGAAAGAAGAAGATCGTGGCCACGACCTCCAGACAAGGCCCCTCCGCATGACAACAACAAATGGAAAAGGTCGTGGAGGAGTACCGGGACATATTCACTGCACCCACCGGGGTGCCTCTCCACTGTCAAGTCAAGCACCCCATTGATATGACCCCAGGTGCACCGCTTCCCAATGGACCAATCTATCGATGCTCTATTCTGGAGAATGATGAAATCAAGAGGCAAATTCAGGAGCTTCTACAAAAGGGTCACATCCAGCTAAGTTCATCACCCTGTGGGAGCCTGATCATGTTGTTACAAAAGAAGGATGGGAGTTGGAGACTCTGTATTGTTTATCGAGCGCTGAACAAGATCACTATCCAGAATAGGTAGCCGATCCCACAGATTGATGACCTCCTGGACCAGCTTAAAGGGGTGAAATATTTTAGCAAGATCGACTTAAATTTTGGGTATCACCAAGTACAAATCGAACCGACCGATGTGTGGAAGAATGCCTTCAAAGCCAAGGAGGGCCTTTTCGAATGGTTGGTCATGCCTTTTGGGCCGACGAATGCTCCTAAAACCTTCATAAGACTGATGGACGACATCTTGCGGCCATTCACAAACTCATTTGTAGTAGTGTACTTCGATGACATCTTAATATTCAACCAAACTTGGGAAGAGCACCTCCACCATATCCGACATGTCCTCCAAACACTACGGCAGCACAAGTTGTGTGCCAATTTGGACAAGTGCATTTTTGGCATGACCCAGGTTCAGTATCTGGGATACATTATTGATGAGTGTGGGGTACATGTGGATCCAACCAAGATCCAAGTCATTCGGGATTGGCCAGCCCCAACTACTCTAACAGAGCTTCGCAGCTTTCTAGGCTTTGCTAATTTCTACCACAGATTCGTGTTGGGATTATCTTATATCACTTAGCCCTTGAGTCAAGTCACCAAGGGAGGAGCGAAAGAAAAATTATTTTGGTCAGAAACTCAACAGAAGGAGTTTGCATAATTGAATCATCGCCTCTATTGTGCCCCAGTGCTCACATTACCAGACTTGCAACAACCATTTGAGATCGAGACAGATGCCTCTGACTATGCTATTGGGGTAGTCCTTACTCAACAAGGGCATCCAGTTGCATATCACAGTGAGACACTGTCCGAAACAGTACACAAATATCCCTCTTATGACAAAGAGATGTATTCCATTGTACATGGTTGTCGACAATGGAAACATTACATTTTGGGGAAGGAAACGATCATCCACATAGACCATCGACCCTTGCAGTTCATACAAACACAAGGGAAGTTACAGAACGATGGCCATCAGAAGTGGTCCACATATCTACAACAGTTTCATTTGAAAATCAAGTACAAGAAGGGAAGCAGCAATAATGTTGCAGACTGCCTCAGCCGACCATCGATCATGGTGATAACCACAGTGCTCAACTCTTGTGGGCACGAGACTTCTGATTGGCCGCTTCTCTACAAGAGTGATCCAAAATTCATCCACACATACCAGACACTCTTGGAGGGAAACCAAGTTCCAAAATTTCACCTCCATGATGTACTACTATGTCACAAGGAACACCTTTGTGTTCCTTCAAGCGAGCGTGGCAAGATGATTTGGGAAGCGCACTACAGTCGAGTCATTGGGCATTTAGGGGTCGAGAAAATAGTGGCAGTACTGCAGAAGTATTTCTATTGGCCAAACCTTCGACATGACGTCAGGAAGCACATCTAATCCTGCATTGCCTGCGCCATTGCTAAACGATCCATTAAGAAGCAAGGCCTCTATACTCCGTTGCCTACCCGTAGCCGACCTTGGGAATCCATCTCCATGGATTACATGTAGGGCCTTCCTTCTACTAATCACGGTAATGACTGTGTGTTCATGGTCATTGATAGATTCTCAAAGATGGGCATAATGGTGGCCTACAAGAAGAATATCATAGTAGAAGCTACTGCTAAACTCTTCTTTGAACGAGTGTGTGTACACTTTGGGATCCCACAATCTATAATCTCAGATTGGGACAGTAGGTTCCTTAGTACATTCTGGTCTAACCTATGGTCAGTGCTAGACACTAAGCTCACAAAGTCCACAGCTTTCCATCCCCAGACTGATGGCCAAACAGAGGTCGTCAACAGGATGATCGTACACATTTTGTGCATGTACAACTCAAAGCATCCACACACATGGGATGAGAGCCTCCCCTATGTACCACACAGCTATAACCAGGCCCTCCACAACTCAACCAACCACAGCCCCTTTCAGGTGGTCTTGGGATTCCAGCCATTATGTCCCATTGATGTAGCCATGCCATTTGCAGCTACTCAGGCTGATTCAACTCATATCCAGTCTGAAGTTTTCAAGGCGAACAGCTTCATTGAGCGCATTCAACACATTCGCCAATAGGTTCATGACATATTGGACAGATCCAATGCTAAGTACAAGCAACGACATGATCAGCATCGGGTGCAACACAAATTCTAGGAGGGCGACAAAGTGTGGCTACATTTGCAGAAGGAGCACCTCGCTGGACCCCACTGCAAGCTTCGCCTGCTCCAATATGGGACATACACCATCACCAAGGCTGTCGAGGACAATGCCTTTGAGCTCAATATTTCACTATTCCTTGGTTTGCACCTAGTGTTCAATGTGGATCGCCTTCGACCCTACTTTCCACCTCTACTGGACACATCAGACATGGCAGAACAACTCACACCAATAGAGTTAAACGCTGACTGCATGGACAAGCCATAACTGATCAGATTATGCACACACAGATCAAGAAGACCCGCCTGCTGAAGCATTAGAGGAAATTTGGGGTCTAAAATGGGCCTTATAAGAAAACGCGCCAACAATAAATTTTGTGAGTTGGAATTCAAGAACCAATAGAATTTCAATAAAATGAGTCAACCATAATGGTTAAATTGAGATATTTGTCATAAAAGAAAACTACTTTTTTTGCTCGTATTTTTGACATATCTCCCTGTGCTTTTACTCAAATTTTGAGCGGGAAAGCTCATTGGATGTGGGATTTGATTCCGCATCCAACGAGTACCCACACTGCATTCTTTTGATGGGCCCCGCTACCCCAAAAACAATAAATACATGAAAACATGTGATGATGACATCATCACGTTTTTCAGGTATTTCTTGTTTTTGGGGTAGCAGGGTCCATCAAAAGTATGCAGTGTGGGTACTCGTTGGATGCAGAATTAAATTCCCCATCCAATGAGCTCTCCCACTCAAAATTTGAGTAAAAACACACGGAGATATGTTGAAAATACGAAGACAAAAAGTAGTTTTTTTCATTCTTCCTCCAAAATTAATAATTATTATTTTATTATTTATATTTTCCTTAGGATGCCCATTTTAGACCTCAAATTTCCTCTAATGATCCAGCTATATCAAGTTGTCAAAGCAAGCCAACTCCTTCACCAGGGACCAAGTTCAGCAGAAGTTTCCTCATCTCATGAAGGAACTCAACGCAATGGGGACCATTGCTTCATAAGGGGGGAGGAATGATCTAGGAGGATATTGGTGGCAATGCACCTATTCCACTTGGACCCCCACCATTGTTTCTTTTAGTTTTCCAGTTTCCTTAATTGTAGCACAAATTACTATTTTTGGTAGTTTTCAGGTCCTAAACTTTCGGAGCCATTTTGAGGCCCTAAACGACGTTTATTCGGCATCGATTGGTCGGAAAAATATGAGTCTACTTTGAACCTGATATTTACCGTTTATGGATGTATTCCTTAAACAGATCTTTCTAACGATGTATCATGCGTGTGAAACGGAGGTAGTATGTTAAAGTTATGACCCCGGGAAATTGATGTACCAAGTTACCCAACGGGGCCCACATTCTGGAATTTCACCTCCTAGGGTTAGGTTTTTGGATGTGTAGGGTTTCCATTGTTTCTCAATAATATATAGGCCTTCGAGCCTCATTGTAACACAGAGTTCAGAGGCATGTAGCCACCACATCTCTTCTCAGAGATAAGCTACCAGCACTCTAGCTAGTTTATTTCCATTATGTATGAAGCTAGTTTTAGTTATTGATTAATGAAATGAAGTGTTATTTCCGCTGCATATTTGTTTCTATGGTTATTCATGTATTCTATTGCGTTCCTGCATAAATCTGGATCAATGACATAGCATACTTTTCCCCACTTTCTATCCTTTTTCCCACTTCATGACAAAAAAATTTAATGACCTAAGCTTTAACACCAGATATTTCATAGTAGATCCTCCATTCATATCAACCATCTTAATCCATTCCTTCCAAACTAGATCTATGAAATACTTCTCTTTTAACCAAGAGTGATTGAATTTAAAAGGGTAATTTTTTTTTCTAACAAGGTCTAGTTCAATAACAATGTGTGAATTATTTGAGAAGGATTCTGGTTCGACCCATGTTCTATATCTAGCCATATATGCAATGAGAGGCTCATCAATCCAAAACATTTCAAGTATCTTGGTAATAGCCTCTTTACCAGGATGCATATTCTTCCGTGTAGGTTGATATGTCAATTCTGCAATATCTATAAGATTTGCATATAGAAACAAATTAGAGAAAAAAGCCCCCCAGAGGATCAAACCTAGCCTTTTCTTACCAAACTTATGACGCCCCTAGAGTGAAATTTAAATCCCCAACGATGATTAGATATGGTAAATTGAAAATACCATCATCCCTAATTATGTGCCAAAAAGTATCTCAGTCAGAATACGACCCATAACAGTTTAATAAATTCAGTTTTGTATATGTACCTGTAAAAACACCTAAGATAAGAATGCTGGCTGAGGTAATAAAAGGAGAAAATATACCATACTTAGGATTCCAATCCATAAGCAATCCCCCCGATAGACCATAAGAATCAACAGTCGCCATCTTCCATCCATTCAAAAATTGCACAAAAAAGGTTCTTGTCTTATCCCCAGTTACCATCATTTCTTGAAGAAAAAATATATCAAGTTTCATATAGGAAACAAATTTCCTCGGGGGAAGCTTTTGGAGCTTCCCCCCACTCCTCTAACATTAAAGGATGTAATTTTCACGTTTTTACCCTAGCAAGGGATTTATTTGCTCTAAGGGCCCTAAATTTTGGTGCAATGAGATCTTGGGAACTTACATTTATAGCGTTCTCAGAGTTTGATTTGGACTTCCCTTTCCTTGCACTTCTAGTTTTTATAATTGATATCTCCATGGCAATACCAGGGAAAATTTTAAGGATCCATACTTATTTAAAAGTGCATTAACCTTAGCGATTCTTACCAATTCTTAAAATGTCAACTATAAAATATTTGGCAATATTTTTTAAAATATTTCAACTTCTTAGGATTTTATATAATAATTTGGCCATTTTTAGAGTGAAACAAATTTACCCCAACAAAATTGGGCGAAACAAGGCTTCAAAATATACAAATTGGCAGATCTTTTTTTGGAAAAAAAATGTAAAAATAGCCCATGGGATAAATTTTGACCTTAAATTTTCCTTGAATACCCCCCTATATGGCCATTGGATTCTTTTTCTACGCCAACTTCGCTGGAGTATTTTCTGTTTCACCTCCGATCTTAAATGATCCATCTGGTGACACCTATAGATCCTTTATTTGTATATTACCAATAAAGGTCAAAGTAGGTTTCATTTTGACAATGTCACATAAATTTAGAGTGGTCTCCTTCACCTCGGACCTTTCCAAACTCATATTATTGTTAAAATTCCCTACACAACCAGTCTGTGCAGATGGGATCCTAGTATCAATCTCAATAACAACAATACGATATACATCCACCACAATCTTCCCCTTCGGATCATCCAAACCTAAGGTCAAAAGGTTGTTCTCCATAAAGGGGTTTTGTAAGGAATCATCACAATAATGTCCCCACCAAACACAGAATCCTTCTTAGGACATGTAACATAGTTTTCACCAGGGAAACTAGCGAAGGACCCAACATATTTTCCCCCAAACCTTCTACATTCCATAATCTTGGGCTTTTGTCCCAAAAAATTCTCAAGTAAAGAAAAACTAGACAAAGATTGATAATGACAAGGATCTAAGTCACTTCTTCAGATAAAAATTCTCAAGTAAGGATAAAACTAGACAAAGCAATTTCTTCGAAAGATAAAGATTAATAAAGACAAGGATCTAAGTCATAGATCTTACCGATGATAGGAGGTAGGTTTTCCATAGTATTTCCTTCAGACTGCATAGGCTCTAGATTTAGGGATGGACCATCCTTTTCCAAGTCCACAAAATTGCATGTATCATCAGTTGACCAATCCCCATAATATTTAGAGGAAACATCATTGAACAAACCTGTACTAGAGGATTTAGAAGCTCTCCACTTGTGACCCACCTCCTTACTCCTAGAGAATCTGAAAGGGAGGCCCCAATAGTGCAATCTCTAGATGAAAGTCCTATCCCTCCATTCAATTTATATTTCATCCAAAAATAAATTGGTGACATCGAGTTCCACTAACATTTGACCAAGTCTTTTATCAATTCCCTTGAGAAATTCTTCATCCACATGAAGAAATGACCTAGATGATGTCCAACCACCATAAAAGAATATTGATGTCACGTTGCCAAAGAAAAGTCTGGAAGGAGAAACCAGATGTTGGGAGTGTATGTTTTATGTGCAAGGATCAAACCCCGAGTGCCATCATGTCAACATCAAACTCCACTAATCTTTAAGCCATGTCTAACACAAAACCCCAGTCGCATGTTCTGGCTAATTGAACGTAAACCCATACCATCCACAAGATAGAATAGAAACCTCCAGACAATAACCAAAGCATGGTTTCCAGACTTCCTCAACCCATGCATCAATTTCATACCTATTCATCACCTTTTAACTGAACTTTCCTACAAGGTCCGTGAGTGACATACCAACCACATGATCCAACCCAAGATCCCTTCCAAGAACCATTTTTCAGCCATTCGCTCTCATATTCCACTTCTTGGATTTTGGGTTTTTATGACCATGATAAACCTCATTCAGTGGAGCACTCTTTGTAGATTTCTTGCCACTTTTATTGTGAATTTGTTTGTTCCTTCTTTAGCACCACTCATAGTACCAACAATTTTTTTTGGATTTGGTCTGGACAACGTATAAGCCTCTACTGACATAATGGGTAAACCATGTTTCCCATCAACTGCATGTGGATGTCCAAGTGTCGCCAGTGTGTTTCCAAATGTCATATTCTAACCTCTAAAGAGGCCATGTGACACAATGTGTTGTTCAACTGATAGGCCACATAGTTCATGGTGTTGTTGTAAGTAAATTTCCTTATACACCTCATCAGGTTGGATAGCACCCTCCTGTAACCACTTGTCATCAGAGGCCACATCCTCTTTCAACAAACCCTTGATTTCTTACTCCCCACTCGATCCCATAGCCGACATAAAAAATCAAACACCCATAGAGATGACAGAAATTCTGTGATATCACCTCAACCCAATGCAACCCAAAGCAGATAAAAATCGTTTCTCATATCAACAGATATAAAACAGTTGATCCCTAAAACTAGAAAAAGAGTCCACCTCCTCAAAGCCTCATCATCAGGAACCACACATAAAACCTTTGCATGAACCAAAATATAGACTACCCACCACTGCAATCTGATAAAACTCCTTGATCCAGCTAGAAAAACTAGAGGAGATAGAGTAGAATGATGAAAACCAGGAAATCCTAGACACTACAAACCATCACAGCTACCATTCCCACTCCCATACTGAATTCCTTTTATCTACTAGGTATTTACAAAGTGAAATTATATTTAGTTTTAGGTTAAGAATTGGAAATAATTCTACTTAAAGTTTGATGGTTGGTTATGTCAAATTTATTAATTGTGTTGTGAAGTGTGTCATATATCTTGTAGTCTTGTAGTAGAGTAGGGATGATTATTTAGTAGTTTGTAGCCTGTAATAGAGTAGGGTGTGATTATCCAGTGGTAACAAGAAATAAACGATGAGTAGTGATAGATAACAAATATCGAGTAGTAGTAGACAATTAATGATGAGTAATATCAATAGACCAATTGTTGGTGGTTTCTAGCATGTAGATTTGCAAAAACGTAAATGGTTTATGGTTTTGTTATGCTTATTTATTGAATGATTAGGTTGGAGGTAGTTAGAAAGAGTTCTTCACTTAGTTTTATGCTACCGGAATTTCTTGAACCTTTATGATATTGAATACTTGGGTTAAGAGCAAAGAGACAATGTAATGTATAGTATGGCATTTTTTAGTTGTTGAATAGTACATATATTGTGTGTTGGCCCGTGTGATGGTTTCCTCTTGAAAGAATTTTTGTGTAGGAGATTGTTTTGTTTTGTTTAATGGTTGTATGTGTATTCGTTGTTTATTACTGTAACTAAATTTATTTAATTTTATGCACATTTTTCTCTCATCAATTATTGTATGAAGTGTATTCCACACCTCTACTTCCTTTCATTTTGTATAAGAGCCTAATCACCTCTTATATAAGTTGTTAGAAACAAGGTTTTTTTTAATTTAATCTTGGGTTAAGTGAGAGCTTGCACATAAGTTAATCTTGTGCAGTAAAATGGCAAGCTTGTCTAAATAAGAAATTGAAATAATTATTGGATCTACCTTTGAGATATGGAAGCTTAAGATAGAGTGTTGGCTCATAGATAATTATGATATATGGGTTGCAGTATCTATAGCCAAACTTGTTGATATGTAAGATGAAGAGTGGGAAGTGTTGGAGAGAAAAGCGAGAATCCTTATTGAGCCCTTATTTCTTTTTTTGGTGTTATTGAATGATTCAGAAGAAGACAAAAATCCATTATTTTTTTTTCCCAATTACAAATCGATTTAAATCGTAAGAAAATCAACTAGAGTTGTAAACCAATGGGAAATCCAATTTCTTGTATTGTAAGATTCCAACAACTAGAGGGATGTTTGCTACAAGATTATCCCACTCCAAGAAAAATAAATAGTTCATGGCACATCCAACATTTAATTTGGTGACAATTATTCACTCTTCAAAAAATTTACCCAAAAACCTTGAGTGATAGGTGGGACAAGTTCTAAACAAAGTTTGTAAAAAGCAAAAATAAAGACAGGACTCCAACCTATCACTTCAAAACTTCTCAAAAAAAATATGAGTGGAGAAGTTTTCTTTACGATCTAAACTTACCATTCATGAAGGAGATGTTTCTACCAACATATATCCACCTTAAACCAAGATCTATCAAGCATCGAAAGGGATCCAATTTCTTGAGGTGTAAAGTTTTTACATGTCAAGAAAAAAATTACACCTCAAAAAATGTTATCCTTCTTGGTGCTTGATAGATCCGGGTTTAAGATGGATCTATGTTGGTTTTAATTTTTTATTTTATGAGCCAACATGGTGTGAGTATTGTTTTAAGCGGACATCCATCCAACATGTTCTTATTATTTTGTTAAATTTACTTTCTAGACGACATGTAATTTTATTATTAATTTTTATTTTTGTAATACAACATTATGTTACATGACAATATCTCTCCATACTAGGTTGTAGATCACCTCGCTACTCTCGGTGCAACAATTCCAATTACATTTTATTACTATTATTATTCATCTAAAATTCCAATCACATTTGCTTGCTATTGTTATTAAACTTACCATTCATGAAGGAGATGTTTCTACAATTCCAATCTCATTTGATTACTATTAGTATTCATCTAAAATTTCAATTAGATTGTTTACTATTGTTTATATAGAAAGTATGCCATGAAAGTGCTTTGTGCCCATGCTTAGAGCAAAGATCTTTATTGTTTATATAACAAATCTCTTTATTATTTATGTGTGTGTGTCTACGCACGCGCATTGGACGTAACTTGGGTAGTTGGAAGGAATGATTGCTACCCTCCCCACCCAAATACAATCCTTGTAAATGATATGTTGAGATCTTAAATGGACATATTTGATGCTCTTGTTTAACCCCCTTTCTAGCGGCAATATTCACTCTTCCCACATTCATAAAATATCAAAAAGTTTTCCATAAGTTTTATTAATATATAAATTTATACATTTAAAAACACATAAAAAAAATACATATACAAATAACTTACATTTAACTACAAGAAAGGTCTTCTATATCCGACAGGAACTATGGACAAATGGGAATTGTCTGAGGGTACCTTGACATCTCTGGAACGCTCTTGCCTCTAGGATGTTCCTCTCTTATGTCTTTGTGTCGTTATATATATTTTTTAGAAGGTTCTCCAACTTGTAGTTTCAGCTGAACATTAATCTTATAAACAACAGATTCAAACTTTCTCTATAGAATGTATGATCATAAATAATATAATCTATATAATTTTATTTTTAATATAAAACTATGACTTTTGTTCTTAGAAAAAAAACTTACATTTAACTACAACTAACATTCAACATAACATTCATCCTAATATATGTGAACCCTATAAGGAAAATAAAAGTTAGTTCCTTCACGTCCAATATTCACATTTAAATTGGTAAAAATTATTCACAAATTTAACTACAACCAAACTTCAACATAACATTGGTCCTAATACGTGTGAATCCTATAAGAAAAGAAAAATAAATAGTTCCTCACGTCCAATATTCGCTTTTAAAATGGTGAAAATTATTGGAAAAATATATCTACAATCCTTGAAATAAGCGTATGATTATTTGCACAATATTAATTAACATTTAAATAATGGTGTATATGCAAATTGTAATTATTTATGGCATGGATATATCTTAAAATTAGGAAATATTAATTTGGAGAATCTTTGAATTATTGGCTTAGTAAATTACAAATAAAAAAACAACTTGCATGCAAGCATCTGATCTATAAATAAAGTAATTTAATCCTTATGGTAAAAGAAGAAAAATACCCATGAAAATAATTAAGTCTTTCCTATTTTTCTCAAGGATTTTACGACATATATGGTGTGTTAATTTATGAGTTTGTTTTTTAGTTGGGATATTATGGTCATGTGCATTTTCTCACATGGCATCATGTTAGTAAATAAAGTAATTTAATCCTTATGGTAAAAGAAGAAAAATATTGAGGAAAATAATTAAGTGTTTCCTATTTTTCTTAAGGATTTTACCACATATATGGTGTGTTAATTTATGAGTTTGTTTTTTAGTTAACATATTATGGTCATGTGCATTTTTTCACATGGCATCATGTTAGTTTGGGTAAATTTCAATTTTTAATGAAGCTTTATTATTGGTTTTTTTTTGCAAACTAGTGATGTGTTAGGCTTTTTATATATGCATGTTTCAAAGTTGTTTTGAAGCAATATGATAACACAGTTGCATTTAGAGTGAACAAATTAGCTAAGAATTCCTCTTGTTTCATGGAAATTGACCTTTGAAAACTCCATATCCATCTATTTTCTATCCAATAATTGCTTTTAACTATTGTATTTTTTTTAAAGGAAAAAAGTTAATTCTTGAATATTTTTAAATATATCATTTTTTGTTGAATTGGTGCACTTATTTTTCCCAATGGTTTTTTTTGGGCTTACAGTGGGCATTGTTCCTCCTATAGTGTAGTTTTTCAATCTAACACCTTGACTTATTCTCATGAGTTCAATTTCTAGATCTTTGATGTAGGAAAATCACCCCCACCCCCACCCCCATCATTATCAAAATCCAAGCTTACCTGAAGGTGTATTTGTTGGAGGAAGACGATACCCTCATGAACATGCAATAAAGTGTCTAGAAGGGAGTCTTTTATGCCATGCAATTGAACAAATCTGCTTATTCCGTAGATATCAAGATTTAGAGAGATACTAGATGGATCTTAGGGATAGTTGAGAACCAATAGGCTCTTATCAATGATCCATTAGTTGTAATTCTCTTATAAATGCAAACTTCAAGGATGTTCAAAGGTGCGACCAATGGAATGAGGACCAAGCCATCCAAGATACCATGATTGTGTGATTGTAAAGTGTGAAATTAGATAGAGTTTGATTGATCAATGAAATAGAATAAAGTGTTTTCAATCATTTAGAGTTTATTTCCTATAATGCATATAAATTTATGTGTCTTCTTATACATTCCGACAATACTTATCAATTCCTATAATGTATATGGTTTTGGATAACAATTAAGAGATTCCTATAATATGTGTTAAATTGTTGTTATAAGCATGATCAAGCAAGATTGTGATCCCATAACCCACATGTCCAAGGTCCCCATCAATCCTACACCTCTAGCTACTCCACCTCCAAAATGGCTCCAAAACGAAAGGAAAGTTGTTTCCACTTTAGCTGGTGATATGTCAGATCCTTGTAAGACATGCTTTCAGTTCAATATAGATCTATCAACTCTTATGGTGCAACGCATTGAGACAAAACATCATCAAATAGTTAAAGGACCAAGTGGACAACCTTAATGGGAAGCACCTATGCAAGAAGAAATGAACTCTAATGGAAAATGACATTTGGGATCTTGTTTCTATTCCTAAGGTTGAAAAATTATTCATTGCAAATGGGTATACAAAACCAAGTTTTCAACAAATGAAGCATGGAAAATTTAAATCTTTCCTTGATGCCAAATATTTCTCACATGTTGAAAGTATTAATTACTCAAAAAACAATTTCTCTTGTGGAGAAAATGGATTCATTTGACTTGTTCTTTCACTTATTGTTTCTCAAGTTTGGGAAGTAAATTAGATGGACATCAAAGGTACATTTCTTAATGGGGACTTAAATGAAGAGGTCACCATGGAACAATCCTTGGTTTTTCTCGGTATGAATCCCTTGTTTGTCACTTCAATAAGTTACTTTATGGTCTACAACAAGCTTCTTGAACTTGGTCTGAAGAGATATATAGTTTTCTTCTTGGTTATGGTTTCTGTAGGTGTCAATCCAATCCCAATGTCTACACTCAACATGTAAACAGTGAAATCCTCATTCTTGTCCTTTATGATGATGACCTACTCATCACTTGGAGTGATTACCATCAAACTCTTAACCATGCATGTGAAGTCTGGTGTTGTAGGCTAGTTTGAGATGTTTGACCTAGGAATCCTTGATTATTTATCTAGTTTTCAAATTCAACAATCCAATAATGGAATCTTTGTCTCTTAGCATAAGTATGCACTTAACCTTGTTTGTCGATTTCACATGGAAGACTGTAAATCCACCTCTACTCCTTATATATCAGGTTTCAAACTTTGTCCCAAATGTTGAACTCCTATGGTTGATCCCTGTTTGTAAATAAAGTTGGTAGGAAGTCTTTTGTACTTGATTCATACTCGACAAAACCTTTCCTTTGTTGTTAGTTTCATCTCTCATTTCATGCAAGATCCTCATGAGGGTCATTCGAATGAACCAAAGTATATCCTTTGCTACATCAAGGGTACTTATTAGTTTGGAGTCAAGTATGCTTCAAGGAGTTATTCTTCTTTAATTGGATTTATAAATTCATATTGGGTAGGTGATGTTGGTGATTGGAAGTCTACTTATGCTTAATGTACACTTTCAACGTTGGTTTGGGTCATGTCACTTTGTCCAACAAAAAGAAACATGTAGTTACTCTTTCTTCTACAAAGGTAGATTATTAAGTCATGGTCAATGTTGGCCAAGAAGTTTTTTTAATTAACATTTGCTCACAAAGTTTGGTTTTTATTAGCATAACCGAACAAATTTTTGGTGCAGCAGATAGAGTTCCATCCACATTGTTTGCTATCCAATTGACACCAACATGCTAAACACATTGAGGTCCATATGCACTACATATGGAATCTCCTTCATAATCAAGTTCTTGACTTGATACTTTGTTGTTTAAAAGATCGAGTCACAATATTTTCACAAGGCCACTCACTTAAGTCGAATTCCTTCATCTTCAATCCTTATTGGGAATGAAGAAGGTTGTCTTTATGGAAGGATAACATGTACATGCAACTTTCCCTCAACTTAAAGTTAGTAGAGGGATATTAATCATAATTATGAGAATAATAATAATTAAAATTTAATTCATTGTATATATACAAATAAATTAATTATTCACACTAAGTAAATTGTAATATTTATCCATTGCATGTATAAATCCTAATTTCAGCCATCTTAGAAAATCTAAAGGTTATTAGATGAACTAGAAATAAAGGAGTAGTTTGCATTCAAGCATCTTCTTTAGAAATAAAAGACATGTATCTTTATTGTATGAGAATAATTTTTAAGTAAAATAAAAAAGCATTATTTATTTGCTCCGTAAATATTTAGACTTAAAACCTTTACCATATATAATATGTATCAATTTGTGAGTTTATTGTTTTGCAAAAATTATATGACCATGTTCATTTTCTTGCATAACACGTTAAATAGATTCAATAAATAAATAATTTCTCAAAAGAAATTAATTACATGGCTACAATCTATCTATTCAGAACCCTAAAAAGAATGTTAAAAAAGATAATTTTTTGAAAAAAAAACTTCATAACATTTTCATTAATAGAAAACATTACATTCTTTAAATGCATTTAAGCATATAAATAATTGGACCTCTTCGTCACTTAAGTTTCAACTATTCACCTACAGCAAAAGAACTTCTAATAATTTCATAGTACAAAACACTTGACCTTTTGGTTACTTAAGATTTAGCCTTTGGTTAACAATTACCAAACTTTCAAAATAAAGGTGACATCCTTCTAAAAACTAGAAACCTCGGACTCTGCAAAATTTACAACACATATCTATCAAATAGATTTACTATACAAACAAAATCTCAGGCCTATAACCATTCTTGTATCAAGGAAATACTCAACACAAATCATGGATCTTAATCCAATGAAAGATCAAAGGATCTTTGGATGCCACCATCATCATCCATGACAAGAACAAAACAAGCCTTAAGCTAGGAACAAGATACATTTCAGAGGTAGACATACCACTCTGCCTTACCTTCTTTGAATTCAAAACAAACCAACATTCCTCTCACCCTTTTGAAACACCATCCATTCATGTTTTTTCATGGTTATTTCATCTCTGGATAAAACGATCGATTCCAGTTTATGTTCTCTAAAAATATTCTTGAAAATCACTTCATCAAAGGATAATATGATCTGACAGGTCTCCTCCAAAAGAGCTCTCAATAATATATTCTCAAAACTAAATTCCTCTTGCATCTAATTAATAATTAGCAAAGAATCACCAAAAACATTCAAGATCTTTATCCCATTATCCTTTGTTAGTCTAAGAGTAAGCCATAACTCCAGGAGTTCTGCAAAATTATTTGAACTAGTTCCAAAGCCCACTCTAAAAGAAATACTATGACCTTTCAGAAAAATGGATTACACCTCCAACTTCACACATGCCCCTATTACACTGCACAGCTCCATTAGAAAAATATCTAGGAAAATAGTTCAAATCTACATGAGGAATCACTCTTACCTTCTTCAACTTATTTTCTTGAGGAAAATACTTTAGAAATCTTAAACTTTGATTTACACAGAAAAATGATGGATAGTCTCTATCATCAAACAGACTTGTGTTCCTCACCTGCGAGATGCACCAATTAGTAATTACAAGAAGAGGTCTAAAGTCCTCCACCTCCTTATTATTGTGCTAGCTTCAAAATAATTCTTCCACTGAATAACCATACCAGATGTGCTTAATTCCTATTGAATCGTCAATTCCATTGCAAACTAGCTTGGTAAAACCACAATTTACCGTCATATGCACATTTTCTTCTTCTGCTTCCTTACACAAGAAACATCTTCCTGTCCCAATCTAATTCCTATGCTACAGATGGTCCCATGTAAGTATTTTTTCAAGGAATTAAATCTAGAAGAAAATTTTAGTTTTAAGAGGACACTAAAGTTTCCATAACACCTTCCACAACCAACACAATTCTACTTGCACTTCTTTAAGCATAAGAGCTTTATACCCTACCTTGGGGGTGTAGATTCCATTTGAGGCAGGTGTCCATACTAAGCGATCCTTATAGTCTAGAATTATGACATGGCACTCCTTTAATTTTCTAATATATGATCTTCCCACAACTTACTTCCCTTCCCATCAAAACCCACCAAATTAGTCGAGACCCAACCTTGATTCCAAATTACACTTCCCCTTGTATCACTAATTTGATTTAAAGAGAAAAAACCCTACCCTCAATATGAAAAACCATATGGTAAGGAAGGGTATGGGAATTCCCACTCCCAATCCAAGGGTCAACAACCAGTCAAATGTTATGGTCTGTACCAACCTTCAAGGATAGTCCATCTCTGATCAGGGAAAAAGCTTGAAGTGCAACCTTCCAAATAGTTGAAATGTCCCGAGAAGACTTGACTGGACTTATAATCCAATCATCAATCGATAGAGGGTACATATATTTATACATGGTAAATTTCACCCAAATCACTTTTCCCTCTATAAGTCTCCATACATTTTTTTCTTCCAGGGCCAAGGAGAAAGGAATCAACTTCTTAATACCCCATCATCACATTTCTTCTAAGGAAACTGCTTTCCAACTTGTCAACACGCTTCCTTTATTCACAGATTTACTTGACCAAAAGAAACACATATTAAGGGATGATACTACTCGTTCAGAACTCCTTTAGGAATCTAATACAAGGAGCATAGAGTTAATCAATATCAATATACCCCATTTTAACAACCACATAAGCCTCCAATTTTCAATTCCCTTTTCACATTTCCAAATCAATCACTTCTAGCCTTTGATCCCATAGGCTATGGGCTTTAGATTGAAGCCAATATATTTTAGACCATCCTCCAAATTAGATCCTTTGAAGCCAAACAAAGAACTAAATCCACTTAATTCATCATCCTCCAAACCTGCTCCAAGAATTAAGGACTTACCTAGATTTACAATCATCCTCAAGACATTAAGGAACAACATGATAATCCCATCTAGCATGTCCAATTCTCTTTTTGAACCCTCATAGAAAATTAAGACATCGTCAACTAAAAGCATATGGGTAAAAAAACTCGACCCCCCATGGAAATACCTTTTAAGCTTCGATTACCAATAGAGCCTACAAAATCACCCAGTTAAGCCCTTCTACAACTAGAGTAAAAAGCATAGGTGAAAGAGAGAACCTCTGCAAAAGGCCTATTCTAGTCCAAAAGAAGGGATAAGATATACCATATATCAATACCGCAAAAGAAACCAAAGACAAAAAACCCATAATCAAGTTTAAAAAGGAGTTACATAAACATACCTGAGATAAAATCATAGGCTCAAGTAAACCCATCTCACTCACTCATATGCTTTAAAAAGATCTATTTTGACCGCCATCGCCTTTAGGTTTCTCTGTCTTATAGAATGCATGCCTTCTTAGGACACTCCAACTACGTCATGTTTTTGGCGCCATGGTAAAAACCCAAATTCTTCGTCTGAAATATTAGAAGATAATAAAACCTTAATTCTTCTTTCGATGATCTTAGCTATAATTTTGTAAATGTTACATAAGGATATAGGTCTAAAATCATCAAATACATTTGGGGCATCCACTTTCGGAATAAGAGAAATAAAGGTTGAATTAAAATCTCCCAAGATACTACTGTGTTTTCTCAAGTCCTCAATTACCTTGATCTGGTCCATCTTCACTGCATCAAACCATCCTAAAAATAACTATATCAACATCCCATCAGGGCCCCAACTTTTGTCTTTCTTAATACTGTGCATAACATCCTTCGATTCAGTGCTCGAGACTTCTCTTACTAAATCCCCATTGTCCTCCTCCTTAACAAAGCTAAGATATTCTCAAGTTACCCTAATCATGATTCACATCTCCCACTGAATCGGTCTCCTATTTGTACATATTCTCGAAATGAGCCACAAGCCATACCTGCATTTCCCATATCATCAAAGCTACTTATAATTTTTTCATTCTCATTCTTTAATCTCCCAATGTTGTTTACACTTTTCCAATGATTTGCAAAATTATACCAAAATTATACCATCTAACCATAACATATGATAAAAAACATATTTCTAAAAACACTAAAAATATATAACATTTATGTTGACTAAAGATAAATCATTTAATAATTACATGGTTACACCTATCTCTTCAACCCCCACAAAAATCTAAAAAAATAATAATTTATACATACAACCATACCACAAAGGACATGTTTCTAGACACACTAAAGATATATGAACATTTATGCAAAGTGGGGATAAATCATTTATAATATTTATTTAGTAAATAGTGGCCACTTGAAAGGAACATGGAAAAGTTCAACATAATATATATAAAAGTCATGTCTAATCCTTTGAGCTCATGTGTCATATGGGTATAGCATATGAGAACTTAGCTACCCACTTACAAGTATTATAGAAATGTCCCTTTAAGTCAAACAAGTCGACATATTGATACTAAGGGAAAAATCTCTGCCAAACATATATTTAAATCCTTTTTATGGAAAGTCCAAATATCTCTGCCAAACATATATTTAAATCCTTTTTATGGAAAGTCCAACATTTAAAGTATGAACATTCTTCTTTTAAATTTTTAAATCCAACGTATGGAAAGTCCAAATATTTTCTAACTATACTCTTTTGAAAAGTTTCGAGAATTAGAATCTTTAATATTAATTTATATAACTTTAAATATTTCCATACATAAACCTTACATTGACATAATCCATACATATTGAAGATTGGTCCTCTATGAATCCCCGTTGGACGTTTGCATTTTGTTTTTTACTAAACACCACTTTAATAAAATATTGTAATGTTATATTTTATAAAAGGAAATGATATTGTATTTAGTTTGTGTGCCACTGAATCTCCAAAGGAAAAGCATATTAAAGTCACAAGTCAAAGGTTCATCACATCATATATTAATTAACCAAATACACTGCTGAAAAGAAAGATATGATGGGGTGTTTTATCACAGCCATTTCCTCTCTTTGTATAAATTTTAGTTTCTTTTTGGCTAAAGGGACACACCAAATTTGAATTGTTATATGTTTTGTTCTTGCTAGAAATTTCTCTTCCCAATATCAAACACCATTCTATAGAGCTAACTTTTAAGAATGTCTTGTTATTTATCTCTTCCGAATATCAAACACCATTCTATAGAGCTAACTTTTAAGAATGTCTTGTTATTTATCTATGTGATGATAAATTTAGAATTAAAAAAAAATATGAACTTTTTTAATTCCCAACACATTTGTAACTCTAACAAGGATTTTTGAAAACTAGAATGTCTTGTTATTTACAAATTTAAAAATTTAATGTCTTGTTATTTACCTAATGAAAAATTTAAAATTTACAAAAATATGTAACTTTAATAATCCCCAACACATTTATAACGGTAAGAAGGATAGCTAAAGCACTATGCTCTACCCACTTATGGGTGCCTTTAGTACCTAATCCTAAGAAAAAATAAAAGAAAGATAAGCTTTTTGGTAGATAACCTTACCAATGCCACAAACACTATGGTTATCTTGAGAAGCCCCATTTAGCAAAAAAAAAACAAAACAAAACAATGCAACATCAAAGTCCAACTCATCAACCTCCCTAGGTATTTTTTCTTCCACATCAACCTTGAAATCTTGAAAAATGTATTTGTCCTTGTGAAACGCCTACAGTGGAGATAGAATTTGGTATTGAAAAATGGCTTCATTCCTAGAAATCCAAATGGCTCAAAGTATCAACAAAGACAAATATTTTCACTCTATTATAGAAGAATCATCCATCCATGGCTTTAAGGCTTCAAGCAAGGATTGTTCACTCCAATTCCTACTGCCTCTTATCAAGGTTTTAACATTATCCCAAACTTCCAAGGTAAAATAGCAATCAACAAGAACATGTTCAATTGTTTCCCCACTCTCCCAATAGAAACGGAAAACACCGGGGCTTGGCATGCCCTTCTATGCAACACTCCCCATGTTACGGCCTCATCGCCACTACCACTCTTTATTGATCTATAGATGTTGTGCAAAAAGAGAAGCATAACCAAGTCTGACAATGTAGGAACCATTCACTAAGTTAAGGGGCCATACTAATTTGTCATGACCTAGATAAATCTTGAGGTATGTTTGCTTCCAATTTTCATGTGAAACATTGTCACTCCCTTGCTAGATCTTCATGGAGTCCCAAGTCCTCATAGGTCTTCCACCTCTCACACCACATCAACCTTTGGTTCTAAGTAGACACATTTAGATATCACATGAATATTTAAATGTTGATGTATTTGTAACTTCGGAATGTATTCATCTATGTATCTTATGTATTGTAACCCGATGTTTATTCCAGGATGTATCTATAATGTAATTGAGTCATGTTGTCATGCCCCGATGCTCCGATCGGGAGGATAAATAATGTAAACAAGTCATGTCAAGTCATTGTGGGTAACCCTCTGATTGTCTAAGGGTTAAAGTCCCCGCAGTTCCGGGGCACTAGGGTTATTAGACTCTCCTAGTAGAGGTCGACCCTAGTAGGGTTTTAGTAATGTCGGGATTAGTATAAATAGACAGCTGGACTCTCTATTTAGCACACAACTCATACACACTCAAGTGTAGTGCATAGTTGAGGAAGGAGAAGACACTAGGGCTAGTCAAGAAGAAGATTATTTCTATTGGGAGATCACTTATTGTTTTGGGGCTTTTACTGTTTTGGTGCTGATTCTATCTCTAAGGAAGTTGCAGGGTTTTCTCCTTTATGGTTTCCCCGAGGAAAAACACTGTGTTCATTGTCTATTGTGTTTGATTGCTGTACTTGTTATTCTCTCAGTTAAAGATCCTAATAATACTAGCTTAATGTTGAAAAACTAACATTAAATAGTACAAATGGTCCAATATATATTTAGAGAGTCTTAAGGAGCATTCACAACTAATCCAAGAATCCATTCCTACCAATAGATGCATTGTTTAGACTTCTTATATAGTTTTCTAAGGGCACAATGGAATGTTTTTGGAATTATGTTTGCAAATTCCAAAGCTCATAGAACTTACAAAATGGTGGGAATGGATTCCTAACCTTTAAAACCATCCCCATCCCCATCCCATGCATTTAGGGTTACTATATAGTGCTAACTTCCATGGTAATAAACAAGTAGATATTTCATCCTGTATTTATCTAGATTATTGATTAAAATGTCAATTTGTTAACCAAATTATGTAACTTTTATGTAACTTCTAATAAGAAGAGGATCTAAATAGTAAACAATATACACTAAGCAATTCTTCAATTAATTATAATATATGTTGGGATATACATTGTTAAATCTTAGACATTTCAATCTAGCCATTTATGTTCCAATATATAGTTTATTTATTAGACTATATGTTTCAATTTATCTTATTAGTTTGGATAGTTATACAAATAAACCAAAAATAATATTCATTTGTTTTTATTTATTCAATTTATTTTCATGTGTTGAATTCTGATTGAGATATAGGCCTTGGCAAGACTAATTTGATCATTGACCAAATTAGATAAAAATAGAAAAAAACTACATACATTATGAAAACTTTACAAAGTTCATGAAATATTTATGTAAGTTTTGTATTGTTGTCACTTAATATGTTATATACATATATTCCCTATCTATTCAGAAAATTTAAACAACTTCAATCCGTATGTTTATATTAAAATAGAACCCTTAACCTCTTTAATTTTCTCTTACATAAGATAGAAGTTATATAAGACTTTGTCATAGACATACTTAGATGAAACACACTTTCTTAAAAGGCTACTGACCTAGTTTTGTACAATGTGATTCATATAATATAATGGGTTGTGTTTTTTTTAATCTTAAATTTTCTCTTATGTAATCTTTAAATTGATTTTCAAAAACAAAATATGCAATATCTATGTTTTATGCTCTTTCTAAGGCGTGAACACAAAAATTCTCTCATTTTCCACTTTTTCTTCTTAGTTTAATATTGTTTTTAAATTAAATTTTAAAATTATCAAAAATAAAAATAAACATAATTATACTTTAATATTTTTAAAATTAACTTTNTTATTATTATATTTGCACCAAGTTAGGTGCTGTACAACTCATTATGGGGAGATGTTGTCACGTAACATAATGTAACATAACTTTATTTAATGTTACCAAATATAAAAAGTAGTTAAAAATATTACACACGATCATAAAAATAAAAATTAAAAACAATGAAAAATCAATTAAAAATTCATGTTGGATCATAAATTTAAAAAATAAATAAAACCAGCATAGATCCGTCTTAAACCCAGATCTATCAAGCACCAATAAGATGGTATTTCTAGAGGTGTAATTTGTTTATGGACATGTACAAAAATACAAATAATTTACACCTAAAGAAATTGGATCCCTCTCGGTGCTTGATAAATCGAGGTTTAAGATGAATCTATGTTGGTGTTTATTGCATTACTAGTCAATAAAAAATATTTCATTTTATTTTAAAATAACAATATAAATAATTCAATAATATTAAATAATGATAATGTAAAAAACAATTTTCATTTTCATTTCGAAAAGATATATAGATTTTTTTTCAAGAGAAGAAAGATATACTATATATTAATAGTATAAGAAAATATGACAGAAAATTACAAAAAAGTGTTCAACAGGAATGCCAAAAGACCACTGATAGTCATCTACATACATCTAGATAAACAAAAAATGATACAACAAAAGCCCCCAAAGAAAGCTACATCAAATATGAAGCCCCAAATGGACATAAATAGTCCAATAATTGTCCAGAAAAGACATGAAGAAAAAAGTAGAAAACCACTCTAAACTCTGAAGGAGATATCTACAAATGGAAAATTTGGAGCCTGTCCTCCAAAGTAATCTTGCCATCAACCTAAAATTCACTAAAGATAAAACCCTCCTCCACATAAAGGGATTTTTTTGAAATGGAATTTGCCAAATGGTTGAATTGTCTTAGCATATGAGACAAGGATATATCCTTGAATTTCCCAATCAGGAGACGAGTTTTTTTCAACCATGATGATAGATGAAGGATATGTATATTACAATTATTTGAATCCCAATATATAATCACTTTTTTGTCTCCATACGCCCGAATACTATCTAGATGAAGGTGACTAGAGAAATAGAGGAGCATCCACAAGCCTAAAAGTTCACATTTCGAATTTGTGCCAGAGAAGCATCACATCCAAATTTTTTCCATATGTGATCCATCCGGCCACATGACTACACCTGCCTCACAAGAAGAGAGTTGCTTTTGTGAAGAACAATCAAAGAAACCAATAATTTTTTCATGATCCATACAAGGCTCAAGTAGACCAGTGAGGGACCTTTTGGGATGTTTTCATAGTTGTCTGAAAACTCTCCGAAGGAAGCAATGCCTCTAGCTCCAACTATTATAATATATGATCGTTTATCTTCAAATATTAGTTTATTTTTGAACTTCCATATTTCCAAGCAAAGAAATCTAGGAAGGGGCCATCCATTCTTGACCGCAAATTTTCCATTTATGGAAGCGCTCAGCCAAAGAGTTTCCATCCCACACATCAGGTAATATGCATATTCTATAGATATAAATACACATAGATTTTGCAAAATGAAAAGAAACGAAAAGATGGAAAACTCCTGCTTCATAGCAACCACAAAGAGTGCATATGTTTGGACTGCACATCCCTCTTTTATTAAGGTTATTCCATGTAAGTATACAATTTTCTAGTGCTAACTAGGTGAAAAGTATTTTTTTGTAGGGAGGATTCCAATTCCACAGAGATTTGGACCACCACCTGGATTCGCCGGTTTTATCATCAAAGAACACTTGATATGCCAATTTTACAATCAGTACACTATACTGTCTGTTATAAGTCCATTTTAAAACATCTACACTTTCTTCAAGATAAATGTATCCTTTTTGGATCTCTGGGATGTATTTAGTCCATTTTGAATCCATACAACTTATTAATCCCAATTGCAAAGAAAAGATCCAACGACGTAAATCACCTCCATTAGAGGGAGGCACAATAATATGATTGAAATGAAAATATCCTTTTGAATGGAGAAAGAAGGAAAGATGGTTGGAAAGAATAAAATATTAGGGGCCTCCAATGATCAGGTCCATCCTGATGTGAATATCATGACCATTTATAGGGGACCAAGCCAACCAGTTCCCCAATATATAAAAAGAGTTGACCAATGCTTCCTAGAAGCTTGAAATACCCTTCACTGACTTATGTTTGCAAGGACTCCACTAGGTGATTGATTGTTTTTTGAGATATTTTATCTTAACAAAACTACTCCATAGATTATTTACAAAGATGGAAAGCCACATGCTTTTTGTGTGCAAGGATTTTGATAACCAAATTTTTTTTTTAGTGCCCATCCACCCAAAGCCTTTGGGTGAGCTAGACACTCCCACCGAACAAGATGTATCTTTAACTTTTCTATTTTGCCAGACCAAATAAATTCAAAGGTATTTCTTATAATACCATTTAGTATCGATTTAGGAATTTTACTCAGGGCCATCCAATAAACTACCATATTTTCCAATATTGAATTTTCCAAAACCAACCTCCCACCGAGTAAGATCCAATGCCAACACTAGTGGTTTATTCTCTTATCAAACCTCTTAAGTAACAAATTCCAATACTCAACTAAATAACCATCTAGTTTGATCAAATATGCCAAATATTTTGAGCCATGTGAAAGGGAAGACACTTGCAAATGAAATAAGGCTTTAATACTTGAAATTTCCTCCTAGGACAAACCTTTCTCTAATAAAAGAGACTTGTTCAGATTAATGGAAATACCTAAAACCTTGCAAAAATTTGGATCAATTGATTGTATATGTCCCATTCTTGAGCATAACTTATACAAAAAATCATTACATCATCTACAAATAGGAGATGTGTGATCGATAATTTAAAACAAAACTTAATTCCTTTGATGTTTCCTTCTGATTTATCCTTCAATATCAACCTGCTAAGACCCTCGATAATAAGTAAAAAAAAGCAAAGGGGATAATGGGCATCCCTACGTAATCCCCTTGAGGTTGAAAAGAAGCCGGTAGGGACCCCATTTAGAAGAATTTCATAATTAACTAATGATACACACCCATTATCTATTTAATTACTCTGTAAGGAATCCAATCTACATTGGGATCAACCTAAGAAAACCCCAATGAACTCTATCCAACTGGAAATTATCGCCTTTTGTTTTCTCTTTTTAACACTATGAAAAACTTCTTGTGTGACCCATATGGATTCCAAGACCTATCTATTCTTCAGGAACCCACAATTTTTCCTGAGACATACAACTTGATAAGTGTTGAGATATTATTAAACCCACTCATAACTTAGGATAAAATAATTAATCAATTTTGATTAATTCCATACACACTAGCCTAGATTGTTGGCATCCACTTGCACCTTAAAGTCAACACTTTTCGTCTATACCCCAGGAATGATTTAAATCGGATTTTGGGTTGATATTGACCACTTTATTGACTTCCAAAATTAGTAACTGTGCTTTCCTACAGATTCTTCCTTATTATGCTTTTATCCAACTTTTCCGTGGATAAGGTAAAGCTAGTTAACTAGGAAACTGTTGGTCAGCTGAATGAGTTTCATTAATGTAACATGGAATTTGTTGGTTGGTCATTTGAATGATGTTTGTCATTGAGGTAAACATATATTTATATAAAGATGTTGCTTAAAGATAAGCTATCAAATTTTTTCTTATGATGCCAATGCTTTAAGCTGATGCCAACGTTTTAAGCTATTGATTAAATTGGTTTTCTGCAGTCTTCCAGCATTTCTCCGTAGTCTTATTCAACGTTCTGCAACAACGTTTCTTTGCAGTCTTAGCCAATCTTCTGCAGTATTTTAATGCGTTTTCCAGTTCCTCTGTAGTTTTATAATTCCAATGTTTTAAAGATATCAAACTTAAGACCAAAGTTCTTCTTCTAATTGACTTCCTATGCTAAATATTGACGCCTCATCTCAAGACTGAGAAATGTTTAGCTTTGATGAATAGTTAGGGTTTTCATTTTTGGCCAAAACATTTTTTTAGAATTGGTTTACATATTTTTAATAACTGTATCTTTTTTAGCAGTTTTCATAACTGTAACCATTTATAACTGATTAAAGGTTGAAAATGCAAGTAAAATTGTATGGATAGATGCAATTAGGGAGTAGTGTGTTGTGTGTGTGTGCAGAAGAAAACAAAGTATACTATGTCTTGATTTAAAATTGAAAAATGTTATATAAAGAAAATGCAGAAGTGAAACTTGGTGAATCTATTGTAGAAGAGATCAGTGCTTGAGTTGATTGTAGAAACAAACATATGCGTTGGATTTTAGGTATAAATTAACACAGGATGAAGTATTTGAATGTGTTAGCTGCTGGATTGTAAATTTCCCTTTCACAAAGTTAGTATTGTTTAAATTTGAGTGCATTCCCTGTACGTTGAGACATAGGAAGTTTTGTGTGGTTCTCTGGAGTGAATAAACTTCCTGTGTCTTCTCATATAATTATGGATTGGTTATAAAAACAAGAACATAATCTACATAAATAAGAAAGTAAAATGAATTGAATGATATGCATTGATTTGGAAAATTAATGAGTTTGTTGTAGACTAAAGAAACTGAGAAGTCATCTTGATCATTGCAATGGAGTAGATGTTATGAATTTATCATCTGTATTATGCTGAGAGTAACTAGAAAGCAAACAAATTGAGAAAGAGTTTATATAACTGGCATTCAAGTTTTGAGTTTTACACTTTCAGTATAAATGAAGATATGTTGAGATAGAATTACAAAGTTCTTTTAATAGAGACAATTTGGTTTTTTATAGAGAGGTATTAATAGAGATAGTTTTGACAAGATAGTTATGAAAGAAAGATTTTGACAGTGATAGTTTTGACAGAGAAGATTTGGCAGAAGAGCGTTTCACAAGTTCTTAATAAAGTTTATATTTTATACAGGATGGGTTTGAAAAAGGTAACAAGTTTAAGCTTGAATTTGTGTGAAACATGTTGGTGTTTGTACTATAGGGAGAAAGGGAGGAGCCAGAAAACACTATAGTTATTCAATACAAGTTGATGCTTGTGTAAAGGAGTAGAAATTTGTTTCTAGTAGATGATGAAGAAACATAGTTAGATGCCTCATTTGAGTCATTTTCTCAAATAAAATTGATGTATAAAAAGTTGATACTTTCCCCACATATAAAGAAAGAGGTTTTTTCCTTGTATGGGTTTCCTCTTGAAAAATTCCATGTTTCAGTGTTTATGGATTGATTAATTGTTTTTGTATTAATCTTAAAATTGTTAAGAAGTAAATTGAGGTAGCTAACTGATTCACCCCCCCCCCCCTCTCAATTAGCTTGTCTTGTCTAACAAGTGGTATCATAGTAGGTTACTTCAAGGTCAGTTTAAATACTGGAAGTATTTGATTGTTTATGATGGATAAGAAATATGAGTTTACTAAGCATGGATTACCTTTATTTGATGGGCATAACTATGCTTTCTGGAGTGTTACGATGAAGTTGTTTTTGCAGTCTAAAGGAGTTGATGTTTGGAAAGCTGTGTTAAATGAATACAAAAATCCAACAACTATTCCAACAAATGCCACAGAAAAAAAACTCTATGAAAGTAATTCCAAAGCAATGATTGCAATTCTTGGAGGCTTGGCAGGTTCTGAATTTTTTAAGGTAATGCACTGCGAGTCAGCAAAAGAATTATGGGACAAACTTTAAAATATTTATGAAGGAGATGCTAAGGTAAAGAATGATAAACTACAATCTTATAGGAGTCAATTTGAAAGCTTAAAGATGGAGGAAAATAAAGATATATCAACCTATTTCTTATGCATTGATGAAGTAGTTAATACCATGAGAGGTTTAGGAGAAAAGATTAAAGATATCAATATTGTGCAGAAGGTACTTAGATATTTACCCATAATATTTAACTCAAAGGTATCTGCTTTTGAAGAAAGATCTGATCTTGATACTTTAGAAAGGGATGAATTACATGGAATACTAATAGCATATGAAATGGGGATTTCTAGTGAGAATCCTTCCAGAAAAGAAGCACCTTTCAAGGAAGCAAATAGAGACAAGAAAAAAGTTGAAACTGAAGTCAGCAATCATGAAGACTTAGAAGAAGTTGTGGAAGAAGCTAACTTTGTAAAAAATATAAGAAGAGGTAGTGGCAAGTACAAAGGTAAACTTCCACTCAAATTCTTTGATTTTGGTAGAATAGGGCATTTTGCTTCCAAATGTCCTTTCAATAAACATAGTGATGGTGAAGAAGAAAGTAATAGAAAGACTAAAGAATACAAGAAAAATTACAAGAAACCATTCCAAAGAAATTCTTATAAAAAGAAGAGTTTATTCATAAAAAATGATAGTGATTCATCAGATATAGATGGAAGTGATGAAAGCTCAGACATTAGACTACTTATGGATTTAGATAATCAAAATGATAAATTCATTGAAGAAGAAGAAGCTGAAGTTGATTTACAAAGAAGAATTTGTAAGTGCACTGACTGAACTTAGAAAGACAAGAAGGGAATATAAGTCTCTTAAGGAAGAAACAAAGAAACTTGAAAATGACTTACAAGAATCTAGCAAATTGATAGAAAGCAATGGGATAATGATAATTGATTTAAAAGTTAAATTGGAAGAGGCTATATTAACTGAAGAAGAATTAAACAAGTTTCTTAAAGAGAAAGATAAAGACAATGAATGCTTGAAGATTGAAGTTGTTTCTTTAAGAAAAATGTTGGCAAGAAAGTAACATGAATAGTAGTTCAAAAATTCTAAATCAGATTATTAGTTGTCAAAGATCTACCAATGATAATACTGGGATAGGGTATAAAACAAAAACTACTCATGCAAGTACAAGTACTAATAAGACTAGAATAGAGACTACTAATGCAAATACAAGCACAACTCTTGAGAAAACATGAACAAGGCAAAAAAATACCTGTATGCATATTGGATCAGCAAAGCAAGAAAGAAATCAGATTTCAACATTTCAAAGAAGAATTTATGATAGGTATCAAAATAGATTTGATGGGTATTTTTTTTTCTGGTATAAGTATGGGCACAAAGCAGTTTTCTGTAATGGTTTGTTAAGAATCAGAATTGCATGGAATAACTATGATATCTCTAGATTTAAGCATGGAAGAAGAACTCAAAACACTGTGAACAATTCATATAATAGTTTTGATGTCTTAAATATTGAACTTGAATGTTACAAATGCAATAATTTTTGGAATATAGCAATAAATTTCCTTATAAACTCCTCAAAATCTGCTGCAAGTAAATACACATATATGAAAACTAAATGTTGGAAAAATAAAAATCAACACCTAAACATTAAAGATTGCAATCTTGCTTTACAAGAAGACCATAAAATTAAGTGATATGTTGATAGTGGGTGTTCAAAACACATGATAGGTAAAAAACAAAATTTTATTCCTTTAGATGAAGGAAAAGAGGGAATAGTTACATTTGGTAATGACCAATCGGCTCGAATAATTGGAAAAAGCACCGTATGTCTAAATAATAAAACATAATGCCTGAAAATGTATTATTGATTGAAGACATGGAAAATAACCTATTAAGTGTAAGTCAAACATGTGATTAAGGGCACTTTATGATATTTGATTCCAAGCAATGTCAAATTAGAGATGTCAAAACAAATCAGTTGGAACAACTACAAGAACACCAAATAATATTTACATATTAGATGAGAAGGATGAAAATTGTTACCTTGGAAATGAAGATGAAAGTTGGTTATTGCACAAAATACTTGGGCACATTAATTTTGATCATTTGATTCAGTTAAATAAAAAGGAAGAAATAAGAGACTTACCTATTATAAAGAACCTTTCTAACTCTATTTGAAAGCAATGTCAACATGGTAAACAAACTAGAGTCAAGTTTAAAACAACGGAATATTCTAAAACAAAGCCTTTGGAAATAGTACAAACTAATATTTGTGGATCTATGAGGGAAACATGATTAAATGGTGAAATGTAATTCTTGTTATTTGTGGATGATTTCACTCGGATGACTTGGTTATTTTTACTAAAAAAAGAAGTCTGAAGCATGTAATTGTTTTCAAGTTTTCAAAGAATTGACTGAAAATGAAATTGATATTAAGATTAAGTGTTTAAGGTCAGACAATGGGGGAGAGTTTGTGTCAAATGAGTTTGATAATTAATGTGATGAAAATGGAATTAAAATACAATTCTCTGTTATAGAAACATCCCAACAAAATGGTGTTGTTGAATGGAAAAACAAGACTGTTATGGAGATGGAAAGAACAATGTTAAATGAGTCTAGGTTGAGTAATATGTTTTGGCCTCAAGCGGTTCATACTGCAATACACATCTTGAATAGAATATTGCTAAGAACTAATAATGATAAAACATCTTATCAGTTATGGAAAGGTACACCATCTAGTATAAAGCACTTTATAATTTTTGGGAGTAAGTGCTATATTAAAAGAATTGATAAAAATATGGGTAAATTGGATTCTAGAACCGATGAAGGCACATTAGTTGGATATTCATGTTCAAGAAAGGCGTATAAATGTTATAATTTCAGACTAAGGAAAATTGTTGAATGTATGGATGTCGATATTGATGAGTCCTTGTTCTTGAAATCAAAAACTGAAAAGAAAGATTATCAATATATGACAACTTAAGGAGGAAGAAGAAGCAAGTGACAAAGAGGAAACTAAATCGGTAAAAAATGAAAATCTGACTCCTTCTACTTTGTTACAAGGTTCAAATCCGTTTAAAACTATAAGTAAAAGGATACAAATAAATCATCTTGAAGATCAAATAATTGGTGATATAAATGCAGGTGTTGAGACAAGAAGTAAAAGGAAAGAATCAATTACAAATCAAGAACAAGCATCATTAATTTCTTTATTTGAACCTAAGAATGTTGAAGAAGAAATTAATGATGAACATTGGGTTAAATCCATGAAAGAAGAGTTAAGTCAAATAGAAAAGAATGAAACATGGGAACCAGTTCCTCGACCTATAAATAAAATTGTTATTGGGGCTAAGTGGGTATTCAGAAACAAGTTAGATGAAGCAGGTAAAGTGACTCAAAACAAAGCGAGACTAGTTTATAAAGGTTATGCTCAGGTAGAAGGCATAGATTATGGTGAAACTTATGCTCCTGTTGAAAGGATGGAAGCAATTAGATTAATTCTAGCTTATTCTTGTTCTAAATGAATTAAAGTTTATCATATGGATGTCAAGTCTGATTTCTTAAATGCTGAACTAGAAGAAGTGGTTTACATGGAACAACCAGAAGTATTTCAGTTGTCTGAAGCAGAAAATTGTGTTTACAGGTTAAAGAAAACTCTATATGGGCTAAAGCAAGATCCACGAGCTTGGTATTCTTGGCTTGATAAATATCTAAGGTAGCAAGGATATAGAAAAGGAAACACTGACAACAATCTCTACATTAAAGAAGAACATGATAGCTTGATTATTGTTGAAATATATGTAGATGATATTATATTTGGGAGTGATAATGATTATCTTAGCAAACAATTTGCACAAAGTATGCAGAATGAGTTTGAAATGTCTATGCTTGGTGAATTAAAGTTTTTCTTAGGCCGACAAATTTCACAATCTGATAAAGACATTTTTATCTCTCAAACCAAATACATAAATGAAATGCTAAAGAAATTTCAAATGGAATATTGTAAACCAGTAGGAACTCCCATGTTTACCGGATGTAAGTTAAGTAGCATAGATGACTCTAAGAGTGTTAAGCAGAAAATATATAGATCTATGATTGGTAGTCTTTTATATGTAACAACTACAAGGTCTGATGTTATGAATGTAGTATGTCAGGTTGCTCAGTTTCAATCCTCTCCCAAAGCTTCTCATTTGCTTACAGTTAAGAGGATTCTTAGATATCTAAAAGGAACAACAGATTATGGCTTGTGGTATCCCAATAGTAACAATCTTGATTTATATGCTTTTACTGATGCATATTGGGAAGGTTATGTAGGTGATCGGAAAAGCACAAGTTGTGCAGCATTTTATCTGGTAGGATGCTTGGTAAGTTGGTCTAGCAAGAAATAATCAGCAGTATCTCTTTCTACTATTGAAGCATAATACACTGCTGCTACAAATTGTTTCACATAGGTAATTTGGATGAAAAAAATGCTAGCAGATATACATGTCACCTATGATGATCCTATTCCTATTTCCTGTGAAAATACAAGTGCCATTAGCATTTCCAAGAACCCAATTATGCACTCAAAATCAAAACATATTCCAATGAAGCTTCATTTTCTTAGAGAGCATGTTTTAAACAATCTTATCAAGCTAGAATATGTTGGCACATAGAATCAAACTGCTGATATATTCACTAACCCTTTACCTCAACAACAATTTGAAACTCCCAGGGAATAGTTAGGTGTTTGTTCTATGTAATTTCTTTCATCAAAGTGATGAACAACCAGTTATAATTATATATCGGATTTGCATATTTCCATTGACAGAATTCTATTGGGGAATTCTTTGTTGTGTTAATTTTTGGTTCAATTCAGTTTTGGTTTAACTTTTAAGTATTTTTTACAGTATTGATAATTATCAGCTTCTACATAGGTTGGTTACAGTTTACACAGATATTTTCAGGCATGTGTATTTGTGTTAGGGGGAGCATTATTGGTTCATGCACTTGATCACATGATGTTTTTTCATCGATGTCAAAAAGGGGGGGAACGTGTTTATGTTTGCCATCAATGACAAAGTGGCAGTTTGTTGGTTAGCTGAATGAGTTGTTGGTCAGTTGAATGAGTTTCACTAATGTAACATGGAGTTTTTTGGTTGGTCAGTTGAATGATGTTTGTCATTGAGGTAAACATATATTTATATAAACATGTTGCTTAAAGATAAGCTATCAAATTGTTTCTTATGATGCCAATGTTCTTATGTTTCTTAAGATGCCAACATTCTTATAATGCCAATGTTTTAAGGTGATTCCAACGTTTTAAGCTACTGATTAAAGTGGTTTTCTGCATTCTTCCAGCGTTTCTCTACAGTCTTAGTCAACGTTATGTAGTAGTGTTTCTCTGGAGTCTTAGCCAACATTATGCAGTCTTCCATTGTGTTTTCTAGTTCCTCTGCAGTTTTATAATTCCATTGTTTTTAAGATATCAAACTTAAGACCAAAGTTCTTATGCTAATTGAATTCCTCTGCTAAAAATTGATGCCTCATCTCAAGACTGAGAAATGTATAGCTTTGACAAAAAATTAGGGTTTTCATTTTTTGCCAAAACGTCTTTTTTTAGAATTAGTTTACATAGTTTTAATAATTGTATCGTTTTGAGCAGTTTTATAACCGTAACCATTTATAACTGATTAAAGGTTTAAAATGCAAGTAAAATTGTATGGATAGATGTGCCGAGGGAGTAGTGCGTTGGGTGTATGCACAGAAGAAAATAAAGTATACTCTATCTTGATTTAAAATTGAAAAACGTTATATACAAAAAATGCAGAAGTTAAACTTGGTGAATCTGTTGTAGAAGAGATTGGTGCTTGAGTTGATTGCAGAAACAAACATATGCGTTGTATTTCATGTATAAATTAACACAGGATGAAGTATTTGAATGTGTTAGCTGCTGGATTGTAAATTTCCCTTTGACAAAGTTAGTATTGTTTAAATTTGAGTGCATTTCTTGTATGTTGAGATAGAGGAAGTTTTGTGTGGTTCTCTGGATTGAATACACTTCCTGTTTCTGCTCATATAATTGTGGATTGGTTATAAAAACAATAAAATAATCTACATAAATAAAAAAGTAAAATGAATTTAATGATATGCAGAGATTTGAAAATTAATGAGTTTGCTGTAGAGATAAGAAACATAGAATTCATCTTGATCATTGCAATAAAGTAGATGTTATGAATTTATAATCTGTATTATGTTGAGAATAACTAGAATGCAAATGAATTGAGAAATGTTTATATCACTGGCATTGAAGTTCTGAGTTTTACACTTGTAGTATAAATGAATATATGTTGAGATAGAATTACAGAGTTCTTTTAATAAGGACAAGTTGGTTTTTGACATAGAGGTTTTAATATAGATAGTTTTGACAGGATGGTTGTGAAAGAGAGGCTTTAACAGTGATATTTTTGACATGATGATTTTGACAGAGAATATTTGATAGAATAGCATTTGACAGGTTCCTGATAAATTTTATATTTGATACAGGTTGGGCTTGAAAAAGGTAACAGGTTTTAGCTTGAAAGTGTGTGTAAGAGGTTGGTGTTTGTACTACAGGGAGAAAGGGAGGAGCCAGAAAACACTATATAAGTCTTCAATACAAGTCTTTGCTTGTAAAAATAAGGAGTAGAAGATTCTTTTCAGTAGAAGTTGAAGAAACAGAGTTAGCTTCTTCATTTGAGTCATTTTCTTAAACAAATTTGATGTTTTCCCTACATCTAAAGAAAGAGGTCTTTTCTTTTTATAGGTTTCCTCATGAAAATTTTTGTGTTTCAATGTTTATGGATTGATTAATTGTTTTTTTAATAATATTAAAAGTGTTAAGAATTAAATTATGGTAGCTAACCGATTCACCCCCACTCTTAGTTAGCTTGTCTTATCCAACAGAAATTGGTATCTTTTTTTTCGAACCCATCCTCCATTATTTTCTCTCCATATTTCAAGATTAACATGTTTTCCAACACTCTTCATGAATCACTCATGCTTTTTCTAATTCGCGAGGTCCATGACTAATTTGGGAAGTTCTTTAGCCACCTATGGGGGTTTATCATATTTGGTAAGTTTGATTTATGGGCTAGCAATGAGTTGTCTTCCATCAACTCAAATATCCTTTATAAGGATGTATTACCATTGTAATAATATAAATTACCATTTATTTATCATTCATTAATGTGTGTTCATTAATTCCACTTCTTCTTTCCTTATGCTAATTCTCTGCAATTCCCGGTGAGGTTAATTGTGTGCTTAGATTCTTAGCTTGTTTGTGAAATTCATGTTATCATCAAGGATTTAGAATTAGGCAATGGTATCAGAGCATAGGATATCAAAGTTCTGACACGGTATCAGAGCTTTGGGAGCTCATCAATTATTTCTTCTTTTTCTCATATTTTTGGGTTTATTTGCAGGTGCAACAACTTCTATATGGATTCAAAAGTTCCTCTACTATCTCCTTTCAAATATGTTGATTGGAATCCATGGATAAGCGCATACTTGAAGAGGCAATTTCTCTTTGATGTCTCCATTTGTGCATTGAGAGAACTCGAGTCTTATGAAGAGAAGATTGTCTCGATGAATAATTGTGATAGAGCTTATGGAATTATGTGTTTCGGAATATCTCCAAATATACATCATCTCATAGATTCTGTTGAATATCGATTTGAGCTTTGGAACAATTTGGACAAATATTTTTGTGTGCAGGAATTAGAAGATGAACTATATGGAGTGAACCCAACTTCTCCTCATGTGCTCTCTCTCAAGATGTCTTGGCCTCTACATTCTTTGATGAAGTTGATCATGATGAAGAATTCTCTCATACAGTTCTTGTTGTTGCTACCCTCTTTGATTTGAATACTTCCTCCTTCAATGTAGAAACAAATATTGAAGAGCCATCTTTTTCTGTGTCTCTTGAAGTTGATTCATCTTCTTGTGATGTTGATGATGAAAAAGAAGTGACTAATGGAGCCATTATTTATATTGTTATTGATTTAGTACTCAGACATTTATTGTTCTTTATGTCTTATATCCTAGATTCTGAGATCTATTTTCCATATCCCTCACACTTTGTGCATACCTCTCTCAGTGATGGTGTGCAACCTGGTTTCTTCCTAGATGTTTCCTTAGCCAAATCAAGTCCTAAATGTGTCATACCACTCATCATACTTGATCTCATGCACTTCTGAATCTCCTCCTTTGTTCATGGCATCAATCGTCAGAGCCTCCTTGAATATTTTGAACATCTCCTTCCTTCCTCCTTTCATACTTATACTACAAAGGATTCATTGTCAGTGTATTCCCATTAGTATACTAATATTATTATATGTGTTCTTTTGGATTATTTGGAAGCTATATCAACCCATGGATCCTTGCATTCACACTATTTGATCCTATGTCTTCTCTGTGTTGCTACATGATCACTTGCACAAATCCTCTCAATGTAAATGAAGTTGCAGACTTTATACATTTGCTTGGAATCTTATTTCACCTATATGGATCTAATTTCATCTCTATTGGTTCTAAGTTCAAGTCATTACATCATCTTGGATCTGATTACAAGTCTCAAGGGCTTTCACATCATTAGATCTCAGTCGTTCTACATGCTCCTTGTTTCCATCCTACAACTGTTCTTGATCTAGGTGAGCATATTTCTCTTCTTCCCAAGAAGAAAATTCCTCCATACATCACCATTTAGTTTGGAGTAGGATCAACAGAAGTTCATCATTTTTGGTTTTCCATTCATGTCTTTTCTTGAGGGAGTATTTTCCCCATGTGGGTTTTCCTCTTTTCACAGCTATTTGGACATAATAATTGTTAAAGGGTGACCATAGCCTTGTTTCTGGGTCCTATATGCATCTATATGAATGTATATATCATCATAAAGTCGGTATTAAAGGGGGGTGTTGGGATATTATTAAACCCACTCATAACTTAGGATAAATTAATTAATCAATTTTGATCAATTTCCTACTCACTAGCCTGAATAGTTGGAATCCACTTGCACCTTAAAGTCAACACTTGACATATGTACCTCATGAATGCTTTAAATATGATTCTAGGTTGATCTTGACCACTTTATTTTCTCCCTGAATTAGTAACTACGCTTTCCTATAGATTCTTCCTTATTCTACTTTTATCCATCTTTTTGGTGGATAAGGTAAAGCTAGTTAAATACAAAACTGGTATATTTTGTTTCCAACCCATCCTCCATTATTTTCTCTCCATCTTCTAGGATTAGCATGTTTTTCCATCACTCTTGACAAATCACTCATTCTTTTTCTAATTCGTGAGGTATTTAACTGATTTGGGAAGTGCTTTATCCACCTATGGTGGTTGATCATATTTGGTAAGTCTGATTTATAAGCTAGCACTGAGTTTTCTTCCATCAAGTCAAATCACCTTTATAAGGATGTCCTACCATTGTAATAACAATTATCATTTATTGATCATTCATTAATGTGTGTTCATTAATTCCTCTTCTTCTCTCCTTATGCTAATTCTTTGCAATTCCTAGTGAGGTTAATTGTGTGCTTAGATTCTTAGCTTGTTTATGTAATTCATGTTGCCATCAAGGATTTAGAATTCTGACAATAAGGTGGAATTAAATTAGGTTGTAATAATATTTGATCTTATTTTGTATACAAAATTGCAAAGAGAAATAAGATGATAATCATTGAAATCCTCGGGTGAATAGTTCTTAGGGATTAATGCAATGCATGTAGATTTTAGGGAACCTGAAATTGAACCAGTCATCCTTGATTCTTCAATAGAATATAGGATATCCATACCCATGAAATTAAAATAGAATAAGAACAATTCCATACTCCATCCATCCAACCCTGAACTTTTAGAAGAAAACATGAAGAAACATATAGTCACCTTCTTCCTCCTAGAATAATCTCGGGAAATACTTGATTGCATTAATTTGTTCTCTAACCAATAAATTCCTAGGGCCTTTATAAATATTTTTTAAAATGTGTACAAGCCAATTGCTACAGCCCCCCATGATTTGAAACCAAATCTACAGAAGCATTTTTTAATTCCCATTGAATTGACATTAAGTTGATTCTCTGCAAACTTATGGAAGAATTTAATGTTTTTATCACCATCTTCCAATTAGGTTCCCCTACTTTTCAAACACCACTTCTCCTCATGCAATATTTAGTATATTTACTTTCTCTTGTTTTGGGTTCACTAACCTTTCCATCTCCAGTGGAATATATATACCTGTACCATTTTTTACACATATGTTTTCAATATGATATTCAATCCTTAAAAGATCCTTCTTTATAAGAGCCCAACTTTATTTTTCCCACTTAAGAACATATTCTTTCAGGGACTTAATTTTTTTTGAGAGCCTCTCCATTGTCGATAATTGAAGAATATCATCTTCCTTTTCCCAAACTTGCTTAACCAAACCTCTAAATTCAATTTCCTTTAACTAACTATGATTGAAATTTAAGGGGTATTTCAATCGTTCACCTTCATACTCAAATTGACATATTATAGGGTAATGGTATGAAATATTTGAAGAGTCTACCCAATATCTATATCTTAAAAACTTTTCAAGTAATGATTTTTCTATAAGGAACCTATCAAGACACTTTACAATCACTCTCAACAATGCCAATTTTTCCAAGTTGTACATAACAGAAATGGTGAACCACATCCATGAAATTTGCATCGATAAAAATTTATTTAAAAAAGCCACTTAGAGGGTCGTGACGAGTTCTCTACCCCGGAATTTCAAAATCATACCAAGTGAAATTTAGGTTTCCAACGACCATAAGATTTGGAAAACATAAAGTATCATCAAATTTAGATTTGTTCCAAAAATGATCCTTTTCTTGGTAAGGCCGATAAATATTAAAAATTTTACCTCCTCTTGAAACCTAATAATATACCAGTCAGGAGAATACCAAGTGATACCGAGAAGGATTTTCAGGTTTGTTTTTCTTAGGTTTCATGAAACCAAAATCCCCTCTGATAAACCATCTGCACTTGTTGAAACCACTCCCCAGTCTTGTTTTATAACTGTGAAGAAAATACGAGATTTTCCCTTAGAAACCATATTTTCTTGCAAAAAAATCAAGTATGACTTGATTCGGTCCATAAATATTTGGAAGGATAGAAATTTTGTGTCATGTACCCATGCCCCAATATCAAGTGGAATTAGAAATTTCATCAATATCCTTTACTATTCATCGAAACACAAGGCATGGTCATGACCACATCTTGAAATTTCCAACACTACCACAGTCCCTCCCGTCTTCCATTGATCCATTCAATGATCTGCAAAGAAATATCTCATAAGAGATCAAATGATGGAGAGAAAACACGATGAAAATCAACGATCATAAATGATCCCATACCTGGAACCAAATCAATGGATCATAATTCACCTTCAAAAATCAACGGTGCGGAAAGCCTGAGTTGCGGGGTCGAAAAGTTACAAAATATGCAATTTCACTTTCCGCATCCCGCATTGGAAATTGATAAACGATGGAGAATCATCTCGCGAAGATTGATGATGCAGATATTTGAATGGAGGGATTGGGAATTATGGAAATCACGACACCGTGATCCCGCATCCTGCATCTTGCAATCCTGCAAATTTGCATAAACGAGGATTTCTACCAGGAAACTCATCTTTTTGACTGAAGTCTTGGATCAATCTAATCATTTAGGCCATTACCAATCTGGCCAATCTACCTTGTAATTTAGTTCAAAATGCATTGAGGGAAAAACATACATAGATGCCTATAATTGCAGTTATTCAAAAGAACAATGCATCAATTCAACACAACAACATGTTTATCACATTCCATTAAGTAATTACAATGCAAGAAATACAGTTGAAGAGAATTAAGTAGACAAGAACACTTATCTTGAAGAGAACTTGTACCATAACTAGATATGTCACTACAACATTCCTCCCAACCATAGGCTAATGTGCTCCTTAGTCTCTCAGTAACACTGCCACCCCCGAGTTGGGCATGATTTCCTACATGAATAAGGGAACACTAGAAGACTCATACATAGCCAAGGGTGCCATACAACTTAGCCAAGCCAACAAATATGGGTTTATTAGGTTGTAAGGGAAAACATCCCAACAGATGGGTTTCACGGGTCACTCTGCCAAGCCATCTCACAGTTGGGTTTCACAGATAGTTCATAGTCAATCCAACCTTCACCTTAAGGACCAGTCAAGCCAACATATAGGTTTATTAGACTGTTTATAGTCAAGCCATATTACTGCTGGGTTTATCAGGCTAACACGCCAAGCCAACATTCATAGTTGGGTTTATTAGACTATCCATTCAAAGGTTACTCACCAGGTCAAACACAACAAGACACAACCAAGCCAATAGATGGGTTTATCAGGCTACCAGCCAAGCCATATTTCCAGTTGGGTTTATCAGACTTCTAAGGCAATGGGCAAGAATAAATTCTAAGCTAGTGAGCTCCTCTATAGAGCTAAGAACAACTTCACAATACCTATCTGTCCTAGCTTCCCCACTGCCTACACACCCAACACAAGGAAGTGTACCCTTCTCTACTCCACAGTCCCTCATGCTACACCTTCCCTTCCATTGCTCTTCAGGATGTGCATAGCAGGTTCACCAGCCACTCTTATCTTATTGTGAGGTTCCCCACTAGGTTTATCAAGCACATTCTACGTCTCTCCCATTCCTAAGTCTTGTACATACTTCAGACTTGAAACAAGGTGCACAATACAACGACCAAAGGGATACTCTACAACATAGGCTTACTATGGAACATGAGTAACAAGATCTCATACACTCTGTAGTTTAAGATAACACTGCAACGCATCAATCACAGTCCTGCCAAGGGAAAACACTCACAGAACGTAAATGATACACACAGGAAGAGCTTAGCTGCTGAAGAGCTTCCTGTCCATGGAGAATGGAAATGGATGGATGGATGATGAGCTAGAACGTCCCACAGCTCTCAAAACATGAGAGTAAAACCAAACGTGAACGCGTGGTCAAACTAGCATATGGTTATGGTGTTGTCTTGTCCCTGCAAGTAAAACACGACATTCCAGAACTGGGTGCTCTACCCAATTGGAATTTTTCCCATACTCTTCCCCTTCCAGGAAATAACTACCTCAACCACCTTCTGGAAGAATAAATGATTGGGAAGAGAAGACAAGAAAGAGGGTAGTTGACAGTTCTGATGGGTTCTCCCCATGACACGTCGATCAATGACAAGGCCTTGGAATTGAGCTCCTTGTCATGATTCGATTAATATTTACATCATATACTTTAATGCAACAGGGTCAAAACAGGGGTGTTACATTCCCATCCCCCTTCAATAGTACTGCCCTCATTTCTTTACAAAATTTGAATAAAATGATGCACTGGCATTGCCTCAGTGCTCCATAGAATTGAACAAAAATGGATGTGCAAATCGCATGGCATCCTCCAACTCCCACATAGCCTCTTCAGGACCGTATTTCTCCCATTGCACCTTTACCTACCCTATGGCTCGGTTTCAGAGGATTATGACCTTCTTGTCGAGGATGTGCATTGGCTCGATTCAGAACTCTCCCTCGGGTTCCACCTAAATCACATCCCAATTTATCACATGGTTAGGGTCATGTATATATTTCTTAAGCAAAGAAACATGAAAAAAATTATGAGCCCTAGTGCTAGTAGTAAATGCAAGTCTATATGCAACTGGCCCTATTCTTTCAAGCACTTCAAATGGCCCACAATATCTTAGTGACAACTTGTCACAACTCCCAAGCCTCTAGGAACTCTTCTTTTCCCTCACTCTAAGGTAAACATTATCCCCAACACTAAACTCTCTATTCACCCTATGCTTATCAACATAGATTTTTTGTTTGTCCTGGGCTACTTTCAGATTCTGCCTGATCTTTACAACCTCTTGCTCCATCTCCTTGAGAAATTCTGGACCAAGCACAACCCTGTTCACTGGATTATCCCAAGTCAGTGGTGTTCTACACCTCCTGCCATACAAAGCTTCATACAAACTCATCCCCAAGGATTCTTGTTGTCCATTATTATAGGAAAACTCTACCAAGTGTAAATAATCTTCCCACTTGGTTGGTTTGTCCATCACATACATGCGAAGCATGTATTCTAGCACTTGGTTAACTCTCTCTGTCTTCCCATCAGTTCGAGGATGGTAGGCAGTGCTGAAGTTCAACTTTGTACCCAAATCCACAAACAACCCCTTCCAAAAATTGGAAATGAACTTGACATCTCTGTCAGAGACTATTGCCTTTGGCAATCCATGCAATTTGAAAATCTCCTTCATGAAGATCTTTGCAATGTCATCAGTCTTATGTGTATACTTAATCAGTATGAAATGTGCTACCTTCGTCAACTTGTCCACCACAACCATGATGGAATCATGTTGTCTCCAAGTCATTGGAAATCCTATAATAAAATCCATGGAAATAAATTCCCATTTCCATTCTGGAACTGGCAGAGGATACAACAAACCTGCAGGGTCTTGATTCTCAACCATTGCCTACTGACATTTCATGCACCTTGAAATATATTTAGCCATGTCCTTTTTCATTCCTGGCCAAAAGTACTGCTTTCTAGCTATAGCAATTGTCTTATGATATCCTAGGTGACCAGAATATGGGGCTTGATGGATCTCGTCCATAACAACTCTCCTCAAATCTGTTACCTTTGGAATGTAAATTCTTCCTTTATAACTAAGAAGTCCATCTTCTTCCAGTTTATATCCCTCATATGTCTTCTCAAGACTTTGCTGCTGCAATTTTTCTTTTACTTGCACATACATTTCATCTCCAGCAGTATGATTAACAATTTGATGCCTCAAATATGATTGGAAAATAATAAGAGATGCCACATGCATTTTCTGCACCTTCCTGCTGAGTGCATCAGCTACCTTATTCTCTTTTCCTTTTATGTGTTTGATTTCAAAATCAAACTCACATAAAAACTCTAGCCATCTAGCTTGCCTAGCATTTAGAGTAGGCTAATCAAATAAATACTTCATACTGCAATGGTCTGTCCTCAACTCAAATCTTCTACCCATCAAGTAATGCCTCCACATCTTGAGAGCATGTACTATGGCTGCAAGTTCCAGATCATGAGTTGCATAGATATTCTCATGAGCCTTCAACTTTCTTGACTCATAACATATAATGTGGTTGTCTTGCGTAAGGAATCCTCCAAGCCCTTGTATGCATGCATCGGTACACACCACAAAATCTTTCTCTGGGTCTGCAACTTTCAATACTGGTGCACTGGTAAGAAGATTCTTCAACTGCTGGAAGCTTTCTTCACACCTCACTGTCCATTCAAACTTTATGCCCTTCTTTTGAAAATAAGTAATGGCATGTGCAACCTTGGAGAATCCTTCAATGAACCTCCTGTAGTATCCTGTAAGTCCCATAAAATATCTTACATCTGTCACATTTCTTGGAGTAGACCAATTCATAATGGCTTTAATATTTTCAGGTTCCACAGATATACCCTCTTCTGAGATAATGTGACCCAAATACTGAATTCTATCTCTATAGAAGTCACACTTTCTCAGCTTTGCATACAACCGATGCTCACTAAGCAATTGTAATGTCAATCTCAAATGATCTTCATGTTCTTCCTCATTCTTAGAATAAACAAGAATGTCATTAAGGAAAACAAGAACAAACTTGTCCAAATACCTGCTGAAGACACTATTCATAAGGCACATAAATGTAGCTGGTGCATTTTTGAAACCAAAAGGTACCACTACAAACTCATAATGCCCATACCTTGTTTTGAAGGTTGTCTTATGAATGTCTTCATCTTTGATTCTCACCTGATGGTAACCTGACCTCAAGTCAATCTTGGAAAATACCTTTACTCCTCTCACTTGATCAAAGAGGTCATCAATCCTAGGCTTACTGTGACTTTGTTCAGCTATCTGTAATCAACACACAAACTGAATGTACCATCTTTCTTCTTTACAAATAGAACTGGTGCTCCCCAAGGAGACACGCTGGGTCTGATATACTTCTTCTCCAACAACTCTTGCATTTGCATCTTCAGCTCTAGCATTTCTGGTGTGCTCATTCTGTAGGGTGTCTTGGACATTGGTGCTGCTCCTGGCACAAGTTCAATTGTGAAATCAATATCCCTCTTTGGAGGAATCCCTAGAATCTCATCAAGAAACACATCCCTGAATTCCTGCAACACATGAAATTCCTCCAACCTAGGAGTTTCATTATCTGGTGCCTCCAAAATATGAGATGCATATAGCTAGAAACCTTTCCTACAGAACTTCTTCAACTGCATTGCTGAAACTTGCCTCATAGAAATCACCTTTGGAATGCCTTTCACAATTCTTGAGTTGCCTTCTTCATCCAAGCATTCAAAATCCTTATTATAACAATCAAGATTTACTCTGTGAGCTTCTAACCAATCCATTCCAATGAGAACATCATAGGAACCAAGTGGTAGAACATTCAGATTTACATAGGTGACCAATCCATTCATAACTAATGGAAATTTCTTCACTAATTCACTAACCTTTCTCTTAGTTCCAGTGGCTAGGTGAACTAACCAAGATTTGCTATGATTTACTTTCTCAAAGGGACAAATCTCCACTACTCTAGGAGTAATATAATTGTCAGTAGAACCAGGGTCAATCAAGATAGAAACAAATTGCTCAACAATCTTACCTGCAACTTCAACCACAGTTGACTGGTGATCTTCCTGTCGATCCTCCAGTGCTGCATAAATCCTAGGGATGACCCTTGCTACTTGACCCACTATTTATGCTTTTTGAATGTTGTAAGCTGGCCTCGCACTCTCATTCTTGAGTGGACAATTCCTACGCATGTGGGGTCCTCCACATATCCAACATTGGAGTGGTTCTCTAATCTATTGTGGATCTCTTGGATTTTCTCCCGCCACTCTAGCTGTCTGCTTTTCAGCTTGGGATGGCTGCCTCTGCTAATTCCTGAAGCTAGAAGGTTTGAAACCTTTCTTCCTTTGGTCGAACTTCTCATTCTTCTTATCCTTCCATGACTTATGGTAATCAAGTTTTCCTTTGTTGCTCATAGAAATACTTGTCCTTCCTAATTTCTTCTTCAAGAGTTCTATGTTCATAAAACTTGATTCTGTCTTTGTAAGGTTGAGGCAATCCACTCAAGAAATGCTGAATTTTCACCTTTTCATCTTTGATGTACCTGACATATCTCAACAGTTCTAGGAACCTGTTCGCATACTCTTCCATGGTCTGCTGTCCCAATCTTAGCTCATGTAATTATTTGATCTTGTCATCATAGTACCTGTTAGAGAGGTATTTCTGCTTGAAATACTTCTGGAACCATTTCCACTTAAGTCTTCTTTCATTGATCCTCCTTACTTGCTTGAAGTGCTCCCACTAAATGGATGCCCTTCCATTCAAACTGAATATGGAAGCCCTTGCCTTCATGTTCCCTGAATAATCCTGAACTTGGAAGTACTTATTTATCCCAAGAAGCCAAGCTTCATCCTTCTAAAATTCATCCCAAGAGCGATCCCTATGGTGCCTCTTTCACTTTCCATTAAAAAAAGAAGAGCTTGAATCCCCACTTGCTTCTTCTGAGCGAGATGATCTACTAGGAATCCTTCTTCTTCTTCTAGTACTGCTCTTACTACCTTTGGTTTTTACTGTACCCTGTCCAGAGTCTATATTTCTTTGCAAGTCTGTCAAACTCTACAACATGGATACATTCAACTGATGCTGCTCTTCCTAAGCTTTAATCAGGATTCTCATGGTGGCTGCAATATCTTGTGGTGTCTCTTGGAATCTGCTTCCATTAGAATCTATGTCATCATTTCCAAGTCAGACATTTTCCCCCATGGCATCTCACGCACGCTCATAGGAGTTCTGAGCATCATATCCATCATGGGTTCTCATGGCTGAACCACAACTTACCTTTCCAAAATGTACTATGACTCTGCAAAATGTGTTATCAACACCATTTGTTAGACACATAGTAAGTCAAAATCAAAACCATTTACTTACTGTCACTTGGCCTATCTAGGCCCAATGCTGTAACCGATAGCTTTGGTTAACTGATTCCCGGCCCATCTAGGCCCAATGCTGCAATTTGCAGCTCTGATAGCACACTGTAGTGTACTGCAAGTTGGTATCATAGGGTACTCTTGACTGGCTTCTGGTCCATCCAGGCCCAATGCCGCAACCCGCAAATCTGATACCACATTGTCACATACCCATGCCCTAATATCATGCAGAATTAAAAATTTCATCGAGAGCCTTTACTATTCATCGAAACGTAGGGCATGGCCGTGACCACATCTTGACATTTCCAACACTTTCACGCTCCGTCCCGTCTTCCATTGATCCATTCGATGATATGCAAGGAAAGATCTCAGAGGAGATCGAACAACGGAGAGAAAACACGACGAAAATCAACGATCATAAATGATCCCATAACTGGAACCAAGTCGACGGCGTAGAATTCACCCGTAAAAATAAACAGTGTGGAAATATCGAGTTGCGGGGTCGAAAAGTTACAAAATTTGCAATCTCACTTTCCACATCTCGCATTGGAAATAGATCAATGATGGAGAATCATCCCGCGAAGATTGACGGTGTGGAGATTTGAATGGCAGGATTGGGAATTATGGAAATCGTGACATTGTGATCCTGCATCCCGTAAGTGTTGGAGAGGAAGGTGAGGAAGGGAAATCTGCAAAAACCAAAATATGCGAAATCACATTCCACATCCCGCATCTCACAATCCTGCAAATTTGCATAAAGGGGGATTTCTAGTAGGAAACTTAACTTTTTGACTGAATTCTTGGATCAATCTGATTATTCAGGCCATTACCAATATGGCCAATCTATCCTGCAACTTAGATCAAAATGCATTGAGGGAAAAACATACATAGATGCATATAATTTCACTTATTCAAAAGAACAATGCATGAATTCAACACAACAACATGTTCATCACATTCCATCAAGCAATTACAATGCAAGAAATACAGTTGCATAGAATTGTGTAGAAAAGAACACTTATATTGAACAAAACTTGTCCTGCAACCAGCTATGTCGTTGCAACATTCCTCCCAACCATAGGTTAGTGTGCTCCTTAGTGTCTCAGCAACGCTGCCACCCTTGAGCTGGGCATGATTTCCTACAAGAATAAGGGAACACTAGAGGACTCATACATAGCCAAGGGTGCCATACAACTCAACCAAGCCAACACAGATGGGTTTATTAGGCTGTAAGGGAAAACATCCCAACAGATGGGTTTCACAGGTCACTCTGCCAAGCCATCTCACAGTTGGGTTTCACAGACTATTCATAGTCAAGCCAACCTTCACCTTAAGGACCGGTCAAGCCAACCTTCACCTTAAGGACCGGTGAAGCCAACATATGGGTTTATCAAACTGTTCACAGTCAAGCCATCTTACTGTTGGGTTTATCAGGCTAAGTAGCCAAGCCAACATTCGTATTTGGGTTTATCATACTATCTAGCCAAAGGTTACTCACCAGGTCAAACACAACAAGACACAGCAAAGCCAATAGATGGGTTTATCAGGATACCAGCCAAGCCCTCTTTCCAGTTGGGTTTATTAGGATTCTAAGGCAATGGGTAGGAAGAATTGCTAAGCTAGTGAGCTCCTCTACAGAGCTAAGAACACCTTCACAAGACCTATCTGGCCTAGCTTCCCCAATTCCTACACACCCAACACAAGGAAGTGTCCCCTTCTCTACTCCACAGTCCCTCAGGCTACACCTTCCCTTCTAGTGCTCTTCAGTATGTGCATAGGAGGTTAACCAACAACTCTAATCTTATCATGAGGTTCCCCACTAGGTTTATAGAGCACATTCTACATCTCTCATGTTCCTAAGTCTTGTACATTGTTCAGACCCGAACCAGGGTGCACAATACAACGACCACTCGGAGACTCTACAACACATTCTTACTATGGAACATGAGTAACAGGGTCTCATACACTCTGTAGTTTAAGATAACACTACAACATTGTAATCACAGTCTCGCTAAGGGAAAACACTCGCAGGACATGAAGGATACACACAGGAATAGCTCAGCTACTGAAGAGCTTCCCCTCCATGGATAATGGAGATGGATGGATGCATGATGAACCAGAATGTTTTGTAGCTCTCAAAACATGAGAGTAAAACCAAACATGAATGCATTGTCAAACTGGCATACGGTTCTGGTGTTTTCTTGTCCGTGCAAGCAAAACATGACATTCCAGAATTGGGTGCTCTATCCAATTCGAATTTTTCCCATACTCTTCCCCTTCCAGGAAATAACTACCTCAACCACCTTCTGGTATAATAAATGGTTGGGAAGAGAAGACAAGAAAGAGGGTAGTTGACAGTTCTTATGGGTTCTCCCCATGACACATGGATTTTCCCCAAACAGGCTCAAGGTTAACATTTCCCACCCCCTTATCCTTAGGAAAATCATGCCCCCATCTCATTATTCGTTGCATTGACATAGCTGGCTGTTGGTTTTTGATTAATTCGCATATTTACATGATGTTTACAAATGCGCTAGACTCAACACAGAAACCATAGGAATTAACCATGATCACCTATATACCAAAAATTGATCAGTGACAGGGCCTTGGCCTTGAGCTCCTTGTCATGATTTGATATAATATTTACATCATATACATTAATGCAATGGGGTAAAAACTGGGGTGTTACATTTTGGGAGGCCTCCCACTCCACTAATATTTAGGGATAGGAATATCATGACTTAACCATGGAAAGAGGTTTGATATATATAAGAGCCTTGGTATCAATGGATGAAACTGAACATGCTGGAGTTGTGACTAGGAGAAAGAACTTGTTCAACAGCTAGGGAAGAGTTTTTGTTTTTTCTAGGACTTTTGGTCTTTGTGGGAGAGAAATCCTTATTTACCCCTCCCTTTATAACACCCTTCAAATTATTCTTTGGGTGCTTTTTGGATGGTCGAGCTGGTAAAGGGGATACCTAGTCATCTTCTATCCCTCAGCCAGAAGCATCAAGCTCTGAATTTGTAATGAAAGATGGGAATGGGACCTTCTTTAGGGATTCACAATATGAAGGGCGAATTTCAGTGAGGGAGCAAGGGATATGAAGAGAAGGTTCTTCACAGTAAATGGGCTCTTCAACATCAACAAACCCCAGACTTACCCAAGTGTCTAAGACCCCCATTCCCATTTAAGGATAGATAAAGGTCTTGTTATCACTAAGATGAAAGGTATTATTTGGATTCAGCTTTAAGCCAAACTCCCCCAACAAAATTTGAGGAGGATATTCATGACCCTCGAATAGGGAGGAGTCATGAGCCCTATTACATCTATATACCCTTCCCTCCTTGTTAAACTTCGCCTTGATAGGTGTATATTTGTTTTGGGTCAAGAGAGAGACACCCAAATAGAAGAAGGCACCACCTCCTATGGAAATATCACCCACTGAAACCCATTTTTTTCCAAATATTTGAGAAATTCACATTCTTGGGCATCTAGAGAAGATACAAATTCAGGATTAATATTTTGTAGCTTACCAATGAATGGATTTCCCACCAGTAGAGGAGTTGATAAAATCGAGGCCAAGGAGCTATCTTAAACTAGGCCACCATTTTCTTCTTTGGAACTGATATCCTTAGAAGACCATACCTTTATCTCATCCCACGAGTCTCTGTCTAAACCCAAAGTAGACGATGAACATTGTTTCCATAAGTGACCAATGACCTTGAATTTGGAGCGGCGAAAGGGAATACTCCAATAGTCTATGGTTTGGAGGAAATGTCACCCATGCCACTCAATAACAAGCTTATCCAACAACCCCTTTGACATATCGAACTCCACCAGTATTGACCCATGTGTTTATTAACACCATTTAGGGTTTCTTCCTTCACATGCAAGAAACGACCCAAGTGATTCCCAATAGCTTCATAGGATTCCTTGTTCTAGAAAACAAAAGAGAGCCCGAGAATAGAACTCACAAGTGTCTAAATTTTAAACTTTCTGAAGCAGGGTCAAATCCATGATGTCATCTCTTTAACATCAGGATGGCATGGCCTTTCAACCATGTTCTTTCCAAAATGAAAGAAGTGTGCTCCTCATGCTTAAACACAAACCCATACCAACCCTTATGTAAAATCGATATAGTTGGAGTATAACCTATTAATGGATCCCAAACAACCACAACCCATACCTTAATGTCTCTGTAATTCATAGCCTTATAGCCAAATTTTCCTACCAAATACCTCAAAGATAGGACCACATCTTATTCCAAACCCACCCCACATCCAATAACCATTTTATCTTCATCCTGCCTTAACTTCCACTTTCTGGACTTGCTACTAGTTTTCTTTCTAGGTACATAAGATACAAATTTTAAGTTATGAGGTTTCTCCTTCATAAGGGTTTCCTAATTATTCTCTTGAACAATTTCTGGGCAACGTTCCTCCAAAACTGAACTTTTTACAATGTGAGTTTTTGCTTAAAACTTTAACACATGATTCAACACCTATCAACCTCACAACTTTTCTCAAGTTTTTGAGACCACATTTTCTACCAAACCATGTACTTGGCCTAAATGATTAAGGGAATATTCCAGGTCATCAACACTCCTAGCGATACGACCAAAATCTTGAGCATAATTCAAGGGAACTACAGAAAGGGCTTGAACTTTTGGAGTTAGGGAAGCCATGATTGGAGTAACCCCAAACCCCACCCAAGATATTCTAGAGAAACCCAAAAAGAAAGTTATATTGACTTAGTTTAACTAAGAACTAGAAACGCCTATTCTACTCCATATTTGGGTGAAAAAATCTTATAAAAACCATTTTACTACCTAATTGACCAAGAGACAAAGTAGTATATCCATTTTCCACTAGAATCCCAATCTATATAGAAACCCTAACTTCAAATTAGAAACCCTAGCTAGAAACCCAATTTGAGAGGAAACCCTACCCTCATAATCGGGGGCTTTTCTTCAAAATGGAAACCCTAACTTCAAACTAGAATCGTTGTGAACTCAAACCGCAATGAATTGTCATTCAAGCGCGATGTGGAAAAGTATTCTTTCACTCAAACTGCCATGAACTAGAAAAGTGTGTGATGAACTAAAACCACCATTACATGTGGAAAAGTAAGTTTTCAATTTTCTCATGCTTGATACCACATTTCAGAAAACTGAGTAGAGAGAAAAGTAGATATATAAATGGTTTGAATCTTTCTTCCTTTTTGAAAAATACTTTTAATTTTGAGTTAGTAGATATATAAATGGTTTGAATCTTTCTTCCTTTTTGAAAAATACTTTGAATTTTGAGTTAAGGATTATTATTTATAGAAAAAGATAAGTTGTTTTTTAATATTTATGATTATGATTAATTCCTTTTTATTTGTAATTTAAGTTTTAAATTTAAATTTGAATTTTTTATAATGAAAATTTGTATGTGTCCTATTCTTGAATTTGATATGTTAAAATAATTTAGTATTTTAAAAAACGATTCATATATTAATAATATTAAATATTGATGTTAAAACAAAACTAATGATTTAACAGATATGTATCTATTTATTTATATTGTAATTTATATTATTTTTTCAAAATAAATACATTTAACTTATTTAGGTTCACCTACTTTATACTATTCTTTTTAAAAGTTTGCAATTTCACAATAATTTTTTTAAATATCAACATTTATTCTGCAATTTCACAATTTTTAAGATTTTTAAATATTAACATTTAATACGTATTGATATGGAATAAAGAACTTTGTATTGATATAATATTTTTTAATTATCTATATAAAACTTTACTAATTTCAAATTCAATTTGTTTGTTTTTTTTTAATTAAAAGTTGGGGACTAAGGTGCACTCTTGTTATCAACTTGTTTATTAATTATTAACTTAAACCAACTTACATAGTAAAGTAACTTACATTAAAAAATATTAATATAATCTTATACTATAACTTATTTTTCCCCCAAAAAACAGTTCACAATCTATTATATTAAAATAAATTATATTGTTAAGAGACTCTAGGCCTTTACATGTCGATGCAATTGAACGACATCCTTTTAAATAACTAGCTCAAAAAATATTTCACCTAGGGACAGATCTACAAGTACTTAGCTGTCACAACACATTATGTATAGACTGCTCTAGAAAACAAAGAAGTCATTTAAACAAATTCAAACCCATATAAAAACATGAGAGAATTATCTTTGAAAGATGAATTCCATCAAAACACTAATTGCATAACAAAAATGCAAAAACCAACAAAATTTAGCTTTGAAGCCTAAGGATATCAAATAGGAAATGGTCCAGGGTCCATCTCCAAAAGGTGGCCATTGTTAGTTTCCCACATAATCCAGTAATTGGTTGTACCTGGAGTACCTTCTTCGACAACAAGCTTTCCTGATCATTCCTCTCTCTAAAGATATGTTGGTAACTAATTTACTGGAATGATTTACAAATCTATGACAACTCCTGATAGATAGAAAGAAGTAAAATATTCTTTGGAGCTCTCTTATATTTCATCCAGTTCACCAAAAGCAAATGTAACGTCCTCGACCCTTCGACCGGTGAAGAGGACGCTACCAGCGGCAAGCATACGGGCAAACAACCCCAAGAACATGAACATACATCAATGCTGAAATTAAAAAGCTTAACATAACACATGCTAAGATGCATAAAACATACAAGGATACATAGTTACTCAAAATTCAGTGGAAGCAAACACATACATTCCAGCATTCAACATGTTCATCATTTCTCATGAAACAGTAGATATAATTGCAGAGATGAAACAGTCAGGATTACTTATCTTTTGATGAAGAACTCGCCCCGCAACTAGCTACGTCGCTGCAACATTCCATCCAACCATAGGCCAGCGTGCTCATCAATCTCTCAGCAACACTGCCACCCTCGAGCTGGGCATGATTCCTCAAGGAATAAGGGTCAATGCAGGCTTACACATAGCCAAGGTTTTCCAATCAGCCAAACCCACACAGTAGGGTTTTACCAGGTCATCAAGGAGCTAGGATAGGCTAAATTTCAAGCTGGTGGCCTCAACACTAGTCTTCTCATGCATACCTAGCCTCTAATCTCACTCACAACAGTCTGAAGACCAACCACTGCATACTGCTTCAAAACAATCCATCCACAGCTCTGTGAAGAAGGCAAAGACAACTAGGTGACAATCCCAACCAAGAGGCGAAACATAGCTCAAGCCACAAGACAACTCAGAGTTGTTCTTGGCCCTAGCACGGCCAAAACAACTCAACATCAACCCAAAACTAGGGTACATCAACAGCCACAACCCCACAATGAATGATGGCAACAATCCACAGTCCGTAATGGATAAGAAGCAGAACTCCCAGCATAGACAAGGGAAAAACTCCGCCAATGGATGTGGAAATCAACAGTCGTCCGACATCCAAGAGCTCACAGCACGCAATTCCTCAATGCAAATGCTCAAGAAATTTACATAGACAGAGATGGGAAAAGAACCGATTCTCCATCACTTTGCGCGTGAGGGGAAAGAACGCGACCAACAAAAATGGAAAACAACAGTCCATCAACAACAAAAGAGGTCCCACAACGATTCTTCACAGTCCAAAAATGGTGGAGACAAAAATGCCGACTCCATGCGTGAGGAAGGTTAACCGGCCTCCTCCTACGTCTCCCTGCGTGAGAGTGAACCGACTAGGGAAAGAGTGGAGTCGTGGAGAGAATGGAAGTGGAGGTTGCTTCCAACGTGAAGTCAACTCGCTGGTGGAGTGTACGTGTGGGCAAGGACTGACAGTCCTGCCACACTCCACTCCAAGCCATAACTGCCTCAACTACCCAACAAGACATTAAATTGGTTGGATGAGACAAGGGAAGATGGAAAATCAAACAAGCTGGTAACACATGGGTTCCCCCCCATAGACTAACGTTTGGCATCCCCCACCCTTATCCTTTGGAATCATGCCCTTTTCATTTTTAACGTTGCCCTGTCGTAGCTAGTTGTGGTTTATTTTATTTGATGTGTGTATTTACATGATGCCAAACTATAATGTGCCGGATAGCACGATCTACCATCGGCAACTATCCCTATTGCCGAAACATACACAACCAAATCGATGGTGGGGCTTTTGCCTTTAAATACTCACCATGATTAATTACATTATATACATCATGCAAATGGGGTCAAAACTGGGGTGTTACATTCCCCTCCCCTTTGGAATAACACCGTCCTCGGTGTTCCAGTACATAGGAATACATATACAATTGCACATCAAAATTTCAAAATTTTGCAGATCTGTCCCACGTTCAATTGTTTACTTTGAACATTCAAGACCAAGCCCCTCGGTTTCCATGAACTTCTCCTACTGGTTCCCAGCTCTCAGCTTATCCTGAAGCCTAGGAACTTTGCGGCTATTGCCCTCATCATGTTCCCTCATTGGGCAGTCTCGGCATAATTGATGTCCTCCACATTCCCAGCATTTCACTAGCTGCTTCATCTTTACCTGCTCAATTTCCTTTGAGTCTTCATTCCTGGACCATTTATTAACGAGTCGCTTGAATGAATGTCCCATCACTGATCCACCTTCCTTTCCTTTGCCGATTGCTCCCAGAAGGCTTTTCACCTCCCTTTGCAAACCAATAGAGTCTTGCAAAATCTGGTGGTTCATTTCATTCTGCCTTTTCTGTATCTTGAGCATCTCCCCAATATTTTCTTGGGTCTTGGAAATCATTTGAAGGAGAATTCCAGCTAAGTCCAACAACTTTTGATCTACTGCCATGATCATTGTGCATCACCCGGTTTCACTTTTCTCACCTGTGAAATGCACCATTGAAATTCTGTTAGACCAAGCATAATATAGGCATTAAAATCAATCAGTTAATTACCCAATTGGCATGACATTCCAAGCCTCATCAAGGAGACTTTCATATTTTTCATGCCTTCCCAATAGGCACATGAGCTCATTCATGTCCATTCTTGGGCAGGGAATTAACCACTCCAACATTCACAAATTAATTTAAGCAAATACACACATTCCATTTTTAGTCATACATGCATTCAACAATCTTGTGTTTTCACAGTGCATATATATATAATTAAAAGGGCAAGAGAGAGCAGCAAGAGTTTTTTTTTTCCCTCTTTGTTTTGTTCCATCCTAGAACCCACACCACCGCTGTGGCTTTTCATGCTCTTAGCCTCCTTCACTTCATCGTGAATGCTGGACCAATCCCTCTTGGTCATGACACTTAGTGTCTTCGGTCTATTCCAGACCCCTAAACCATGGAGTCTCTCCACATGGTTTGGCTCGGCTGCTTAGACCTCCGCAGTCTTACTAGCACCTTTTTCATTACCGCTCAATCCGAGCTCTCTAGGACAGTCACATGTCCACATGCACCCCTAGGATGCTCTCATAGTCCTCGCTCCCAGCGATACCTATATCCAAACATTGAATAGATTCACATGTTTAGTTTATTCTCATCAGTTTTTATCTCTTAAACAAGAGCTTAAAACATCATAACCAAATCATGTACACATGTACATTCATAAGCAAAATAATCCAATACTTATATGTATTGTGTGTTTCCTCATTGGTCCACAGGATCCTGCTTCGATTTGCAAGCCTTGGGATCGCCTATGGACTTGGATTTTTAGGTCAACATGTAGGCTGCTCCACAACATCAAATAATTAATGTCCAGCTAGTACATCCTCATGTCAACTAGGCTTGGAACTTTACCATGACCATTTCCAGGTCTAGGATCTACTATGGATCCTCAGGCATATAACAACCCAACATACACTTATATCAACAATACACTTATACCAGCATACACTTATACCAACAATACACTTATATCAACAATACACTTATATCAACAATAACCCTTACTCCACAGCCCCTCACAACAACCATTTTCCTTTTCTCTTTAGGGTGCAACACCCAGCTGCATCTATTTAGCCCGTCAACACAAGCAATATAAGAAAACTCATCAACGTTATTGCTCTAAAACTATAATCATATTTCATATCATTCACTATCAAGTATTGAGACACCAGGAGTGCGTCCACCCCCTAGGGTGTAATCAATATTGAAAACCCTTTCATGATCCAACATCGGGAAAGTGTGGACCCCTTTCTGATGTGAGCCATGTAGGCCTTATTTATACTCAAGCAATCGGTCATAGTGGAAATAAAATCAAAACATGTTCTGCATATGGAATTTTAATAATTTGACATGCATATTATTAGCAAGGGTCACAGAACACTTATCCATTTACCGATGCAGTATTCCTTCATTAAGGAGGAATGGGGCTCCCTTCTCTGAGTTGACAGTCCCTCGGTTAGCCATCCCAACTCCTCTTTGCATTTCATATCCACACATGTCTTACCGACATATTTAATACCATCTCACTCATGTTGCTTACCAAACATGTAGTGCAGATGAGACATTTCCAAAATGTCCAATGGAGTTTCACCCGAAACCTATTTCCAAGCTAAGGGAAAACCTTCCCATGAAATTTGGTTCCTACAAGCCATCACACATGAACCTCCTGCAGTGTGTACCCCTGGTACATTCATCAAATAGCCAAACAATCAATCATTATCTAATAATACAATCCAAAATGATTGTTTCATAACCAAGCAATGACATTAGTAATCAAATTCAATAGGAATTTGCAACTCTGTCTACTACAGAAATTGATTTGCTTAGCAATGAGGTGATCCTCATTTGTGGGTCTCTTGTAAGCAGCACCACTATTCCCATTATGATTTATGCTTACTAGCATAACATGGATACCCACTTACAATGTGTCCTCCTGACACAATCTTATGCAAGCCAATAGTGATTAGTAGTTGTCAGCAATTTCTTAAATCCAAAATTCACAATTCAAATTTAACAACCCATTATGCATACCAACTATTTTCACAGCCATGAGAATTTCTCATAAGGTTTGCCTCTTTCACATGGTAGATTCTGGCATTTGTCATGGTCTTACTCTCATTGCCATGCTCTAAGTAATCTACCTAAAACCTGAGCTTCATTCAACCAAACACTTGGTAAGTCTGGATGCATATAACCTTTTCATTGCTGCAACCATCACTGAAGCATTTTCAGAATTTATAAAATTCAAATACTTCCAGCTGTTAATCACATCAATATTACCAAAACTCATTTACTTCACGCAATCATTATCATACTAACACTTGCAAGGTATAGTCACATCATTCAAGCAATTAAATGAAATGTTTAGATACTCCTTACTTCACAAGCGTATCATTTGTACCACCTTGCTCTTCCATAGAGCATTTCCGGCAGCTAATTGATCATGACTATCCTCTTTATGCACTTACAATCCTGCATTTATAACAGCCTTTGAAATGGTTCCTGAATTGTCATCAATTCATCATTTCAGCCATTAGTTATTCATAATATCACATGCACTCATCTCAATGCATTCATGCAATGCATCACAACATTTGCACCTATACTTATGCAATCAGTCACTCACACCCTTCATATGTATCCATTCAATGCATGACTACAAGATTCATAAAATATTTTTAATACATATCCATTCAATGCTACCTTGCATTGATTCAGAAATACTATGCATTCAACATACCATGCATGGCCTAACCATGACTACTTCATATAGGATACATTACTATAATCAATATCATCAACATATACAGGCATGACACCTTTCTATATGAATGTAGTATAACATTCAAATATCCACATGGTATGAGGTCTCTTACCTTTACCACTCCTTGGAATTTGTCATAATTAAACCATTACCTGCACGGATCCTACTTACACCTTGACATTACCAGTTTAGTCGGTATCTTGCAGAGGATTGCAAAATTTGCTCACCAACTTTTGATTATGGACTGGTTTCCTCATCCCTTCCTCCAGAAGGTTGCAAGTCACATTTGTTAGCATCAGCAACATATTCATCCAGGTCCATGTTGTCGTTGGTTTTTCCACTAATGCCAACACCCATGCAATAACTATCATTAGTGGTTCATTATAAATGTATAATCCTCAATACCCTTACCAACATGTAATATCCTATGCATGCAAGGCATATCCTCATACATTTCATGTATAAAACTTATAAAATATAAATATAGTTAGCAAGACAGGGGTTAAGGAAATTTCCCTTTTCAAGTCCCACATCCTCGCATGGAACTTTTCTTCCACACAGCAGCTAGTTTGACTTCATGGTCTAGCTATCTCTAGGCATGCAATTCTTGGATTTGTCCATATTGACAACAACATTGTTTGTCAAAAAAACCACTAGTACCTTTTTGATCCTCATTCAAACTCTAGTGGTTCTCCACTGTTCTCTACTGGATACGCTTTCCAACGCCTATCCCCATGCTCCATTCTGAATTTGGGTGTGAAAATCACACTACTTCTAAAAATGAAGATTTTCACCAATTTTAGGCAAAACACACAACTGTATTTTGGTTGCCAACTTCAGCCACCTGTAGGAGCAAGTCTCGGAAGATTTAGGAAAACTTTTCTATCGGGCGAAGTCAGTGCATACAACGAGGAACACTCATTAACTTGCGGATCTCGTTTCTGATGCTCCATTCATCTTTTATGAATTCTGGGTTTGACTAATTTGCCCAAAACATAGAATTTTCTTTTCATAAGAACGACTGTCTCAGGGGACAACGGGGGTCAAGGGGGCTTGCCCCTTTGTGGCTTCCCTACGCCACTGCAGGGCGGGTCGAGGGCAGCGCCCTCATAAATCATTGGTTTTCATGCAATATGGCACATAAGATTGCTGTCATTTTTCTCCTTTCTAGCCCTGTAAAAATAGCTGAAAATCCCACTGAAAAACTCAAAATTTCCTCTTTGCAAAATCGGATCTCATTCCAACTATCAATCTGATGTTTCGGTGATCAGCACAACTAACTTCTCCGCTGCTCATCGGCGATCGGATCCACTAAGCGTTACCGTGTCGACGATCAAATCCTCTAACCTTCGGAAGGATAGTCCATTAGACCGCCGCAACGGCGAACGTTCAATCCATTCACTTCATCCAACGTAGCTCATCGGTTGTCGGAAGCTCTATCCACTAACNTCTACCCTTCGGAAGGATAGTCCATTAGACCGCCGCAACGGCGAACGTTCAATCCATTCACTTCATCCAACGTAGCTCATCGGTTGTCGGAAGCTCTATCCACTAACCATTGCCGATGGCTGATGACTCCAGGACTAAGAAAAAATTTCGAGATTTTCCTTTTTGTCTTCCCTTTCGCCGCTTGATTGGCTCCATTCTCTTCTTTTCATTGGCGAAATAGTTCCATTAGCAGCCGCAACGACGACCCATCATCCTCGATCTTCTTCGGATCGGTGAACTGATTCTGGCTGGCATCGGCAGTTGGAATGTCTCCTTGTCGGAAGGCTAGTGATCTAGGCTTCCAAAACGACGGGCGCACGAACAACTTTCTGCTTCCGATGGCCGATGTTTTCACTACTTAGAAAAATTCTGAACTTTCTTTACTGCATCGGTGGCCGGAGACCCTACTCGTTGGGAGCATAGTGTTCTAGCCATCCACAACAATGATATTCAATCAGCTAAGTATCGGCGATCCAAACTACTATCTTTCGCCGATTTTCGATGGTCTTCAACACTTAGACAATTTTTTTCAAAAATTTTCTCTTCTTCTTTTATGGAACATAGCATCTGTCAGCGGTCAAAACCATTAAGCACTATGTGTCGGCGAACCCAAAAACTATTTTCTACCTACGGCATCAGCGGTCCAAACAACTAAATTTCATTGACACCAAAATTCAATATCGGATGTTTCTTTAATTGCATCGAGCCGGCGTTTCGGCGGCCTTTGGCTGATCTTCGCCGAAACTGCGGCTCCCACATCCACTAAGTTCTGCCGATGGCCGACGAAAAATTAGAAAGTTTTCCCGCAATTTCCTTCCAACTGTCCTCCGTCGGGTATGCTTCTACCTAGCTCTTCTGCTACATTGGAAGTCCTTCCCACTAAGTGTTCTGATGAACCGATAGTTCAAACACTTAGGCAAATTTTTGTGGAAGTTTTCTGTCATAAAATTCTGGTCTCTGCTGGGAAGAAAGAAATCTAGCTTCTGTCACTGCATCTTCATGGTCCATTCAGGCCCATGCTGCAACATGAGCTCTGATACCACTCTGTAACGTCCCCCACCCTTCGACCAGTGAAAACGACACTACCAACGGCAAGCATACGGGCAAACAGCCCCAAGAACATGAACAGACATCAATGCTGAAATTAAAAAGCTTAACATAACACATGCTAAGATGCATAAAACATACAAGGATACATAGTTACTCAACATTCAGCGGAAGCAAACACATACATTCCAGCATTCAACATGTTCATCATTTCTCATGAAACAGTAGATATAATTACAGAGATGAAACAGTCAGGATTACTTATCTTTTGATGAAGAACTCACCCCGCAACCAGCTACGTCGCTGCAACATTCCACCCAACCATAGGCTAGCGTACTCATCAATCTCTCAGCAACACTGCCACCCCTGAGCTGGGCATGATTCCTCAAGGAATAAGGGTCAATGCAGGCTTACACATAGCCAAGGTTTTCCAATCAGCCAAACCCACACAGTAGAGTTTTACCAGGTCATCAAGGAGCTAGGATAGGCTAAATTCCAAGTAGGTGGCCTCAACACCAGTCTTCTCATGCATACCCAACCTCTAATCCCTCTCACAACAGTCTGAAGACCAACCACTACATACTGCAGCAAAACAATCCATCCACAACTCTGTGAAGAAGGAAAATACAACCAGGTGACAATCCCAACCAAGAGGCGAAACACAGCTCAAGCCACAATACAACTCAGAGTTGTTCTTGGCCCTAGCATGGCCAAAACAACTCAACAGCGACCCAAAACCAGGGTACATCAACAACCACAACCCCACAATGAATGATGGAAACAATACACAGTCCATAATGGATAAGAAGCAGAACTCCCAACATAGACAAGGGAAAAACTCAGCCAATGGATGTGGAAATCAGTAGTCGTCCGACATCCAAGAGCTCACGGCACACAATTCCTCAATGCGAATGCTAAAGAAATTTACACAGATAGAGATGGGAAAAGAACCGATTCTCCATCACTCTGCGCGTGAGGGGAAAGGACGCGACCAACAAAAATGGAAAACAACAGTCCATCAACAACAAAAGAGGTCCCACAACGATTCTTCACAGTTTGACAATGGTGGAGACAAAAACGTCAACTTTATGCGTGAGGAAGGTTAACCGGCCTCCTCCTGCGCGTCCCTGCATGAGAGTGAATCGACCAGGGAAAGAGTGGAGTCATGGAGAGAATGGAAATGGAGGTTGCTTCCAACGTGAGGTCAACTCGCCAGGTGTAGTGTACTTGTGGGCAAGGACTGACAGTCCTGCCACACTCCACTCCCAGCCATAACTGCCTCAACTACCCAACAAGACATTAAATTGGTTGGATGAGACAAGGGAAGATGGCAAATTAAACAAGGTGGTAACACATGGGTCCCCCCCCCTAAACTAAGGTTTGACATCCCCCACCCTTATCCTTTGGAATCATGCCCTTTTCATTTTTAACGTTGCCCCATCGTAGCTGGTTGTGGTTTATTTTATTTGATGTGCATAT
>LPNX010785743.1:126089-171936 GCA_001517045.1 Pseudotsuga menziesii
TTAAGAATCTTTTCATAATTTCATTGATAATTTTGAAATCATGCATGAGGATGTTGTCATGAGGTTATTTTCGAAATCCTTTGCTGGAGATGTTGGGTTTTGGTTCCGAAATTTAAAAGATGATTCAATTGGATCGTGGGAAGAGTTACATGATGTATTTTTGAAGTATTGGGGTAAGAATAAATCTTATGATCAATTTCTTTCCGAATTTTATAGTTTGAAAAGGGAAAATGATGAGCCAATTACTAAATTTAATTGGAGGTTTCAAAGTTTTTATATCAGTATGCCTATGGAGATCAGACCTTCCGAAAAACTTGCTATGGTATATTATGTTATGGCTCAACATTCAGATCTTGTCTTTTTCCTGTTAGAAAGAAAATCATCATCTTTAAGACAATTGTTTGAGGATGCAAAAGGAGTGGAGGAGAACATCCGAGCTTGCAAAATGCTTCGAGATCAGGCTCATGTTGAAGATACACAAGCTTATGAATAGGAAGAAGAACGTAGGTATCATTCATATTTAAGACAGTTTTCTTCATCATTTTCATATTTTCATATGAACAAGGATATAAATGATGCTTGTGTTGATTCTTCATATCAGTTTACTAACTTTTTCGATGATAACATACTTTCAATGGATTATAGTAGAAATTTCTTAGTTCCTGCTATGAGATTATCATGTTATGAAGAAGAAGTTGCTGCTCTTCAACCTCTTACTATTGATATAAGAAATAAGTTGCCATTCTTGACTTATGGTCACTTTCAGAATTTTATTTGTTCAAGTTTTGATCAGGGGTTTTATTTAAAGGTTGACAAGCAGTTTGAAAAGCCCTTGGTTTCCATTCTTGATCCAAAGTTTAAAAAGAACAACAATGGAGAGGAAGAGAATGCTTCACTTTATGATGAATATAATGAAGACATTGAAGTTTTAAATCGGAAATTTCATGATCCCGTGGCTTCTTGGATGGAGTTGTATTTTTCAAAGGTTTCTAATGCTCCATATTTTGGCATACTTCCTATTTCCAGTTATAAGTATCAGCTGCCTACAGACTCTTTATTACATTTATCACATCTTTTGTGGGTTTTCTCAAATAGTAGCATGAATGAAATTATGATTCTCAGTCAAATGGTTTCTTGGCTTCACTGGAAGTATGATTACACTTGATTGGGTTGTTTCCTCCAATTAGAAGTAGGAGTAAATAGCAGAATAAGCTCGCTATACGAGCATGTAGATTCTTTTCAGTATGTTGTTTGTAGCAGTATTTTTTCATTTCAGAGGTATGTGTTCAGAGTTTGACAAAGTTGCAGAGATTTGGTAAATGACTCCATCACCCAATGAATAAGGCACAAGGTCTACAGGTTCTTGAAGCCTCACAAGGAGAACTTCATCCTGCAGCAAGAGCCAAATGTTATAACTAGATCTTGTTCTTAGTTTATATTTTCTTTTTGTCCTAATTTTCAACCATTGGTTTAAAATGATTTTATATTTCATGTTGATTTTAAGAATTTTTGACAATCAATAATTTTGGTTGGATTTAATGCTTTTAATGGTTGAATCATTTCATTATTTTAGTTTTAAGGTTTGTCTTTTGGGCTTATTAGTTAATATGTACATCTTTAAGCTTTCAAAAACTTATAATAAAAGTTTATTCCAAGTTTTGATTTATAATCTAACTCTCATTTTTGAGTCCTTTGTCAAATATTTTCATGAGGAAATTCATGTAGCAGCTCTGTTTTACCTGTTTTTGTCATTTTCATTGGGAGCATATTACGAGGAGATGGAAATGAATTCAGGAAAAAAAAAAAAAAAGAGGTTTTTGTCCAAACCAGACTCATTCACAAAAACCTCTCTCAGTTTTGCAACAGCTATTATCGTTTGAGAGATTCAAATTCATCTTTGTGGCCTATTTTCAGGGTTGGAATTATTTAATAATTTCTTGTTTTAGTCACAGATTTGCAAAACATATTCCAATCAATTGAAGAGGAATTTTGAAAACCCAAGAGATTTTTTTGTTCATAACATACTCATTTAAAAACACCTCTCTCATTGTTTACACAGGTGTTCCGTATCGAGAGATATGAAGGCGTATTTGAGACCCAAATTTCTAGAAATTCGTCAAATTTCCCCAAATTCGATTTGCTATTTTTGGGTTAATTATCTTTAAATATTTTGAGTTATCATGTAACTAATTGATGTAACTGTTTCAAATTTCGACCTAGAAGGTAGTTATGGAACTACTTTACTTTTGTAATGATAAAAGGAAGACAAACATACAGTTTTGAGGAGGGGATTTTTTACTCAAGGAGAGGCTTTTGGAGCTTTGATTTCTCAAGCTAGCACTTATAACTCTTATGTAAGTGGATGAATGTTATTGATTATATATAACCGATATGCCCTTTTACCTGTCATGCTTTTTCATTTCTGATATGTTTGATTGCTCAGTCTACAATTTCATTTCTTGTTTAAAGTTTTATTCATGTAAATGCTTGTAGCCTGTGGGTGGAATTAGTATTTCATGTGTAATGTTTATGGCTTATTGGGATGTTTTTGATCCCAAATTTATCCAATTTTCATGATTTAGTTCTGTATTAGCTTGTGGATGTTTATTTCCTCCTTGCTGATGAAGTTTTTAAAACCCTAAAACCTATTTTATTTAATTTTACTTTTGAGATTGTGTTGGCTTGTTCTTCTGGTAGTCTAAGAACAATTTCTGGCACAAACAGTAGTCATAGAATATTGTATTTCTATGATTTTTACATATATTATTAATACATGATGGTATAGTTTTTTTCTTAAAAAAAATAAGTGCTTGCAATAACATCTCAGCAAAATAATAATAAAGAGAAGGGAAAAGTAAGTGCTTGTCATAACAACTCAATAAAATAATAAAGGAAAGGAATTGATAAAATGTTGTGGAATATTTTTACAAAGAAAATAGAACAAAATAATATCATGAGTACAACGACATACATATTAAGTGCTTACAACAACTCAACAAATAATAAACAGAAGAAATAGATGTAACGAAAGGATCTTAACAAATAATAAAAGGGAAGAAATGGATGTAACTAAGGAGTATGGAAGGAATTGATGTTCTTTTAATAACAATCTAAAAACACAAAAATCAATGTATTTTTGGGTCGAGAGGCGCCCTACATCTTAGTATGGGGGATATCTTGTAACGTTATGTAACATTACATAATAAATAATAAATAATAAATAATTAAAATTAAAAAAACTTTGTTTATATGATCAAATTCAGATATAAATATTCTGTTATTATTTAAATTATTTTATTAAATTGAAATATTTTCAATTTACTATTGTATATAACAATATATCTCTCTTTGCTTTTTCAAAAATAAATACTAGCCACTTCCACAACACAGATCAAAGCATGGCTAGTGCTAAAACTCTAACCAGTAGGGAATTACAGATTGCTACGATATATATGTAGACCAAACAAAAACCATGTATTGCTATTGTTTTTATGTATAGAAAGATGGTCCCATTGATGGCTATAAATTCTACTATGTCTTCCTTTTTTTTCTTTTTCTCAATAGAATCCAAGCCATTGGCTCCATATCAAATACATAAAATATCATTGGAACTGATGCATATCTGCAAAATCGGCCTGCTACGTTTATATGTGCTAGAGATAGTTATTATAGGGGTGGCTTCCAACACACATAAACATGATTTGCATATCACAATCAAGTTGAAGGAAATTTTCCAGCACACATAAACCTGCGTTTAGTTATTGGACAATCATGAGATCCTAATCAAGTTGAATGAAGGTTTTCAATAAACATAAACCTGCATTCAATTAAGAAAAGGTATTTTCTATAGTTTAAATGGGCGAGATGTGTCCATCTGTAACAGTGACGTGGTACATGTTTCAATAACAATTAAATAAATAAATAGTTTATATAACAATTAAATAAATAAATAGTTTATATGAAAAATAATAATTAAATAAATAAAATTTAATAAAATTTATTTTCCATTACATATAAGCCTTTTGATAGTGTTCATATTTCCTCACATTTTGCGAAAAATGAATCTATGAAATGATCATTTTCATTGTTTAAATGGTAAATTTGACTATGAAGATCTGAAAATAAAATTACTTAAATTGCAAAAAATTTTAAAATGCAAATTCCAATTAAAATTAGTAAAGCTAATGAGTTGATTCAGTCCAGCCCTCAACACCACTATATATCACTTGTGCGATACAAAATACATTGATCTTGATGTTTCGATGTTGTAATGTGCAACACACACAAAAATGTTTTCCACAATTGATGCTGCACAACATAAAACTTTCAAGATGAGGATTAGGTATTTATTTTTGATGGCTTATTTGGACTTTACAGCGAGATAAGAGCTCAATATAATTTCTTCATTGCTATCTTCATATTATGGGCAAAGCATGCAATTTTAAATGCTATGTTTGTGAGATATAAGTGTTGAACATTTCCTGAGTGACTGCTATGCTTAGCCATGCTGACAGGAGTACTCGTAATCTTATCACACTCCAGCTTAATAAATTTAATTAAATAGTTAGCATATTAATACATATTTTAGTAATGACTTACAGTTTTTGGCTCCAGCAAACATTCAATCAGATTGAACAAATGCCTACAACATTTACAATGTCTCTTACATCGTGAGAAGAAAAAGTATTATTCACGTAACAAATTAAAAATGTAAATAAAATACTTTTACAAAATCCATGTCGAGTTCTAACTAAACAACTTATCCTCATTATATTTTAAAAGCACTAGTGCGATTACATGACCAAGCTAAAACCAAAAAATAACGAGGTAACATCTATGGTAAAAGGCGGTGCAAAAGGCTAATAGACTCTACATATCCCACAATTAGGTGTCATAAGAAATGCAATGGAGACTCTCAATGTAGATCTATACATCAAAATGGTAAAAACAACAAAATCCCAGTGGTTAATGTTGATATGGTTTTAGAGAAATATCATTGAGTCTAAGAGGCTTATTCTACAGCCTAGTAGAGGGGAGATGTGTATGACTCTTTCCCACAGGTGTACTTTTGAAAAAATATAAAAAATTATTATAAAAAAATAACACTTTCCCTCAAATTAATGTAACACATTTACAACTGCATATATATAAACTATACAAATTAGATAAATTAAAATGATTCCTCAACTTTTACACTCTAAAAAGAGGTTTTGTAGATTTATAGATTTGATCCCTCTAGACCCTTGGTAGAGGCCCTTTTAAGATGGATCTTTGCTGGTTTAAAACAAATTAATGTATGGGTGAAATAAGGAAACAAGGCACTCAATTTACTTCATGAAATAACAATTTAATTTAGTTTAACTTACACGATTAATTAACATTACATAAAAACAAATTTTAAATTAAAACAATAAAACATCTTAGATTGAAAGCTTCAAAAAAGAGTCTCATTAAAAAAGTATTAAAATATTGGTCCTCAAAATACAAGCATATGTAGGATATTATCTCCCTTCCCTTCATTTCAGAATACTAACATAGGGAGGAATGCAACCATCTTCAATAAGGAAAGAAAATTTCATCTTCCTATATTTTGAAAGATCAAACAACCATTGGAACTTTTTCCTCCCCACTCTTTAGTTCATAAACAAAGTATAACTCGTTGTGTTGACATTTATTAAATAATAAACTTAAGTTCCCTCAGTGGGGCTTTAATAGGGAATCTCAGCAATGATAAAGCATAGGTAGTCCACATATCTACATCCATCAAATTATAATTACAAAAAGGATTGGATATATGTACAAATAATCAAATATAAATTCAATATATGGTCCCTATTAGGCAATAGATTAGGGAAAGGAGATAAGGGATCTGTAAATATTTTTGGATTTACAATTGATAAGTAACTAGCTTAATGGTGTTCTACTTGGCATGGATGTCTATTATAATTTCTTTGTTGAAACTTGACAATATTAAGCAATGTAATTGCTGATAAAAATTTGGCAATCCCCTTAGATTAGTCAAAGATACTAGGTTTATACTATTTGACTATTCACTACAATGGACTCGATATGTAGATACATTTGTATTCATGTTCCCTTGGGGCAATAATTGTTGTAATTTTTTTTAATTATCAACAAAGTTACCAACTTTCTTAGATAGTAGAACGTGTGTGTTAGAAAAATGTTACACTTGCTTAGTTATTTCATGAACATAGAAAGTTTAAAGTTTCATTCCTAGTCCATAACAAGAGTATGCTACGCTATTGGGAAAAATATTGATGTGGTTGATTATTTATACATATAAAAAAACTTGAAATTTCATGCACAGTCTGTATCGAGAGTATATATGATAGAAAAAAATAGTAATTAAGATATTACATATTAATTAATATAAAATTTGTTAATATTTTCACATTATGGGTGAGGGCCCTGTTATAACCTCTGATTTGTTGATACAAGAAAACAAAAGGATTGAAAACCAATATATCTTGTATTGGAAATCTACATCTTAGGTATTGGAAACCAATACCTCTTGTATTGGAAACTGACATCTCAAGTATTGGAAACCGATATCTTAAGTTTTGGAAACTAATATATTATGTTTTGGAAATCGATAGTCATAATAAGTTTATGATGGTTTGGATTGAAACTAGTTTAAGTTAATGAAATGGGGGTTATTGCTTAAAAATCAAGCTATCAGATAGTTTAGAGGTGCAATGCTATACGATGCCATTAAGGAGGCATACCCATTTTTGTTAAGACCATGATTTTCATCAAGGCCAATGTTGTTCCAAGGGGGGGGGGACATGCAATTCCATTGTTTTGACCCTTAGAATGTATTGGATTATATTATGCACAAATTCTAAATATGCGCTTATAATTGCGAGAGTTAATCTATTCGAGCTTAAATAAATGGCCCTTTTGTAACTAAAATTTGTAATATTCCAATTCTTTCATGGTAAGTTTCATTCATTATGAGTTTTGAAACTCAATATGAAAGAATTTTTTATGAATGACCCCAACCTAACATTAAACAATTTCTCAAATCAAAGGTAAGTGTTCATTGATAAATTGTTTTTAAGAAAAAATTTGAATGAGATTAATTAAAACAATTTGACATATTAAATCTATCAAGATCAAATATAAAGGTAATTTTTGTGCAAATCTAATGGAGGTTATCCATTTTTATTGTCAAACAAAATGATAGTTAAGTAGGGTTAATGCAATTGAAATATAGAATGGTCAACGGTCATTGTAAATCAATAATGCATGTTCATTTGTTCTATTCGAGGGATGAAGTGGTCGATAGTTAAAATACACCTTGGCTCTTGAAATGCATATTACATTACCATGTGGAGACCAAGTGTGGTTTTGAGAGATTAATAAATGGCTTTTAAAATTGGGTTTCAGCTTCTGAAACAACTAATAAAACCACAAGTTTGTGGTATGTTTCATCTCACACGATTTCAGTCATGAGGTGGAATACATACTTCAGATCATTTCATAGTTATGGAAATATATATTTGTATGATTGTCTAATCAATACATCATTGAATGCATTGTAATCTATTTTTTAGGTTAAACCACTTCATTGGGGGAAAAAGGAAAAGTTTTTTTCCCTCTATAAACCCTAGGATCCCACATCGAAAAGAAAAATATGATAACTTTACCATAGGTTGACAAGTTTGAAACGATACCACTCCTATAAACAAGTAGGTTCACTACACTTATTGTTTGATTTTTTCTGAAACAAATGCAATTCATAGAAGTAGATAGCGTTTCAATTTACTTAAATAGATCCCAAGAGGAACCCTCCTCTTCTAATTGTATAGTGAAATCACCCTCTGAGTTAGATAATTTTAAAAAATTATGATGATGTTTTTTTATCATCGGATTTTGTGAATTCAACAGAGCTTTATTTGGCTCATAATGATAGAGTGTCCTTGCTCAAGTCATCATGTAAACTAGATATTATCCTAATTGTGTTTCTACCCGTGTTGATTGCTACAACATATTAACTCAAATAGTGGCCTTTTTTTTCATTCAACACTCTTCCTCTTGAGAATGATCCTAACATGAGGATTGAAACAGGTTGAGGGATGCTCCATACCAAAATGCAGTTTCCTTTTTGTTCAATTTTCTACTCTGTAAGGTGAACAATTTAATCATTTCCCTCCATACAAGGGATATGCTAGAAAAGTTTCACTTGTTTGAGAAGAAAAGAATCAAGTTAACATGCAATCTACATGATCTATCTTTCTTGTTGTGATGCTGATGTTACTCCAAAATTTTCCAAAATTAAGCATGCACTATATAAAAGCAAAAACATGTGGCCATATTCATAAGAGTGGGTTGTTCGTTTGTTAGATTGAAAATTAAAAGGGTACACAGATCTATCAGTTTCTTATCCAAAGGCCTATACAAGAAACATTTGAAGCTAGCAATGAAGATCATATCATACATCTAGTCAAATATTGAATATGTGTCCTCCAATAGTATGAATAAAGAACATTATTTAGAAACCATTACAAAGTTGGACAAGAAGATGGAAAAATTAAAAACTAACAAAATAGGAAGTTGTGTTGTCACGATCTCCAATGTTATCGATTTATCCAACATAACTCTAGACGACACCACCGAGAACAGTCTATTTAATAGCTTAAATTTCATGGTTTCTCTAAGAAATATTCTAGACAAGGATTTAATTTGTGACATCGAAAAATGTGTTGATTGGTCTCCCAAATAGATTAGCTGAGGATCTTATATTACAATGCGCTCTACTAAACCACAACTCTAGTCCTCCTAAGCATTATATTAGAAGAGAATAATTTGTTGTGTTGAAGAATATAAGGGACACCAAAAATGTTATTTTCTTGAAAGAAGATAAAGGAAAAATAGTAGTGGTCTTGAATAAATTTGACTATGAGAATAAAATGGTTGGCCACCTATCTAATAATTACAACTCTAAAATGTTGGACATAGACCCTAGCAACAAAATCATGAAAGACACAGGGGCAACCATTAATAAGTCTTCTCTCAATGATTACCTTAAAACTAAGAATACCCTTAAAAACTGTGTTGTCTCAAGAATTCATGGACTACCTAAAATTCACAAATAAGGTTCATTGCTAAGACCTAGAGTAAATATTATTGGTCCTCCCACTTATAAAATATTTAAATACCTTTCTAAGAAGAACAAAACTATAGCCAAACATACACACTTTTATGTTAAGGATTCTCCTCACATGATAGTTGATTTTAAAAATTTAAATGTTGATGAACATGATCTTCTTGTCATCCTATTTGTAGTTATGTTATTCACCAAAATCCTTTTCAACAATGCTATCAAGGTTGTTAGGTACATCACATACAAATATACTACAAATATCATCAAAGCATGCTTTAAATCTATGTACTTTAGCTTCTATGCAATTATCTATGAGCATGTAGGTGTAGCAATGGGATCACCTTTATCACCTATTATTGTCGATTTGAATATGCAATGGTTTGAAAATAAATCCCTATATTCATATATTATCAATCCAAAATTATGGAAAATATTTGTTGATGACACTCACATAATTTGGCCACATGGAAAATATAACCTAGACAAGTTCAAAGATCATTTGAATAACCAAGATTAGAGAATAAAATTTACAATGGGGGTTGACGAAAATAACTACATCCCATTCGTTGAAATCCTTAGCTCTAAAAAATATGACGGCTCAACCTCTCTCCAAGTTTACCATAACAAGTCTCACATGGATAGTATCTCCATGCCAAGTTTCATCACCACCCTTCCTAGAAATTGGGCATAATCAAAACGCTAGTAAATCTAGCCTTCAGAATCTCAGATAAGGATTTCCTAAATCAAGAGATGAGGCACATCGTCAATGTTTTAAAAATAAATGGCTATAAATATAATCAATTTAAGGAGTTTATACTAAAATCTAAAAGTGGATGTGTAAATGGCCAAGAAGCTATTGATGGTAAATCCATCACACTCCTTTATATCAAGGGAACAAAGGAAGAAATACAAATTTTAATTCAAATGTAGGAGATCACAAATGAGAGAACAAGGGATATTAATCCTATTGCCTCTAAATTGATCCCTTCCATATGGGTATAAATTCAAAATAAAAACTTAGAATCAAGTGCAGCAGAATCAATGCGACAGACAAAACAAATTGAAGAGAAAGTTGCAATTGCAGCAGTTCAAGAAATCAATGAACACACTGATATAGAAATTGTTACTTAGTTTTCAAACCAAGAGAAAAGGGACTTTAAGATGATTCTAGGTACAGAGCAAAGTGAGGTCACTAGCGAAAGGAAATCTATCGAGGGAGTACGTGAACTTGAAGTTTGTTCGAATGAGCATGGTTAAACTAATACAAAGATGTTAGAGCATAGTTCACGTGTGGTTTTATTGTCCCAAAGTGAGAGAGAAGCAAAGAAGCAAAGGTTATTAGTTGAAGTGAATACTCTTTTGTATAAGTTGAAAACTTCTAGTAGTATGGAACCTCCTTTCAGAGTGACTCCTTCTTCCACTGCTATGTCTCATGAATTTTCCACAATAGAAGGAAATAATTATTTGAAATATTATCATGGTTCACAAACACTATTGAATGAGGGTATTATCCCAACGTTTCTTTCCTCGATGGATTGTGAGAAAAACAAGTTTAAATTATTAATCGTTCATTTTGATAGTGCCTACAATAAGAATTAATATAAAATTATCATTCTTCAAGTTTATTTAAATTAGGTAAATCTAGTGGATATGATCGAGTGTCATAGAAAAATTGGTAAAATATTGTCTAATAAATTGATCCAAACTACAGTAAATGGGAAAAATATTTAGATACTAGTTGTTTAATTTTAGCTAAGATGGGGATTTTCAAGCCTACATAAATTAACTTTGAAGAGAAGGTTGCATAAGAGAGGAAGAATTTAGTAAACACTGATAAATTATTCATGGAAAATTTGCACACACATGGAGACAAAACTAGAAGAATCATATTACATCCATTAATCAGTAATATGTATCTATTACAAATTACAATGGTGTTACAAATAGGAGAATTTGAATGCCTTAGGTAGGATTCAAATTCACCATCTTGGATTGACTACAGTGCTAAATCGGTGTGGGAAAATCACCACTAGAGCTCACTAATGCAAATTCGATCAACTAAATCAGATCACAATCATTTAACTAATCTAGGTAGGTGAGAAAATGCACCCAACCTCCCTTAAATCATGCAAACTAGCACTAGGATGACTGGAAGTGAACTAACTAATGGGAATTAGAGCATAACTGAACATAACTGAACACCTACTAGGGTTAATTGTTGGTGACTAATGGTGGCACTCAATGTAGGTTCCTAAGTTATAGGGATTGGTTTCTAGAGCTCCTAAAATCATGCAGAAAGGTGCATTAAGTGTTAGGTGGTCCCTAGATGAGTCCCCCGTGACACTAATGAAGTGGAAATAACCTATTAAGCTAGGAAAATAAAAATATACTATGGTGGTCAAGGGAGGATTACTTAATTAATCCTAACACCCCCCCCCNATTTATTCCCGAGTAAAAAGACTTGTGAAATTTCTTTGTAGACTACATCGATGTGGAACAGCAATGTAGTGTGATGGTCCTTATGTGCACTAGTTTCTTGGTACTGTGCATGTGAACCTCTACACCTTCTTCCACTCTAATGACATATAGGAGAACAAATGTTCATGCTTTTGCAACCAATCTTGTTGCTTTCGAATCTCTTTGACAGTATGAAATGATTGAACTTGGGATGCTATTCCCTAAGGCCTTGCTTGATCCCATACAATGGATTCGTCATCTTGCATGTCAAGAGAGAATCAGTGTACCCGTTAGTCATCTTGCATGTCAAGAGAGAATCAGTGTACCCGTTAGTATTTTCCATGTATATTTTTCCTTCCAAATTTTCAATTTGAGTGACATGATCCAATGTCTCATTATTCTTTAGTGAGCAGAATTGTTGATCATACCTTACCATCATGAAGCATCTCTCTGGGATTTTGTAGCACCTCTCTAAGAGAAGTGGTTTTTCTTGACATAGCACAAGGATATCATTCTAAAACTGAGATCCTTTTCTTTTCTTGTCATCTGAATCTCCAGTCATGTTCCCAACAACCTCAGTAAACTTTTGAGCCCATTTAGGCCTAGTATTGGGAGTATTGAATGGATCTATACCTGGATTAGATTGAAATTCATCTTTAATTCCATAAACTAATTCAACTTGGTCCCAGGATTCAGATTCTGAGTATGAAACATTAATGGAAACATTATCATATGAAAAAGGTTTAGGTAGGATGAATTTACCTTCCCTTTCAAATTGAAGCTGAGAGTGCACTAGATTTGAGTACAGAAAAAAGTGTGAGAATTCATTTCTCTTGGAGGCATGGTTTGCAACACCTTTCACTATCAACTTCTAAGTTGAGATATCTGATATCTCCACTGAGTCAGGACCAAATAATACTCACTTTGGTGAGCCAGTATGAGTCATTTGGTATACAGAAAACATATTTGCTTCCAAGGAGGGTACACAGAGGACATTCTTAAACACTTCATGCTCTAATTTTATTGAACCCTTCCATTCATCTTGGATTTGAGTGTCATATACCATGTGAATAATTGTACCATTAGTAAGTTGTAATGAAGAGAATTATTCTTTGGATGAAACCATGTGATTAAAGGCTCCTAAATCAATGAGGAAGGCATGATATTTTGAAAATCCATCCTTCAGTTCATGGAGTCTCTCATGAACTTAGGTATTGTCTCCAAAATCATCCTTCCTTTCTCCTTCAAGGAGGGAAATATTGTGTTGTTCAAGGATTCTTGACATATGATCTATGTTCAAGTCTTCATTCAAAATTTCTCTGTATGGTTTCATTTATTACAACAGGAGCACTTGACCTTGTCAAACCTCTAATGTGTGTCCTTGTCAAACCTTTCATATCTGCTTCCTCCTTGCTTGCATCTTCTTTGTCTCCCTATCCAAGGGAGCTTGATTTAGGGAGGCTTTTATGGCTCCCATCTGTATCAGCTTGTCTTGTTCCTAAATAAGAGATTTTGTGAAGGAATTAAGGGATGACATTCACCAATGAGGAGTTGTCATCCTCCTAGAGTGAAATGTGGATATGAACACTGAGAATTATGGTCCAAATTTGGTCATAATTTAGAGCACCAATTACTCATCCTACTTATCAATCCTGCACTACTTTCATTGCATGACAAGAAATTTGAATTTTGAGAAGAATTGTTGTATAGTTTCGAATTTACTGGGTTGTAGTTCTATCAGCTCATTCTCCAGAATATGGCCCCTCTACTCATCCTGTTTACCAAACAAGGAATCGAGCTTCTCCCATAATTATTTTGGAGTCATCAATCCCTCAAGATGGAAGAATATCTCCCTGCAGATATGGATGCACATGAAGACAAATGCTTCATCTAGCTTGTCCAGATACTTCAAATTTTCAAGAGGTTGTTGGGGTTTGACCTCTCTGCCCATGGTGACTATGTACAAACCCTTGATGCACAATACTATCTGCATATCATTCCTCCAATCAAGATAGTTGAATGGTGCGAGGATTATGGGTGTCAAAGATGCTAAATTATCCATCTTACAACCTAGAAAACAACTAATTATTCAGAATATATTCAATTCATAAACAAAACAATTCAAATTCTCTCCAATTCTACATTTTCACTTTCTCTAGATGCATCACAACTGGATAAACTTCTTTGGACAGAATCCAGAGGGAGCAAGGCAAGAATACCATGAATTATGTGGAACCCAATTGCTTTTGGTGCATCAATGGAAGTTTCTGAGGTTTGAAGATGGCATGAATACTTACTTTGATATCATGTTTAATTTTAGCTAAGCTAAGGATATTCAGGTGTGCATGAATTAAATTTGAAAAGAAGGTTGCATAAGAGAGGAATAAATTAGTAAACACTGATCAATTATTCATGGAAAAATTGCACATACATGGAGACAAAATTGGAAGAATAACATTAAATCCATTAATTAATAATATGTATGTAATACAATGGTGTTACAAATAGGAGAATTCAAATTCCTTAGGTAGGATTCGAATTCACCAACCTGGAATGATCCTAGTGCTAACTCAACATGGTAAAATCACCACTAGAGGTCACTAATGCAACTCTGGTCAACTAAATCAACTCACAATCAGTTAACTGATCTAGGTAGGTGATAAAATGTGCCCAAACTCCTTTAAATCATGAAAACTAGTGCTAGGATGACTAAAAGTGAACTAACTAATGGGAATCATAGCATAATTGAACATAAATGAACACCGACTAGGGTCAAATGCTGGCGACACTCAAAGTGGGTTCCTAAATTATAGGGATTGGTCTCTTGAGCTCCTAAACTCCTACAAACATGCACATTAAGTGTTAGGTGGGACCTAGATGAGTCCCCCATGGCACTAGTGAAATGGAAATGACCTCCTAAGCTAGGAAAAAACAAATAGAATGTGGTGATCAAGGAAGGATTAATTAATTAATCCTAAAACTAGTCACAAAGTTAGACCAAAAATTGAATCATTAAAGGATAATAGCTAGGACTATCAATCTTGAAGCGAAAATTACTACTTTAGCAATTACTTTTAATGCAACTTAAAAGTGTCAAGAGCCTATTAGTATCAAAATACATAGAAATAGATATTATGAAATCAAAGCTTAAGATTCCAAAGTTAAAACATGTTGAATCCTCATAAATATTTGTTGCAAATGAGGAAAAGGAAGCAATTATCTTGGAAAATGTAAAGTAGAAGGATCAAAATTATTGACTTTCATTAAGGATTGATGAGTTAAATAAGGAAAATTCCAAGCTTGAAGAGGACAATTCAATGGAAATATAGAGGTAGCAATAAGAGTTTGTTGAAAAAGGGTCTCAGTGTAGGTCATTATCTAAATTATTTCAAATTCCTAATAACTTAGATGGGGGTGAGAAGTTAATTGGTGTTTCAGAAAATGAAGACAATGTTGATGATATGTTGGAGAAGATTACCACCTACAAGGAAAACGTCGTTGGAACTTGAGATGTCCACAACAATCCAATTCTTGAGGATAAAAAAGAAATATTAAGAGGAAAAAGTGGCTAATTTACATGAATTACTGAAAGGAAGGGATATTAAAGTTCAAGCTTTGTAATCCCAAATATCGGAAAAAGAATCTAGCATTGAAGATTTGACACAAACTTAGGAGGTGTTGAATAAATAATTTCAAGATTCATTGAAGTAGATTTCAAGAAAGAAATATTTGATTGAATCCAAATACAAGAGTTGGAATCAAATTATTCATCAAATGCACACATTTAAGCCTTATTTTAATTTTTATCATCTAGACGAAACTATCCTAGTGAAGAATGCACATATTGACACTAATAAATGGTGGATTGATGTGTCAGAAAAAAAAACAAAAAAACAAAAAAAGAGAATGTCAATTTAGTTATTGAATTTCTAAATGTTAGACTTTTTCTAGCTCGGAGGTACTCCTGCATCAGTTGCTTAGGTGCAGGGATCCAAGAACACATGTAGTCTCATTAAATTTACTAAAGTGACTTTATGAGCATTTATTAAAGTACCGTTATGATGTGACCTTTTAATTTAAAAGTGAGAAGTACTTTATTGAGATTATAAATTGACTTCTAAGTTATAAAGTTCATTTTTATTATATTTAGCTTAGATGCGACTTTTCGAAAAGAAATATTTTGATATTGTTCACTTAGGAAATTTAAGTGAACATGAGATTAAATCCGAGCCTTAGATCTTGTTATCCCCTAAAGATCTAATTTCAGTCCTTCCATTCGAAAATTCATGGGAGTCACCCTAATGAGGAAAATAAAAGTAGAGTTTGAGACTTCATTTAGCACATATTCCAAGAGAATTTGGAGAGGCACGAGTTACAAGGAGTGAGTATTTGGAGAGCTATAGTGGTTCAAATTCCAAGAGAAAAGTGAATTGTTGAGATGGGTGAGAAGAGACAACAGTTGAGGGGGTGTGTATCTCAAGGTTGGATGGCATCCATCCTAAGGAAGCTACAACGAGCAGACTAAACAGTGGAGAAACTAAGGTTGTACTGTACATATTATTAAGGTCGTACTATATAAATTGTTGAGGTTGTACTACTGTTAGAGATTGCACACAGAACAAGTCTATGTGGGCATAGTTTTCAAGGCATTCTAACTGTTGTTGGGGTCGTACAGCTGAATTATGATTGTTGAAGCAGAGGATGAATGTTTTCTAAGTGAATGTGTTTATTCATATTGGTCGTACATCATGTTGGGTACGCTTTTATTGGTAGCAAATGACCTAGTCAAAAAGGTGAGTTTTTTCAAATTTCGATGTAGTATAGTTTCATTTAATGCTATTAAGAACTACTAATGTAAACTCTGAGATTAAACTAAAGCTTAATAAGAAGATTTCTCTTGGATTGGCTTTTCCCCAATGGGTGGGGATTTTTTCCAGGGTCTGTGTTTGACCAAAATACCATGCTATATTGATTTCCAGTCTATTGTTGGTGTGTTTGATTTTTCTACTAAGTGTACTTAATGAATAATATATTAACCTACAATATCTCCTAATTAATGTTTGATAAGTGTGTATACTTGTTGTTGAGGTTAATATGAGATATTTTTGAAGTGTTTGACATAAATCATAATGGCTATTATGTGGACAAAATTCTGAATTTGGTCATTTTTTAACATGGTATCTGAGCTAGGGATATGATTTTTTAGTGGATTGTTGGTACGACAGAGGGTGAAAGAGAATTCCATGAGAAGGGATGATTTTGTAGCAGTTGCGAGAAAGAGTGTTGTTGGTTCTACAACTAAGTAGTGTTAATTTGGCATGAGTGGGAATATATTGCCTTAAGGAGTTGTTGATTGGTTTTAGAATATTTATTTGGTTTGAGAAGATGTATTTGATGCTTGGCTTGAGGTATGAAGACAGACTTGTGGGGGAAGATAATTTCATTCCATGGAAGGAGAGGTTCACCTTGCTATTGGAGGATATTGGGTTATGGGAGACAATCAAGGAAGTTGTAATGTCCCCTTTTTGGAATTTTATTAAAATTCCCAATTTTCCAATTTTTTCACAATTTTGGCTCTTGACTAGTTTTGATGTCTAGACCTCCAAATTGACCCAAATGATTCCAAATTTTCTCTAAAGGTACATGAATGATAATAAAACTTAAATATAATTCTCATGTATGTTTTTTGACCTCCCAATTAATTCTGCAAACTTTTTTAATGTTCTGTTCAAAGTAGGAGTCTTTACTAGCAAATTGGGGCTCCAATTCCCCCTGGGTAATTGCCGGAAATGGCTTCACAAATGATCCAAAAGTCATTTTAATTTCTGAAAAGATGCTGGGTATGTGTAATGGACCTTTTAAAAGTCTCATATGAATCATGTTTCAGTTTATACAGTCTGTTATGACTCTTTCCAAAACAACCCCCAAGTCACAATTTCGACCCTTGGGGAAAATGCACCAAATCTTCTCCCAATGCAATAAAAACGAGTAAAATGGATTCCAATGCTTAAGTACTGAACATGAGACTTTAAATACACATTAATTACATTCCATCCATCATACATTTATCATATATACATTCCTCCATTCGAAATAATAAGAATTACCATGGCATATATCACAATGGAGTGGAAATGGTCATTGTTTGCTCATTAAACGTCATTTTGACAAACACCTCTTGGGAATTTTGACTTGAAAATTTCTGAGAATGAATAACAGATAATATTTAACTGATTCCAATCATAAATAAAAATCATCAGCATTACATTGGTTCACAACGAGATATTGGGGAAATGACACTATTTCTTCATTGTTCAACATTTTTACATGAATTCTTTTGGGTATTTAGACCTGAGAGTAATATAAACATGAAATATAGAGCATATAAATCATAAAATAAGATAATGATAATTATAATATTCCCCAAAGAGATCAATAGCTCACCCAAAGCACAATCCCTCCATTGGCATGAATATGGTGTGAAAACTGGAAATAGTTGAGAGAGAGTGATGCAATAGAAGAATCCACATTATTTCCTATATATTACACCTGAAAATAAGACTCCATTAAATCTCCATGAAATACCCGATTGGCCTTTCCAAACACCAATTATCATGGGAATCTTTCACCCTCGAAATTGGCTTAAGCAAGAAAACTAGTCATCCACTAGCTCTCACAATTCACAAATGACAATTTCACAAATGAGAAAAAAACTTCTTCTCATGGATGATACCTGTATTTTATAAAAATTATTGGTATTCTAAGGTTCCAAATCCATCCATAAACCAAATCCAAGTCGAATTGGTTTGGCTGCTCATGTTATGCCATGTGGCCTCTCTCTTCACCTTCCCTCTTCTCCCAAATTTGAGTAGGAGCCTCTTGGCCTTCTCCAATTCCCAATTTCGACCTCCAATATTCTCTATTCATGCCTTAAATTTCATTATGTCAGCCTTGATATCTGAATTTGGTCATAACTGTCATAGAAACTCCATCATTGATGTCATAGCTGTCATAAATGTAAGGGGAATCTAGCCAAGTGTCCATGAAACTCCCATTTGGCTCTTCCTCTCCCATGTAAGTTAAAATTCATCCAAAATTAAACATATGAAGTATATTTAAAATTATATTAACCTCATAATCCATCACAAAACATTATGCTTCCCATAGATTCAAAATTACAAGAGAAAGATACCATGTAACATAGGAATTCTAGCTAGTGTGGGCCCCATAGTCTCCATGTGTCTTCATTCTCTATTGCCACTTCCATTTTCTCTTGTATTTATTTAATAAGATAAATTATTAAATATTTATCCCCTTCTAATGTCTAAACATAATTTATTATCCCCCTTATTCCAAATCTCAAAGCTTCCACCCCTAAGCTAGGAAACTAGTGATTTTCCACCTTGGCAATTATTTGACTTTTAGCATCCCTTTGACAAATTTCATGAATACAGAAAATGTGATTTGGCCATTGTGACCCAATTCCAATTTTGGGACATTACAAATCCTCCCTTCCCAATATTACTTGTCCTCAAGCAATTTCAAACATGGTTGTTGAAGAACCTACTTTCTGTATGATTCTTTGAAGTTGCCACTAAGCTTCCCACTTTGAGTCTTTGAGATTCCATGAAGATTTCAGAGAGGAACCACCATGCTTGCTGCTGCACTAATATGATTAAGTACATCACCTTATTAAATGGGGAATCCATCTCCCATATTGCTTGTTTCCCAAAGAATTTGAAATCAATCGGACTAAAAACTATACCAGGGTCCCATTGCTTGCATTGCACTCCAATAATTAAGAGTGCTCTCCAACCCATACCATTTGAAAAGAGAATTTCTTGGATCCCATTTTCTTGTATGCATTCTTCCAAACATCATGAGTGAATAATATATATCATCAAAGTATATAAAAACATAATAAGAATGTACATCAAGGAGGTTCCTCACCAATAAATCATGAAATTGCTTATACCTCCCAATGAGTAGACTACCATTTGCCAAGTACATACAAGCTTCAAGTGACGAATCAACTCTTCTCCAATGACATAGGTGAGGATCCCATGTCCCACTATTCTTCTCCAAAGATATATAATGTGCATCAATACAATAATCCATGTGTTTTTTCATCCAAGGAGTGAATGAAGAACCTCCACCAAAATTTGAACCAAATAATGAGCAAAGAAAACATGAAGACTTCAAGTGGATCAAAGAAGTCTCATCAATACACCCATGAATATGTATATCATCATGAAATAACAGAGGATCTCTCTTCCAATAAGAATGTTCTTCAATCACATATCTCTTCACCCAAGTGTGTGATGAAGTTCCTCCAACATCAAATAGACTAGGCAAGGAGCAAGGAAAATCATGAGTCTCCAAGTGACTCAAGTGAACATCATAGGTGCACCCATGTAGATGTGTATAATCATAATGTAAACAAGGATTCTTCTGCAAATGTAAATAAGATGGTTCTCTAATAATTACATCATCAAAAGGAGAAATAGAATTTCCATGCTCTTCATGTGGCACCATCAAAAAGAAACCTTTCACCCATACTTCATTAGGATCACTACTGCAAAATTTAGAAGTGTAGGATGTAGGAGAAAGAACCAACTCACCCAACTGATCATTAAGTGAAAAATTGTCATAATGTGAAGGATCCATAGGGGTAGGATTATACAGCTCCTTCAAGAGTGTGAAACCAGTTTCAAGAGGCAACTCAAGTTCCTCTTCCACCACAACAAGTGATTTCCTCTCATCAATATTATCTTCAAATACATCAAGAACCTGCAATTTTTCATGTTTCTCATGATCCATCATGTAATGAGAATCCTCCAAGAAATCTACCTTATGAAAATCTGAAACATCGGAGGAAAAACAAGTGTCTTGCAACTTTTCAAGAAGTTGCTCATTTTGAATTGTGAGCTTATCAATAACTTCATTATTCTTCAAGTAGGATTCATGTAACCATTCAATAATCTCAATGACATTTTTTCTATCAAAAAGCAAAGACATGAAATTACCTTTGATGTTGCACATTGCTCTTTGAATATTCTCCATGACCTCAAGGAAGGATGGCTCCTCCAAGGAAGTAGCTCTCCAACAAGAATTTGATACCAATGCTTGAGTGTCATGGAGTATGCTAAGGGCCTCTTGGATCTTCTTTTCATTCATCTTTAAGGACCCTTCAAGAAAATGAGGCTCTTGAAAATTAACATAATCATCTTCTTCCTTCTTACTTGGAACAACTTCATGAAGCTCAAGCGGTGATGGGGAATTTGATCTTATTGCTTCTTCAACTACTACAAGGTATTCATTTTCAGGTTTAATGGAAGTTTGTCTTGCAGCAACACTTTCAAAATTGATCTCTATGTCACCAACATAGAGGTGTGAGCACCCATCAGTAGGTACTCCTTCATAGTTCAAGAATCCATCAGTAGATGCTCTTTGGTCCATGTCCATAGTAGAATTTGTTTCAGATCGATATTCAATAGTTTCAAGGTACTCTTCTTCCTTCTCATGTGATGTTTCCTCATCTTTTTCAAAGTCATTTGGGAGTGAATTTCGATCCTCTTCATGTAATGCCTTTTCTTCTTCATCACCCACATAAATTTGTAGCTCCTTGGTCTCCTCACTAATTGTGCATTTATTATTATTCCTTAATGAGTTATTCTTTGAATTATTTTTTATAAATTCCTTCAACCAATCATTAAGGTCTTCACAATGAATAGTTTTATGTGCCAATTTGAATGCTTGATTAACCTGCCTGGACATATCATCACCACATGGATTAATGAATTTCTTCAATTCATATATACCATCCATAAATTAAATAGGTTCCAATACCATGCTTTGATACCACTGTAATTTCCCCATATTGGAATTTTATTAAAATGCCCAATTTTCCATTTTTTTCACAATTTTGGCTCTTGACTAGTTTTGATGTCTAGACCACCTAATTGACCCAGTTGCCTCCAAATTTTACCTGAAGGTACATGAATGATAATATAAATTAAATATAATTCTCATGTATGTTTTTTGACCTCCCAATTACTTCTAAAAACTTTTTTAATGTTTTGTTCAAAGTAGGAGTCTTTATTAGCAAATTGGGGCTCCAATTCCCCCTGGGTAATTGCCGGAAATGGATTCACAAATGATCCCAAAGTCACTTGAATTTCTCAAAAGAGATTGGGAATGTGTAAGGAACCTTTTCAAAGTCTCATATGCATCATGTTTCAGTTTATACAGTCTATTATGACTCTTTCCAAAACAAACCCCAAGTCACAATTTCGACCCTTGGGGAAAATGCACCAAATCTTCTCCCAATGCAATAAAAATGAGTAAAATGGATTCCAATGCTTAATTAATTAACATGATACTTGAAATAGACATTAATTACAGTCCATACATCATACATTTATCAGAAATACATTCCTCCATTCGAAATAATAAGCATTACCATGGCATATATTAAAATGGAGTGGAAATGGTCATTGTTTGCTCATTAAAAGTCATTTTGACATACAACTCTTGGGAATTTAAACTTGAAACTTTATGAGAATTAAGAAAAGATAATATTTAACTGATTCCAATAATAAATTGACAATGAAAGGCTCTGCCAATTCGAAATCATCAGCATTACAATTGTTCACAACAAGATAGTGGTGAAATGACACTATTTCTTCATTGTTCAACATTTTTACATGAATTATTTTGGGTATTTCAACTTGAGAGTCTTATAAACATGAAATAAATAGAATATAAATCATAAAATAATATAATGAACATTATAATATTCCCCAAAGAGATCAATAGCTCACCCAAAGCGCAATCCCTCCATTGGCATGAATATGGTGTGAAAACTGGAAATAGTTGAGAGAGAGTGCTACAATAGAAGAATCCACATTATTTCCTGTAGCTTACACCTACAAATAAGACTCCATTAAATCTCCATGAAATTCCTGATTGGTATTTCCAAACACCAATTAGGATGGGAATCTTTCACCCTCGAAATTGGCTTAAGCAAGAAAACTAGTCATCCACTAGCTCTCACAATTCAGAAATGAGCAAAAAAAATATTCTCATGTATGATACCTATATTTTATAAAAATTATTGGTATTATTAGGTTACAAATCCATCCATAAACCAAATCCAAGTTGAATTGGTGTGGTTGCTCATGCTATGCCATGTGGCCTCTCTCTTCACCTTCCCTCTTCTCCCAAATTTGGGTAGGAGCCTCTTGGCCTTCTCCAACTCCTGATTTCGACCTCCAAGATGCTTTATTCAGGCATGAAATGTCAATATGTCAGCCTTCAGATCTGAATTGGGTCATAACTGTCATAGAATCTCCATCATTGGTGTCATAGCTGTCATAAATGTAAGGGGAATCTAGCCAAGTGCCCATGAAACTCCCATTTGGCTCTTCCTCTCCCATGTAAGTTAAAATTCATCCCAAATTCGACATATGAAGTATATTGACAAGTATATTAACCTCATAATCCATCCCAAAACATTAGGCTTCCCATAGATTCAAAATTACAAGAGAAAGATACCATTTAACATAGGAATTCTAGCTAGTGTGGGCCCCATAGTCTCCATGTGTCTTCATGCTCTATTGCCACTTCCATGTTCTCTTGTATTTATTTAATAAGATCAATTATTAAATATTTATCCCCTTCTAATGTCTAAACATAATTTATTATCCCCCTTATTCCAAATCTCAAAGCTTCCACCCCCAAGCTAGGAAACTAGTGATTTTCCACCTTGGCAATTATTTGACTTTTAGCATCCCTTTGACAACTTTCATGAATATGGAAAATGTGATTTGGCCATTGTGACCCAATGCCAAATTTGGGACATTATAGAAGTGTGCACAATAAAGTATGACACTTTTAGATGAGTACAACTGGAATAATGCAAAGGTAAGGCACATTCTTATTGATGTTGTGAAATACCACCTATTGCCTCATGTGACTAGGAAGAATCATGCCCATAAGATGTGGGATTCCCTAATAAGGTTGTTTTGAGAAAGAAGCTGAGAGACATCAAAATGACTAATACTAAAAAAAATTCATCATACTTGACCTGCATTACATAAGTTCATGATGAGTTGGGTTTTGTTGGTGAGGTGGTGGATGATGTAGAGTTGGTGAGAGTAGCCTTGAATGGCTTCTCACAACCTTGGCATGAATTTGTACATATAGCTGTAGTTATAGATCATATGAATTCATGGTCCATACTTTGAGATGACTTAAGATAGGAGGATCTGATATTTAGCTCCACTTCTACATGTAAGCAGAAATAGGTTGATGAAGAGAATGTGGCCCTTTCCACAAAGGGAAGAAAGAAGAAGAGTGGCTCGACCAGTGTATCCAAGCCCGAAAAGGATATGAGTAAAGTGATATGATTTTATTACAAGGGTTATGCTCACTATACTGGGAAGTGTCCCAACAAGAAGAAGAACAAGAAGAAAGAAGGGTCTAAGGCTACCGCTTTAGCTGAAGTAGAAGAACAGGTGAAGAAATTCGACAAGGAATTATCACTTGCCTCATTTCGTTCTGGAAGCAATGTAGCTATGTGTGAGGACAATGGAGCATGGTACATAGATGGTGGAGAAACACACCATATGATGTGAACAAGGGTAATTTTCCTAGAGTTGACAAATATGGATAGAGTTATACTTGTAGAGGGTGGGTATGCACACACCCATACAGTAGAAGGAGTTGGAAATATCCTAATCCAAATCAAGTTTGGATTTTATATGAATATTAGTGGAGTGTTGCTTGTTTCAGAGCTAAAAAGGAATATCCTCTCAATGTCATCCCTAGAAGATGACGAATATAGGGTCCTTCACTTGGAGGGATGAGTTATTATTTATCCGGTGAGTGAGGGAATGGATGTAGCACAACTAATTGGAACTCGGAAGGGAAATATATACAATTTAAGAGGACGAACTATGGATGGTGAGTCTGATGGGAGGTCAGACTCAGTGGAAGCATCGATAGCATCCAGTGGAGAGGATTCTTGCAACTCTATGAGGAGATTGAGCTGGTATGACATGATTCTTGAGGATGATTAAGAGAGTGATCAGAGATGTTAGTTCAGAGTGGTATGGCACACACCTTCAATAGTTGATCCAATGTAGGTGTCTCAAGATATTTCAAATATTGAGGGAGAGGCTTCAACGGTTGGAGGGAGGATACTGGAGGTTGATCTAGGGGGAGCTTATGATAGAGTTACCTCCCTCGCTAAGAGGGAGTGTTATAATTTTTGTAGCTTAGAGTTACTCCTGCATCAAGTGCCTAGGTGTAGGGGTACGCGAAAACATGGATTCTCATTTATTTTCATAAAGTGACTTTATGAGAATTTATTAATGTACTTTATGATGTGAACTTTTATTTAAAAGTGAGATGTACTTTATTGAGATTATAAAGTGACATATAAGTTATAAATTTCAATTTTATTATATTTAGGTTAAATGTGACTTTTTGGAAAGAAATATTTTTATATTGTTCACTAAGAGGATTTAAGTGAACACGAGATTAAATCACAACCTTAGATTTTGTGTCCAAGATCTAATCTCATCTGTGGAATTCGAAAAGTCATGGGAGTTACCCTAATGAGGAAAATAAAAGGAGAGCTTGAGACTTTATTTGGCACACATTCCAAGAGCATTTGGAGAGTGGGGTGAGTTCCAAGGAGTGAGTCTTTGGAGAGATAGAGTGGTTCGAATTCCAAGAGAAAATACAAAATTGTTGAGCGGGTTGTGAAGAGACAGTAGTTGAGAGGGCGCATATCTCAAGGTTGGAGGGAACACATCCCAAAGAAACTACAACAAATTAATGAGTAGACTGCATAGTGGAGAAACTAAGGCCATATTGTATGGACTGATGAGGACATTCTATACAGATTGTTGAGGTCGTACTTTTGATAGATAGTGCACACAAAAATAGGCTAGGTGGGAACAATTTTTGAGGCAATCTAGCTATTGTTGGGTCTGTATAGCTTAATTAGGAGTGTTGAAGTAGAGGATGAATGTTTGATGAGTGAATTTGCTAAGTCATACTAGTCGTATATCCCATTAGGAATGTTTTTCTAGGAAGCAAAACACCCAGTTAGAAAGGTTATTTTTTGCTTAGATTTCTTTGAATTTTCTATTTAGTACAATTGCATTTAATGTTTTTAAGAACTGTTGATGTAAACTCTGAGATTAAACTGAAGCTTAATAAGAATATTTCTCTTGGACTGGTTTTCCCCCATGGGGTGGGGTTTTTTTTCTAGGGTTTGTGTTTGACCAAAATGTTGTGTTAAATTGATTTACAGTATGTTGTTAGTGTGTTTTATTCCACTTGTAAGTCTACTTCATGAATAGTATATTCACCTACAATATATCCTAATTAATGTTTGATAAGTATGTATACTTATTGACTATTGTTGAGGTTAATATCATATATTTGTGAAGTGTTTGACATAATTCTCAGTGGTTGTTATGTGGACAGAATGATGAGTTTGGTCATTTTTTAACTCTAAATACCATGTCTCAGGAGTACCTTACTGCAATTGGGGTCTAATATAAGATAGATATGATCATGGAGATCCAAAATGTGCATTCAAAAAAGGATTTAATCCTCACCACACTAGAAAGTTACATGCAATTCAATAGGGAAACTAGAAAATTCAAAGCTCAAGTTTCACTAGTTTTCAAAGTTGTCCTTCCATCACCATGGATTAAAGATCTCAAATTAATTAAAGATGAATCCTTTACAAGGATCTCAAATCTTGTTGAAGTAAAATTCAAAAATTTGAGGAAGAAAACTATTCACTCTTGGTAATAAATTGTCACTAGTAAATAAAGTGAGATAAATGTCGTTAAAAACTACCAAAAATCACATATAAATGTCTGAAGTTAGTCACGTGACTAATATTCATTTATTTTCAGCCCCTTATAACGCCACTAAATATGTGACAAAAACTTTAGTTTTTTATTTGTTTCCTTGAGTGATCATTTTCATTGTATATTTAGTCATTTTTTTAGTCATTAATCATATTATTTGATCATTTATTTAGTCTTTGTTGGATGTTATTAGTCATATATTGTTGTTAATTGGTCATGTATTTAGTCATTAAGTTAGTCAAATTAGGAATTTATTACCGTCTACAAGTAGTTTATTTAGTCATTTTCATCTTAAATTTACGCCACTTGGTCGTATATTTAGTCATATATTGATGTTAGTTAGTCATATATAGTTATAATAGTAATTTATTATTGTTAGTTGGCCATTTTGTCTTAAAATTCACCGTTTGTTCTTAATTGGGCATCTATTTAGTAATAATAGTCATTTATTTAGTGATAATCATCATTTATTGCCATCAATGATCATATATTTAGTCATTTTGTTTCATGATTTATGTCAATTGATGGTTGTTGATATATTGTTTATTATATGCAATCATTATATATATTTATTACTTTAATGAACTAAATATTCATTTATTTTATGTGAATAATTTATTACAATTGTATAATGCATAAACAAACATAATATTAAAATCGAACATAAACATGCAATTAAATATAAACATCATATAGGAACAAACATGATATTCAACTTGAATGGAAACACGCAATTAAATAAAAACATCACATATTGGAACAAACATAATATTAAACTTGAATAGAAACATGCAATTAAACATAAACATTACATATATGAACAAGATACATCATAAGATAGAGTAATATGTAATTATAACAGAAAATCAAATGAACATAATATAACATAATTTAGATCAAATACTTCAAGATGAACATATATTTATGTAATAAAAAATGACATAGTACAACAATATTTTCAAGAGTTTCAGACTAGTGCAAATAGTTAACCATAATAACAGATCCACGAACAAACATTCAAATATTTAATCACTGCATAAAGTAGACATGAACTAGTAAGCCAAGCTGTCTAACAACTATGTCATATTTTGCAAATATTTTATTGGCCACCATATGAATACTCCTTCCTTCTCTTTCAGATGGAGACATCCATCTATTTTATCTTCATAAGGAAGGGGTACGCAACTTTTGACCTTTAAGAGCTTCACTGTTTAATCCCCTGATCCATTCATATTGTCTCCATGTATAATACATAGTGAGTAAATCCATCCAATTCCCACATATGCACTGTCATATGGATCCAAAAAATTTACTTTATCACCATCTTGGAGGTCAGTAGCCAATTTCTGCAAAAACAAGGAAAAACACATTATATTGAAATTTGAAAAAAAATTGCACCAGCAATCAAACTCTAATATTTATCATAAAATAAATATATATTGAGATATGAAAAATGGTACATCAATTATATTTTAATATTTCGCATTGTTCTCACCTCAAGTACTTTAGGAGCACTACGAATACCCACATCCTATGCATCCTTGTTAACAATAAAATTAACACCCTTGAGAGTGTTGGTCTGAAAACATATTTCTATTTTTCTCACAACATGAAGATCGAAGTTCTAGAATAATTGAGAGCTCTAATCTCTCATTTGACCACTGCTTCCATAAAGGAATAAATGTTTGAAGACAAGGTGGCTCTAAAGAGGCCAAGTCCATGGCCACTTAAGGGCCAAAACCAAACTCCTATAAAAGATAGGCATATGAGGTGAATTAGGGGAGACAAATTAGATAGAAAAGGCATGCTGGAGGAATTGAGGGCTAGAAATCACTTTTCTACGACAATTTTTTTGGGGATCAAAGGAATGGATGGTATAGGAGAAGGTCTAGGCTATGGAGAAGGAAGGCACTTTAAAACGCTGTAAGTATTTCTCCATGTTCATTTATTATGAACCAATTCAGTCTTCTTCCCAATTCTTGTGCAATTTTTTCCCTTTAGAGTTTCATGTTGATGTATAATTGGTAGGCAATTATATCTAACCCATATTTTCTCAAAGATAGTTTGGTAGGATAGTAGGAATAATTTTGTGGTGATATTTACAGGTTTGAAGGAGACTCAAGGATATGTAAGGTGAACCATCAAGGGACTCCATCAAACACCAAATTTACAAAGAGGTATTCCCCTCTCTTCCTCCCCTTCTCAACTCCATGAAAGAAGCTTTTAGATATTAGGATTATTGTGATAATTGATTTGTTTTCTATCAAATTGGATTCACCCACCACATAGAAATAGGATATTATTTGATTGCTTCAACAGTAGAATACTCCACTAACAGCATGGAGACTCCACTAGGGATATTGGGGTTTTTCTCTTGGAACAAGTTTTCTTGAGTTTTCCCCTTTTTTGGGTGTTTCTTACCTTTTAAGGCATGCTTTATCATTGTCCTTAGAGGCTTTAGTTCAGTTCTAGAGTCTAAAACCGACCAATTTCAGTCTTTACCCAGCCGAATATTGAAAAAATTGGACGAGATCTTGGGTTTATTTGGAAATCGTGGGTACAGGCTATGTATAGTCGCATAGGTGCATGTTGGGGATAGAATATGACTGAATGAGTTGAGTAATGTTATGGTGGAAGCATATAAGAAGATCCAACAAATTAGGAAATAGACTAGGTTGACAAGAAATATACACACACACAATATGCAAGAATTCGAACCAATTTATTACTTCAGCTCCATGAAATATGGAGGAAACATATGATGTATATATTACATTAATGTACATGCTTATATAGGATGTTGAGACGCTTGGGTGACTACTCACTACATTCAATTACAAAAGAAGTTATAACGGTTCAGAATTTCAACCGTCACGGAGCATGTTGGTATGATGTATGTCGAGGCAGAACTATTGAAGGCAAACCTATCAGCTGAATATGTCAAGGAAAACTTGTCAAAGGTGCACCTGTCAAGGCGAACCAGTCGATATGATTTTTTTGAAGGTGAACCTTTCGAGGCGAACCTGTTGAGATAAACCTATCGAAGGTGAACCTGTCAATATGAACCTGTTGAGGTGAACCTTTTGGTTGGATCATTCCTTCTTCCTTAAGAAATAATGGTCTCCATTGTGTATTCGTTTAGGTGAGGAAACTTGTCGATGACTTAATTATTAGAGTACCATTTTCCTTGCACGAGGATTTGTCCATCTTTAACCACTTGAAACAAGGGAATGGAGTTCGTCCTTTTATGGCGTATGCATCGTCCCACAATTGTTGGTTGTGGAGCCTAATATTCTAGATCCAGAGATATTACTCAATCATGTTTGTAACCCAGGTGTACTGTACACTCATTCCCCCTGCCTTGGGGTTCAGGGCAGTGCCCTGAAAAAGGGGGTTTGGGGGCAATGCCTCCAAGACATGGGGGTTTGAGGGCAGCGCCCCTGAGACACAAGAGTTCGGGGGCAACGTCGTCGATAATTTTTTTGGGATATGTGTTGGTCAACAGTTTTGCGGGCCCATGGTATTGGGTTAACCCTAGAATTTTCCCATTGTATTTCCCCTATAAAAGAAATCATTGTAAAATGACTGAGGATGGTATTGTATTGTATTGGAAGAGAGACTGTGAGAGCGTGAAGAGGAAGTGCAGCGGTTTTGCTGCAGGCTGTATCCCTTCATCTTTCTGGACTGTAATAAAAGGACTGGCAATTTCTTTGTGGACGTAGCCCATCATTTGGGTGAACCATGTTATATCTGTGTCTCTTTTTAATGTTTTAATGTGTTTTGCATCTTGTTAATGATTTAACTATATATCTGTTATTGCTCTGCACTCCTGTTTTCCAACAATTGGTATCAGAGCCAAAAGGTCTATTTGGTTGGTAAACTCATAGGAAACAAGGGTTCCTGGTTCGAGTGGGAGAAATGGCAGAAGAAGGAAAGTTTAGGGTCGAGAAATTTAATGGCCAAAACTATCAGTTATGGAAGATGCAAATGGAGGACTATCTGTACCAGAAGGATCTGTGCCTTCCGTTGGGTAGAAAAGAAAAATAGTCGGTGGCTATGAAGGATGAAGAATGTGAGGTTCTTGATAGAAAGGTACTGGGAACAATATGGTTGTGCCTAGATTCATCGATGGCCTGCAATATTTCGAAAGAAAAAACAACAGAGGCTGTGATGAGCACATTAAGTAAGCTCTACAAAAAACCCTCAACTTCTAACAAGGTATTTTTAATGAAGCATTTCTTTAATATGAAGATGTCAGAAGGTGGATCTGTTACTGACCATTTAAATGAGTTTAATACACTTACCAGTCAGTTAAGTTCTATAAAAGTGAACTTTGATGATGAGGTTAGGGCTCTTCTAATATTGTGCTCATTGCCAAAAAGCTGGAATAGCTTGGCCATGGCTATAAGTAACTTTGTCCCTAGTTCAAACACTCTTAAGTTTGACGATGTTGTTGGTGTTATTCTTAGCAAGAAAATGTGAAGAAAAAGCACAGGTGAGACATCAGGTAATCCATTGACCATGGAGAGCAAAGGGAGACAAAAAGAGAGAGGAAGGAGCCCAGGAAATCATGGGAAGTCTAAAAATGGAAGATCCAAGTCCTAGATTCAGAAAAATAGAGTGGTGGAACTGTGGTAAGAAAATACATCTAAAGAAATATTGTTGAGCACCAAAGAAGAAAGGTGAGAGGCAGCAAGAGACTACTCAGGAAGCGAATGTAGCAGGTGATGTGTTACAAGATGCTTTTATTCTTACATTAGATAATAGTAGTGATTATTGGGTAGTAGATTCAGGGGCTTCATGTCATGCTACACCCCATAGGAAATTCTTTCATGATTATGTTCAAAGTGATTTTGGACGTGTTTTATTGGGCGATGATGAACCATGTAAAATTGTTGGAAAGGGTAAGGTACATATTAAGTTAAGTAATGGAAGTGAATGGCTGCTAAAGGATGTAAGGCACATTCCTACTATGAAAATAAATCTGATCTCAACAGGACAGTTGGGAGATAGCAGCTGTTTGTCTACATTTGGAGAAACGTGGTGGAAGATCACTAAAGGATCACTGGTAATAGAAAAAGGAGATAGGGTAGGTACGTTATATTTATGTCCTCATAATACTGATTATTCTATCTCTGTATCTTCCATAGAAATAGGTGCGGTGTTGTGTCATCATAGGCTTGGCCACATGAGTGAGAAGGGGATGCAGATTCTCCACTCAAGGAAACTGCTTCCATATCTGAAATAGGTAAGTTTGGAATTCTGTGAGAACTGTGCTTATGGAAAACAGAAGAGAGTTATATTTCTCAGGGTTGGGAAACAAAAGAAGAGTGAAAAGTTAGAGCTTGTCCATACAAATGTATGGGGATCAGCTCAGGTACAATCTCTTGGTGGTTCTCATTATTATGTTACTTTTATTGATGATGCAACTAGAAAAACTTGGGTTTGTTGCATTAGACAAAAATATGATGTGTTTGATACTTTTAAGAAGTGGAAATATTTGGCTGAGAATGAGACAGGAAAAAGGTTGAAATGTCTCAGATCTGATAATGGAGGCAAGTACTACAGCAAGGAGTTTGACAGTTACTGTTCACACAATGGGATTCATAGAGAGAAGACAGTCCCTGGAACACCACAAGAAAATGGTGTGTCAGAAAGGATGAACAGAATGATCATGGAGCGTGCAAGGTGTATGAGATTGCATGCAGGGTTTCCCTTATAGTTTCGGGTTGATGCTGTAAACATTGATGTTTATTTAATAAACAGAGGGCCTTCAAGCGCTTTGGATGGTGGCATTCCAGAGGAGGCATGGACAGGTAAACAGGTAAAATACTCATTTATGAGAACTTTTGGTTGTGAATAATTTGTCCATATTGATAAAGATGATAGAACAAAGCTTGAGGCTAAATCCAAGAAATGTACCTTTATTGGATACGGGGTTGATGATTTTGGTTATTGCTTATGGGATCTCAAAAATCACAAAATCATTAGGAGTAGAGATGTAGTATTAAATGAAAAGGTCATGTACAAAGATCAGTTGCAGGGAAAGAAAGAAGAAAAGGAAAACACAGAGTACACAGTGCTTGATGAAATCAAAGAAAATGAAGTTCCAAAGGCACCAGAAAATCAAGAGCATCAACAGGTACCTAAAACCCCTGCAAACTATGTAAGAAAGTCTACCAGGTTAAGTAGACCCACTAAACGATTCTCTTCTTCACTGTATTATTTATTGATGACTGATTCTGGTGAACTAGAATGTTTTGAAGAAGCAATGCAGGTAGAAACTAGAAAGAAGTGGGAGCAAGGCATGGATGAGGAGATGGACTCATTGGTAAGAAACCAGACTTGGGATCTGGTTAAGTTTCCTACAGGAAAAAGAGCATTGCAGAATAAATGGGTTTAAAGCTTTAAGGAAGAAGATGTAGGAAATAAGCGGTACAAGGCTAGACTTGTTGTAAAGGGGTTTGCACAAAAGAAAGGTATAGACTTTGATGAAATATTTTCTCTTGTTGTTAAAATGACTTCAATTAGAACTATTTTAAGTCTAGTGGTGGTACAAGATTTGCATCTTGAACGGTTAGATGTAAAAACAACCTTTCTCCATGGGGATTTGGAGGAATAGGTTTATATGCATCATCCACAAGGGCATGAGGTCAAAGGGAAGGATAATTTGGTTTGCAAGTTGAAGAAGAGCTTGTATGGCCTGAAGCAAGCTCCAAGGCAATGGTATTTAAATTTTGATAAGTTTATGACAAAACAAGGTTATGATAGATGTCATTCTGACCACTGTGCTTTTTTCAAGAGGCTAGATAATAGAAGATATATTATCTTGTTATTGTATGTGGATGACATGCTTGTTACAGGTTCTAACATGTAGGATATAAATGTGCTCAAAAGAAAACTAGCGAAATCATTTGTGATGAAGGATTTGGGTGCTGCAAAGAAAATCCTTGGTATGAGAATAACAAGAGACAGGAAAAATCACAGGTTGACGTTGTCTCAAGGTGAGTACATAGAAAAGGTGTTGCAGAGGTTTAGAATTTAGAATAAAAAACTAGTCAGTAAACCTTTGGCCAGCCATTTCAAACTAAGCAAGGATATGTGTCCATAGACACAGGAAGAGATAGATTGCATGTCCAAGATTCTCTATTCATTAACGGTTGGAAGCTTGATGTATTACATGGTGTGCACAAAACCAGATATTGCACATGCAGTGGGATTTGTGAGCAGGTATATGAATAATCCAAGTAAAGAGCATTGGAAGGCAGTACAGTGGATTCTCAAGTATTTGAGAGGTACCACTTCTCATGCATTATGTTTTGGAGGTTTAGACATTGTTCTACAGGGATATGTTGATGGAGATATGGCTGGTGATAAAGACAGCATGAGGAGAACCATAGGGTATGTGTCTACTGTGGGTGGACTAGCAGTAAGTTGGATTTCAAAACTGCAACAAGTTGTTTCACTTTCAACAACAGAAGCAGAGTATGTTGCTGCTACAAAGGCTACTAAGGAGATGATTTGGTTGCAGAGGTTCATGGAAGAATTGGGTAAGAAGCAGGAGAATAGTAGGATGTACAGTGACAGCTAGAGTGCCATTCATCTTACAAAGAAATCATCCTTTCATTTGAGGACTCAGCATATACAACTCAAGTACCACTTCATAAGATCTGTTCTACATGAAGAACTGTTAAAACTAGAAAAGATACACACTAGCTAGAATCCTGCAGACATGTTGACAAAGAGAGTAACCAAAGAGAAACTGACTTCCTCCTCGGTTTCTACTGGCCTTCAAGCATGAAGGTGAAAATTAGAAATTTTCCAAGTCCAAGGTCCAAAGCATAGTCCAGCAAGTACAGTAACGGTGGATTTGCTGTGATCAGTCTCCAAGTGGGAGATTGTTAGTTGTGGAGCCTAATCTTCTAGATCCAGAGATATTATTCAATCGTGTTTGTAACCCAGGTGTGTTGTACACTCATTCCCCTTGCCTTGGGGTTCAGGGGCAATTCCCCTAAGACACATGGGTTCAATGGTAGTTCCCCCGAGACATGGGGGTTCGGGGGCAGCGCCCTCGAGAAATGGGGGTTCGGGGGCTGAGCCCCCGAGAATTTTTTTTGGGATATGTGTTGGCCAACAATTTTGTGGACCCATGGTATTGGGTTAACCCTATAATTTCCCATTGTATTTCCCCTATAAAAGAAAGCATTGTAAAATGACTGAGTATGGTATTGTATTGTATTGGAAAAGAGACTATGAGAGCGTGAAGAGGAAGTGGAGTGGTTTTGCTGTAGGCTGTATCCCTTCATCTTTCTGGACTGTAATAAAAGGACTGGCAATTTATTTGTGGACATAGCCCATCGTTTGGGTGAACCACATTATATATGTGTCTCTCTGTAATTTTTTAATGTGTTTTGCATCTTGTTAATGATTTAACTGTATATCGGTTATTGCTCTGCGGTCCTGTTTTCTAGTAGTCACAAAGAAGAGGTTTCTGAACATATGGATGGATGTGTTTGGATTCTACAATCTGCTAGTCTTTATGTTCCAACAATGGTACATGGTATGGTCGAAGTAGATCTAAATTGAAAACTAGATGTAGGCCAAGGCATGCAGGAATGTTGAGCTAAAAAGCATTTTCTACAATCTGTTTACAGATAATGTATGGACCATATCGTAAAGGTTTCATATTTCTGTATGGACTAGTGAAAAGAAGCTTCTTTAGATGTAACCAGACCTGATCCCCAATTTGGAATGAATGAGGAATACGATGCTTATCGTGTTAGGCCTTAGCTTTTGCATTAGCTCGTTGCAACATCTCCTATTCTTGCTTCTGAATGTTGTAGATTTGATCTTTGAACTTCAATGCTTTCTCCAATTCTCGTCCTTTGAAGTCAGTGTCATTCGACTATGCCTAAGAACTTATTAAGTCGATAGGTGTTGAGGGTTGAAATCTGTAATAGATTTGAAATGGACTCTTTCACATAGATTTGTGTTGAGCATGATTGTAGCTGTGTTTTATGTATGAACAACTTTTATCCCATGTTCAACAATGCTTGTAGTTGTACATGCAAAGCAATTGTACAACTATAAGTGATTTACAACTTCCATTTGTTCGTCTATCTAAGGATGGACGGATTTCGACAAAGAAAGTCTAATGTCGAGCCGTTTCCAGAGAGTTTTCTAAAAGGTGCTAACAAATTTAGCATCTCTATTGGAAATAATGGTTGTCGGGAGGCCATAATGTTTCCAAACATGTTCAAAGAAGAGCTAAGCAGTATGTTGTGCTGGTGTAGTATTTTTGCACGGTATGAGTATAGAAATCTTGGAAAATCTGTCAACTACTACTAGTATCACATCATGATGATGTTTGGTAGTAGTATATCCCATCAATTAGTTCATAGAAATAGATTCCCATAGTCGACTAGGAGCTGGAAGGGGTGTGTACATCCCTTGTCATTGATTTAGTGGTTTAGAAATGGCACAAACCATGAACAATTGAATGTACTTGTTGACATCATATTTAAGTAAAGGCTAGTAGAAATACTTTTATAGGATAACAAGTGTTTTTGCGACTCCAAAATGTCATGCAGTCTTCTTGTAGTGCGCGTCCCAATTGATATTTTGTTAGTGCTCATTGGTCGGTACACAAAACTGTCCAAGCTTGTATAGCAAGGTGTCTTTTTGGAAGTAGTCGGTAGTCGACAACTTGTTGATCTAAAGCTATCAATATATTGTAGAAAAATTGCAATCTACCGGATACAGTTGCAACCAAGTAGTGGTTTCATAACCTTGCATACTCATCACTGTAGATAGTAGAGTAATGGGTGGTCTTCTGAGACAATCGGTTGCGTCATTGGATTTTCCTTTCCGATACTTAATTACCAACTTAAATTGTTGCAGGTAATTAATCCACTTGAGTTGTCGGGTTGTCTGTAGTTTCGACTAGGATGGAGCGAACTCCAAAGGTTTATGGTTACTGAGGATTATCATTTCCTTGCCAAGAATGTAGTGTTTCCATAGCTTAACAGCTTGCATAATGGCATACCATTATTTTTCATATGACGATTATCTTCTAAGAGTGTCACTAAAAGTATCGAAATGAAACGCAAAGGGGTGACCTAACTGAGTGATCACTACGTTGAGGGCATACTCCGATGCATCTGTCTCAATCTCAAAGAGATAATGCAAATCAGGTAACACAAGTATTGGTGTAGTACAAATATTTTTTTTGATTTGTTCAAAAGCTTGTTGTTGTGTTGGTTTCCATTTGAAGATAGTTTTACCATTTCCTTTCATCAACTAATTCAAAGGCCATGTGATGTGGTTGAATCCGATTATGAATCGTCAATAGATATTCACCAAACCAAGAAAACTTCTTAGTTCATGAGTTTTTTGAGGAATAGGCCAGTCTTTGAGGATATGTACTTTTTCTGGGTTGACATGAATGCCTGCAAAGTCAATTACATACCCAAAATACTTGATGTTGGTCATCGCAAATGAGCATTTATCCATGTTCATATATAGTCAATGTTGTTGGACAGTGTCGAAGACTCGTCAAATCTATTTGACATGTTCTTCCCATGATCGACTGAAAATAAAGATATCGTCGAGATATAAAATGACAAATTGACCAATGAAAGGTTGTAGAAGGTTATCCATATATCTCATGAAGGTTGCAGGTGCATTGGTTAAGCTGAAAGGCATGACTAACTATTCAAAAAATCCTTCCTTGGTTTTGAAAGTCGTTTTCCATACATCGATGGAATCAATTGTAATCTGGTGGTATCCAAACATGAGTTCAAGTTTTGTAAAGAACTTAGCACCTTTCAGATTGTCGATGAGTTCATCAATCTATGGAAGAGGGTATATGTTCTTCACTAAAAAAAATTGAGAGCCTAATAGTCGATGCACATGTCCTAAGTCCCGTCTTTCTTTGGAACTAAGATGGCTGCACTTCCACAAGGAGAGGGGTTGGGAAAATATGACCCTTGTCGATCAAATCCTATATTTTCCTACGAATCCATTCATTTTTTAGAATTGATCTTCTGTAAACAGATGCGTTAGGTAATGAAGATCCATGAACAAGTTCAATGGAGTGTTTTACCTGACAATAAAGAGGTACTCCATCTAGTGCTTGAAATATGTTTTTGTATTCTTCAAGAATTATTTCAATCTATTGTTGTTGTCAGGAGCTGTGTTAGTTGATGATTCAACTCTTTGTTGTATTCTTCCTGCAATGTTTAGTCTTGATCATGATTTATAAGCTTCTTTATTTGTTTGGGAGCTATCATAGAAATCGTTGATATGGGTTGTTTCTCTAGTATGCCATACCATTTATTATGGATTTTGAAAATCACCTTTTGATGCCGTGACTGATATGTATTGTGTCGATCCCATACATAGAGTTTACCGAATAGAGCATTAGCTATGGAAAGTGGTGCCATGTCACAGAGTACTTCATCTTCAAAAGGCTTAAAGAAGTAGGAGAGTCAAAATTTTCATGTGATACTTAGTTCCTTTACATCCTTCATCCAATTGATATTGTAAGGCTGAGGATGTGGAGTGGAGACAAGACCTAATTTATTCACAAGATCTTCATAAACAAAGTTCTTCTAGCTACCGTTATCCACAATCAGATGTAATGGATTTTCCTTAAGCTTCTAATGCCCCATTATTTTATGTTCTAATGTAAATTATTTGTATTTAAATTTTAGAAGACTCTCAGGTCAAAATACCAAAATATTTCATGTAAAAATGTTAAACAATGAAGAAATAGTGTCATTTCCCCACTATCTTGTAGTGAACCATTGTAATGCTGATGATTTTGAATTGGGAGAGCCTTTCATTGTACATTTCTGATTGTAATAATCTCAATATTCTCTATTATTAATTCTCATAAAGTATCATGTTGAAATATCAAACACTATTAAAAGTGACTATTAATGAGAAAACAATTACCATTTCCCCACTATATTGATGTATGCCATGATAATGTTGATTATTTAGAATGGAAGAATGTATCTCTGATATATTTATGATGAATGGAATTTTATTTATGAGTATTAAAAGTTTCATTTTCATCACTTAATCATTTGAGGTCATTTTACTCAATTTAATTGCATTTGGAGAAGATTCTATGCCATTTCTCCAAGGGTCGAATTAGTGATTTTGTAGCTATTTGGGAGAGGGTCACAACAGCTTGTATAAACTGAATAATGATTCATATGAAACCTTAAAAATTTATCTTAAACATAAGATTCCTATTTTCATAAATTCGAGTGTTTTTTGGAGCATTTGAGAAGCCATTTCCAACATTTACCTAGGGGGAATTGGAGCCCCAATTTGCTAGTAAAGACTCCTACTTTGACCAGAATATTAAAAAAGTTTTCAGAAGTAATTGGAGGGTCATAAATCATCCTTGGAAATAATATTAAATTCATAATATCATTCATACACATTCTCATAATATTTTGGAGCATTTGGTTCAATTTGGAGACCTAGACATCAAAACTAGTCAGAGGTCGAAATAGGGAAAAAGTGAAAAATTGGTCATTATATTAAAATTTCCTAAAAGGGACATTAAAATTGGTATCATAGCATGGTATTGGAACCTATTTAAGTTATGGATGATATATATGAATCTAATAAAAGTATTAATTCATGTTTTTATGACACAACCAAGCAGATTATGCAAGTATTTGAATTGATGGCTAGCCAACATAGGGGTAAGCTAGAAACAAGGGATAATAGAAGTTTACATCATTGAGAGACACATAATACCATTAATTTTAAATACTTTTATTACTGGTTGAGTGGATATAGGAACAATATTACAAATGTGTATTCATTAAGGGACAATCATCAATCCACAAGTTTGGAGGAGCATGAAATGAGAAAAAATCAGCCTACTTGTGAAAAGAGCCTAGCTACACCATTAACGAAAGAAATAGAGAATCATGAAGTGGATCATCAATTACCTAAAGGTGATTTCAGAGAATAAAATAAAGAGGAAAGTGAAGACAAGCACACAATCCTTGCTAATGGGGTTTTTTTCCAATCAAAGAGAATCTATTGATGGATCCTTGAACTATGAAGGAGAACCTACTGATGGGTGCTGACAAATCTATGTTGGTGACATACATATCATATTTTAAAATGTTGTTGCAAGCCTAATTTCTCATAATCATGAGGATGAATACCTTTTGATAGATAATGAATAACAAATATCAACTTCCCCATCACCACTTGAGCTTCAATAAGTTGATCAAATCAAGAAAAAAGAAGAAGAGGAGGTTCACTCCCATGAACCATCCTTCATTGAAGGGTATTTGAAGATGGGTGAAATGGATATCCATGAGGCCCTTAGCATACTCCATGACACTAAATCATTGGTGTCAAATTATTGTTGGAAAATTTCTTCATTGGAGGAGCCATGCTTCCTTGAAGACATGGAGAAGATTCAAAGAGCCATGTGCAGCATTGAAGGTAATTTCATGTCTTTGATTTTTGATATAAATAATTTGTTTGAGCTTAATGAATGTCTACATAAATAATACTTGAATAATAATGAGGATATTCATAATCTCAAAATTCAAAATGAGCAACTTTTTGAGAGGTTTCAAGATACTAGTTCTTCCTCCTACGTTTCAGATTGTCATATCATAGATTGTTTGGAGGATTCTCATGACATGAGGGATCATGAGAAACATGGCCCAATTGCAGGTTATTGAGGTTTTTAAATATTATATTGATTAGATCCAATAACGTTTTTGTGGTTTAAGAGGAACTTGAGTTTCCACTTGAAAATGGTTACACACGTTTTGGAGAATTGCATGATTCCATTACATAGGAACCAACCTATGAAGAAAGTTTTGCATTTTTAAGGGAGGTGCATAATCCTACCCCTATGGATCCTTCACATGATTAAAAATTTTCACTTTCTGATCATTTCAGTGAGTTGGTTCTTTCTCCTACATCCTACACTTCCAAATTTTGCAGCATTCATCCTAATGAAGTATGGGTGAAAGGTTTCTTATTTATGGTGCCACATGAAGAGTATGGAATTTATATCTCTCCTTTTGATGATTACATGATTATAGAACCATATTCTTTACAATTGTAGAATAATACTTTGTTACATTATGATGATACACATCTACATGGGTGCACATATGATGTTCACTTGAGTCACTTGGAGACTCATGATTTTCCTTTCTCCTTGCCTAGTACATTTGATGTTGGAGGAACTTCATCCCACACTTGGGTGAAGAGATATATGATCGAGGAACATTATTATTGGCAGAAAAATCCTCTATTATTTCATGATGATATGCATATTCACCAGTGTATTGATGAGACTTCTTTGATCCACTTGGAGTCTTCATGTTTTCTTTTCTCCTTATTTGGTTCAGATTTTGGGGGAGGTTCTTTTTTCACTTCTTGGATGAAAGAACACATGGATGATTATATTGATGAAATTTATATATTTTTGGAGTAGTATTATGGGACATGGGATCCTCACCTATGTCATTGCGGAAGATCTGATTGAATACTTGATGCTTGTATGTATGGGCCACATGGTGATCTACTTACTTGAATGTACAAGCACTTTAATGATTCTTTGATGAGGTACCTTCTTGATGTACATTTGTATGATATTGTTATGTACTTTCATGATCTATATTTTGTACTCATGATGTTTTGAAGGGTACAATTCAAGCAATGGGATCCTGGCATTGCTTGGTTTCATCTCACTTGGAGTAGCAGTTCGATTGTTGGTTTGAGGAAGAAAACCAACCTTCAATTGTTTGAGTTCATCTTTGCAGAGAAATGTTTGAGTTTCCTATGTGGGAGACCCTTGGAGAGATGGATTCAATTTTAACATGCTTGGTGTTCATGGAGTTTCATCATAGACGTTTCACACCATGTATGTATCAAGATCATATGGAACCCTGGGATCATTTTTGGTCTCATTGGTTTAAATTTTGGGGGAAACAAGCAGCATTGGAGGTTGATTCACCACTTGAGAACATGATTGTAATCAGAGTAGTGCAACCACAAGAATGGTGGCTCCTCTTTGAAATTTCCTTGGAATATTAAGAAACTCAAATTTTGGTAACTCGACACCAACTGCAAAGAATTATACAGAAGCAAAAAGGGGTGAAAGTTTAGAAAAGGTTTCCAAAATATGGAGGTAGAGATTATTTGCACAAATTTCATTTTTATGGTTTTGAATAATCCTTTTGGTGTTAGTGGTGATATTATAGGATGTATCATTATGCATAATTCACATATCTTTACATTTGGGAACACAAAATTGCAGTAATGAGTGCCACTACTAAAATTGCAGCTAAAGAAAATTAATGAGCAGAACCATAACAGGGCACTTGGTGCCAAGGAAGGAGTACCAAATGAGGATGCCACTTGGGAATATGAAAATATTTTGCAACATAGAAATCTTACATTGCTTGAGGAAAAACAATCTTGGGTGGGGACAACTACAATGTCCCCATTTTTAAACAATTGCATCAATCCTACTAGTTTCCTAGGTTCTTGCTCGAATTGGGGGAAGATGGAAGGCTAGGAAAGGGAGGACACATGAAAAATCTTGAGCTCACACCATAATTTGAATTGGATTGAGTTTTTGGATGTATTGGTAACCTTAAAAGGATAAGGATGTTTATAAAATATAGGAATCAACCAAGAGAGGGGATTTTGATCATTTGTGAATTGGGAGAGCTAGTGGATAACTAATTTCTTGCCTTAGCCAATTTCGAGGGTGAAAGATTCCCGTCAAAGTTGGTGTTAGGAGAGGAAAATTAGGATTTCATGGATCTTTAATGGAGTTTTATTTTCAGGTGTAAGCTACAGGGAATCTTGTGGTTCCTTCTAGTGCAATACTGTAATATCCCAAAAAATCGTAAAAATTTAAAAAATTTCAAGTGACATAAAATGTCTAAAGTCACAGCTAAGTACCTGCTAACGGTTAGTGGAAAATGAAACAGTTTATAAAAGAACATGGGATCGCTTCTTTATAAGAACCTGTAAACTAAAAGGTGTAATCTTAAAAACTTGTGTTAGTGCTATTAATGGCATAGCAGCTGTAATACTATCAGAGTTAGAAAAGGACTTTCATTTTGCTGCTGCTATATATACTGATGTTTATCTTTTGTCAAGTAGGTAAGAATTCCTGTGTGTGATCGGGGCTTACTTAGTGTTTAGCTAACTCAATTGGACTATTGGTTCCTTACAGGTTTAGCAGGTAAGCGTATGATCCAGTAGGGTTTTATTTAAATTCAAGTTGAGAAGCTACTTCCCTGGCATGATTAAGATGCTAGTCTTAGAAAATGTTTTAATATGCTGCTTGTATTCAAGGAGGTAAAGTTAATATTTTGTTGTCATTACAACTCCATAATAAAAGTATAAAAAAATGCATATGCATAGTTATAAAACACTTTTCAGATACTATGCCGAAGGAAAATCAAATTACTGTTTGGTTTGAGTCCAAGAATACCATATACTTTTGTTGAAAGCAATTTTGAACTGGATTTTAAATAGGATGCATTCTTAGTACTTCGTCTTTTGCTTAGTTGAAGCATACATTGGATTCTAGTTTTGAGCATCATTAAAATGAATCATACACAAAAACTACTTCGTAGTTCCTAAACCACAATCCTAGCCTATTTTTGCTGGAAAAGAGTTACTCTAAAACTTCTACGACCTAACATATAAAGATGTATACCATTTTTTTACCTTATCCTAGGTTTTTCATTATATAAATTTCATGATATATAAGGATGTACTCCTTTATTCTTTTTATATGTATCTTTTACTTCAAAAATTGAGTGTACTCTCAGCTATGACTAAAACTTCATGCAAGTTGATTAGTAGACTTTTGAAATATCTATATACAAAGTTTTAGCACATGAAGTTAGCAAAAGAATCTATTTAAATTTGACATAGCCTATGGGTTACTTCGTATCTTAAGATTATGATTTATAACCTATGTATCGCTAATCTCCATGGCAATGATATATATTATTGGCAATCATAAACATTGTATAGTTTATAATGATCGTTGGTTTGAATTTGTAAAACAATTTGCTGCAGCACTGACTATGGAACTCTACCCACGCTGGAGGAAATATTTACAAGGACACATGGGATGGTTTTATCCACACAAGGGTTGACTTATAACTCCAAAACCCTACTCATTTGTTTTGTAGAGTGTTCCTCCATCTTGTTGGCTAAGCTGAGAGCTCGCGGCCATTGAAACCTGTAACCACTTTCAAGATTGATAGCTTGCTTCCATATTCAAATGCTGTGACTGTTTGAGAGAGGTCATGAGTGGTTTTGTTTTTGGTATTTAGAGGTTGAAGAAGTTTACAGTGAGTGTAGATATTGTTTTCTCTTCAGGACTCGAGGTCTATGTTTGTCTTGAGCCTACAAACAGATTGACAGAGCTCAACCAGGAGTACTTCTTTGTCCGGTTGAGTTGTTTGCTTGTTTTCCTTTGCAGTGGTGGCTTAGTGTCTTCTTGCCTTCTGGACCGATGCCCAAATGATCCATAGTGGCTGGTTTTCTTATCTTCATTCAGAAGGAGAGGCTTTCAGGTAAAGACTTATTCCAGTCTTGATTTCTAGTTAGTTTTTATAAAAGGGGTTTTTTAATCCAAGTAAGAATTGTAATGATAAACTGGTTTGAAAACTTGTAGGTCCTTCTCCCAACTCTATAGGTGGAAACGAGCTTACTCCTTCATCGTTACACTTGAGCGTACATTCGGTAAGCCCCGGTTGCAAATGAGGGTTTCTTCCTGCAATTTGTTGTGGTGGTTGGAAGATAGGTTCTTTGTAGTTGGTTATGGCATGGCCTCGGTTTAAATGTTAGCTTGTTGTTTCTTACTTACTTGTTTTCTGTATGAGTTTTGAAACCCTTAGAGGGTAAATTGTGTAGGGAGGATGAAGGCTTATAGTAGCCGTGATAATTGACTTTTAATTCTAAGCCTTTACGGAATGAACAATTTACACTTCTTTTACTTATTTTGATAGAGCTCATCTCTAAACCCTATGAGACTATCGACCTCTGTCTGGTTAATTTTTAGTTTTAAAAATAGATTTTAAGGGAAAAGAAAAGACTTTAATTAGTCAGGATTTGTAAATGGATTAAGGGTTTTTTTACCTGTCCATGATGTATTTTTACTGTTTGATAATTATTATTTTGTTTTAGTTAATATTTGGACAAACCTGAGTCTTACCCTGTAATTCTAAAGGCAATAAACCATTTCTTCCTATTTGATTTTGTTTTTAATAAATCATTATTATATTACTTTAATTATTGTCATGTATTAAAAGGATTTATAGTGCAATGTAATTATGGAAATTTTTACTTTGTTAAGAGTACTATTATTACTCTGTTTGGCTCTTAAGGGTTAATTTTCAAGTATACACTACAGTTCGGTGAAAGAATAAATTTTACATGGAAAATTCTTAGCTCTGTTTTATTATTTTCCTTTAATGATTTTTATAGCTATTTTAATTCTTATAAAGGAAGATTTAGGGTAAATACTACAAGCTTGAGAATAGGATTAAGTTTATCTTTCAATAACCTAGGTAGTTGTCTTGAGGTTATAGTAGAAACTTTTGTCTTAGTACTGAGACACATATTGTCTAGAAATAAATTATTATAAGATTTTATTGAATATGTTGGTAATAACTCCCGATTCATTTATTATTCCAATGCAAATGCCTATATTTATACAAATCACATGGTGGTTGGGTTTCACCTTCCGCTCAGCATGTTTGGCTTCCTACTATTTATTTATTTATTTATTTACATTATATAACCCTAACGGATTATATTCTAACAATCCCCCTCTTAATCCGAAGGGGTGTTCGTAAGTCCGAGCATGTTTCTGAACCTTTCAAACTTTTCTCGTCCAAGCGCTTTGGTGAAGATGTCTGCAATTTGATCATTTGTGGAACAATGTCGAAGATGAACTGTCTTGGCCTCTACATGATGTCGAATCAAATGATACTTTGTGTTGATGTGTTTGGTTCGATCATGGAATCTAGGATTCTTAGCCAGCTTGATTGCAGAAGTATTGTCGACCAGTAATGGAGTGGAGTTCTCTTGTTTTTCTTGCAAATCTTCAAGTATCCTCTTGAGCCATACTATTTCTTTCGTTGCTTCAGCTGCAGCCACATATTCTTCTTCTGTTGTTGAATCTGCCGGAACTGATTGTTTGCGTGATCTCCATGAGACAGCTACCGATCCAAGACTCATAGTGTATCCAGAAGTTGATACTCCTGTCTCCTTATCGCCATCAAAATATGAGTCTGAGTACCCAATAAGTTTGAAGTCATCCACT
>LPNX010785743.1:185839-257733 GCA_001517045.1 Pseudotsuga menziesii
TGGGTGAATACCCACTACATTTAGTTACAAAAGAAGTTATAACGGTTCATAAGTTCAATCTTCGTAGAGCATGTTTTTATGTTGTATGTCAAGGAGGACCTGTCAAAGGTGAACCTTTTGGCTGAACATGTCAAGGAGAACCTGTCGAGGTGAACCTGTCGAAGTTGAACCTATCGAGAAGAACTTGTCGAGGCGAACCTGTCGAAGGTGAATCTGTTGAGGCAAACCTGTCAAGGCGAACCTGTTGGTTGGGTCAACAAGGCTGCAAAGAGGTATTCCCCTCTCTTCCTCCCCTTCTCAACTCTATGAAAGAAGGTTTTAGATATTAGAATTATTGTGATAATTGATTTGTTTTCAATCAAATGGGATTCACCCACCCCATAGAAATAGGAGAGTATTTGATTGCTTCAATAGTGGAATACTCCACTAGGGAGATTGGGATTATTCTCTTGAAAAATGTTTTCTTGAGTTTTTCCTCTTTTTCTGGGTGTTTCTTACCTTTTTAAAAATCTCTTCATGCATGCTTGATCTTTTTCCTTAGAGGCTTTAGTTCAGTTCTAGATTCTAAAACCAACCGAGTTCGGCCTTTACCCAACCAAATCTCAAAATATTTGGACAAGATCTTGGGTTTATTAGGAAATTGCACATATAGGCTATGTGCAGTTGCGGGTTCCCTCATAAACTTGCAGGTACAGGCTATGTAGAGTCATGAATTCCTTAGAAACTCATGGTTACAAGATATGTGCAGTCACGAATTCCTTTGAAAAGTCGTGGGTACACGATATACACTCGTGAATTCCTTTGAAAATTCGCAGGTGCATGCTAAACCCCATCGCAAATTCCTATGAAAGTTGCGGGTACATGTTAGTAACAATCACGAATACCCACAAAGTGGAAAAGTCACGGTTTTTTATTTTTTTTTATGGTTAAATCTTCAGTTTTAGATCATTTAAGTTGATATTTTTCTGCTATATATGGATTAGGAATCTTATAACATAGTTTTAGACAGTATTTACCTCCCTTTTATCAGGATTGGGGATTTTTGGAAGATTTTAAAGTTTGATGTGCATTTGACTTGAGATTGATCAATTTTGAGATCCCTGATTTTTTTCTTTGGATTGAGTTCATTTCAGACTTTGTAGAACCTTAATTGACATGCTAAACACTTGATTAGCTTTATTATGACCTTTTAGGAGCATTTTTGAAGGATTTAGAGTCATTTTCCCTCAAGTTTGGAAGGCTTGGAAACCTTCTTAAAAAACTACGAAAAATCACTTTGAGAAGTAAATTTTGTTGGTATTGTTCAAAGTTTTCTATAAAAGAATGCTCAGATCTGAAAGTTTATGACATGTTTACCATTTAGGTCCTTTACTTCACTCATGAATATCTGAAATTTTGTCTAAATTTGGTCATTTTAGTCACATATTTGCATACAGAAATTGTTGAAAAACTAAAGAGCATGACACATTGTTTCAATTTATGAACCTTTAGTACATGAATTTTGAAGTCACATGAACTTGTTGACCTACCACACAACTTGAAATAAAAACTAAGACACTTTGAATACCATCATTTAAAAATAAAATTCATAGAAATTCTCAAAAAAAAGACCTATCACTTAAGATCAGTTCAAACACAATGACAGGATCTTTTTCGTTATTTTCAAGCTTCTTAACATAAGTTGTGTTTGAACCATGAGTACCCTCTTCACTTGAACTCTCAGGCGGTCCTGTGAACAAGAAAGTGGATCTCAAGTGTAATGGGAATTTTTGAATTTTTGAAGCATATTGTCGAGCCACGAGTATCTTCTTCGCTTTCTCTTTCAAGTGGTCCTATGAAAGAGAAACTGGATCTCAAGTGTAAATGCTTGTCATGAAAAATAAAAATTGAATTGCGATCCTACATGTAAATATCATTTTAGGAGACTTATTAGAAATAGAAAAAACAATGAACATTCAAAAAATTTCATTTCTAATTAGTGATAGTTGAAGCAAATTGAACACATCTTATGTTTGAATCTAAACTCTTGAACCCTTGCTAAAAAATTGAAAACTTCTTTTTTCAAATTTGTAAAAGTGATTCTATTTTGCAAGATGCATGTTTGAAGGATTATCGATGAAACCTATTACCTTGCTTCTAGTTTAAAGAGTTCATCAAATGAAAATATAGGCTCAAAAGCATTTGTGCATTGGATTAGTTCAATATTATAAATCACAACACCATCAGTTTCACCACCACTCCTTGAAACTAACCAAATTACCTTTAAAACCAATGCTTAATCTAAAATCAACCAAGATTATATTTTTGATATCACCAACAAGATTAGGCTAGGGATTTGGGTTAGGATGGTGAGTTAACACTCCAAATCCACAAAAATCTGAAACTAGTACTGATTAAAGATATTAAAATCCATTAGTAGCAAATATCTCTTGCCGGAAAAACACTTCTAACACAAGCATTAAGCACGAGGTCAATATGAATTAGTAAGGTGGTACCCCACCTCTTGCTTATTTGATGGGATATGATCACATTATAATATTTCATTTAAGTGACAAGTCCTTGGGGTGACATCACTTTCTTGAGATATCTGGTCTATTTTAGTTATCCTAGACTGATGATTATTCTACCCGACCACCAATTGTGAAGTGGTAACCATAGTTTATTTTCCTAGGGAATCACACAGGCTGCTGTGAGTTGGGGGAACTTTCAATACCTGAGACAGACACAAAGTTGTTTCATCTCCTTGAGAGGGTGAGTAGCCAAGAGCCAACACTTGCACCCCTGGCAATTGAAGAGCAGTGTAATTATTTCTTGTACCTTCACTATTTAGTAATTCTTGAGGCGTGATGTCCCTCAAGAGATTCTAGTTTTTTAAGGCCCTCTAAAAATCCAAATTTTCACTAAACCTCGTTTTTTTGGAAAGAAGTTTGCTTGTTTCTTCCTTAGGGTGTGGAGACTTTTATTTTTGTTGGAGTCTAGATTGCCTTTATAATTGTTTTATTACATTTTGATATATATTTTTCAATTATAAAAACTCAAAAGTCAAAGCGACTTCTCTTTCGACCCGCCAATCATGGCAGAAATGAGGTGAGTCACCAGAACTTGAAGGCCGCACTGAAACATGGAGACGAATACAAGAACAAAACTCATCATACTTTGAAGCTGAACCATTTTTAAATTCAAATAACAATAATAGAGAATATCAACATCAACCTATTCCTGAACCAAATACAGAAATATTTGATATTATTGCTCCATTTGAAATTGAAACAATAGAAAATCATGCAGGCGATCCTATTAATCCACCTTTGAATCTTTCAGACCCAATAATACTTGCCATAAATGAATCATTGGATAAGCTCAACCCTCTTTTCACATATTCAAATAACATGCAGAATCCTACATTTAACCCTGTCTTTTTCGGAAGCTCTCAGAACCACAGCAATTCAACCCAAATGGTGGCTGGAGGAGGTAATACCTCCAATTCAACCCCAATAACATTCCCAACAATTAACATGCATGTTAATAACGTAATTTCAACCAGTACTTTGGCGTCAGTTGGTACGATTCCAGGTTCCAATCCTGGGAGTACATCCACTTCATATACAGGTATCCCTACTGGAGGGTGTACCTTACCGAATATGGGTTTCCCATATGGTCGGACTTATCAAGGTCAAAACCTACAAGGAGTTAATTTGAATTATTTTGGTCAACCTAATACTTCTCTAGGTTCCACTTCTAGGAGGAACTCTACACCTTTGAATGGTAATATTCCTAGTGGAGGAAATAGACCTTGGAACATGAATATCAATTAGATAAATCATCTATAAATGAGTGGAAATTTCTTGGGAGGTTATCCTCCTACTAATCCTAGCACAATTTCTAAGGGAAACCCTTCACCCCCAACGACCACTATGCCATGGGCATTCCACCTATCAATCCTGTCTCAAGCATGAGTGGTATGGGTCTTGAAAGTAACCAATATTTTGGGAACCTACCCACACAAGGGAGAAATCCACATTGGAATACTTCTCAATTACCAGGACAATATCCTTGGAATGGTCAAATCCCAGGAAACTATTAACCTTGTTGGATTCCACATCTGCAAGGGGGTAATTCACCTTTCAATGACATCCTGCAATGGAATGGGTAAACTCTTGGGAATAACCATAATTTTTGGGATCCTCCTTTTCAATTTGGAAATCCACCTTGGAACGGAAATCAAACCCCAGGTTAGTGGAACTATCCAGTTCCACCAAGATATCAAACATCTATGATGGCATCCATCATATCACCATTTCTATCCATGTTGAATCTACCGTATTTATCCTAGATGACCAATGATCCTATTCTACATATGAATGTATGGCCAACCATACCAACCAAAATTCCCTCGGAAATACCCAAGTTCGATGGACAACCAGGGCATGATACGTCAAATCATGTGATGACATTTCATTTACGGTGTTCATCATATTCCCTAGTTGATGATAGTATTAGGTTGAGGTTGTTTCAGGGGACCCTCACAGGAACTGCTACGAAATGGTACATTGAATTGCCACATAATACATTTACAAAATTTTCATCTTTAGCCATGGTATTTTCGACACATTTTCAATTACCTATCCGCTATGAGATAGGTACTAAACTTTTGACTTCGCTTAGGAATCCACTTCTCCTCACATATATGATCATATACATCAGTGGAGGAGACACCAAAGGATTATTAAAGCATAAATCCCATATCAATTCTTAGAAGAATGGTTTGTAAAATCATTATTTCCTACTCTTTCCAAATATGTAGCTATGTCAGGAGCCATGAACAAAGAAAAACTCATTCAGAGTTCCCAACAAATGGATCTAATATATTCACAATCAGACACACTTTATGATTTAATACCTCTTGTTACGATACTTGCATCTGATCTAGCAAGGCCATCGAAAGGACCTCATGCCAATGGTGTGATTTGTTTTTTAGCCAAATTGATTGACTTTCCCAACAAATGGGACGAGTGTCAGTTAAAAATTCTCAACCCACAACTGGCGACGAGAACCAAAAACCTGCAAATCCTACCCAAACTTCATAAATACTCACAGTCCAATCCACAGACCAAAAAGGAAAAAAGAAGAAACAAAAGAAAAATCCAAATGCTAATACTAGGACAGGAGATGCACCTAGAATGAATAATCAACTAGAAGGAAATCAGGAGAAATGAAAAAACAAGTATCCTTGCAAAAAAATTTAAGGAGATCATCATATTCACCTATGCCCTCATATGGATGGCATTCATCAAATGTTATCTCAAGGAATTGGACCACAACAACTTGTTGTGTTGACTCAACCTTTTCCACAACAGCAACAGATGGTTGTTGTAGCTCTAGTACCCCCGCAAGGGGGAAATCAAGCAAAGCCTCCGCAAGGGAGAAATACACCCATATCCAACATATTTGGATTAGATCATGAGGTTAATGTTCAAACAATGGACCATTCCTACGACACACCGCCTATTGTTTCAGACCCATCAAGATCAAAACCAAATGATTCTCTTACTATAGAGAAAACAACCATTGACATAATACCTCGACCTCCAAAAGGGATTCTAAAAAAGACAAACCATAATCCTAATGTGAGAAGAGCTCAGAACTATAGTATAGTGGAAGAATTAGTTCAAGCACCTTGTTCCATTTCATCCTTGGAGGTATTACAAAGTTTTCCAACTCAAAGAAAATCACTATTGTCTTCCATTGGCATAGTTGATCCGAATGATACTAGTTTGATCACCTTTGACTTAGAACACTTAACAAGTAGAATTCCATTACATGTCGCTTTTTAGATTAAAGTGTTATCACAAGGGATGAATATTTTTCAAACATTTATATATGAAGGAGCCTCAACTTGTGTCATGTATTCAGGATGTTGGAAAGGCTTAGGATTACCCACTTTGAAACCATCCCACACAATACTTAAAGAATTTGATGGATGCTCGTTCCTACCTCATGGACTCATTATGGTTTTCCCAATTGAATTGGGAGGTAAAATAGTTTAAGTTGATGTTGAGTTAGTGGATTCACCCATAGATTACAATATTATATTGGGACGTAGTTGGATACATACAATTACGACAGTAGTATCTTCAGTATTCTGAGTAATTTGGTTCCCCCATCAAGATAAGATTCTTACGATCAATTAGTTAGATTACTGCACACCTGAAACCGATATCCACTCAAATGTACCTTTTGTGGAGAATTCAAAAGTAGTGATTCAATATGTGGGAGTTGGGATGTTCAAATATTCTTCCCTCTTGGGAACCTTCACAATCCCACCACCAACATCTACCCCTGAAACTGCTCTAGTTTTCACCATCACATCAGAAGTTCACTTTCCATTAACCGTTTTTACCAAATCCAATACGGAAATGGGTTCCACTTTATCAGATGGAACTACGATAACGAACATCCACGTTCAAACTAGTGAAGGAAAGGAAATAAATTCAGAAAAACTTGATGAAATTAGGAGTAGTACACCGTTGTTTGCTATAGAAATTTCATATCAAGCAATTCAAAATGCTTCAATAGACTCAGATCAAAATAATTCTTCGTTGGAGGAATATGATCCATATACGTCACACGTATGGGCTATAAATACTCACAACAGTCATGAAATATTAGATCAAACCTTTTCATTTGATGAAGCTATCATGGAAATCATGAATATCTTAGAACGACCATGGGAAGACATGCATCATCGATCATTGTCTCTTTCTAAACCGGATTCATTAGATGTTAAACCTGAAAAATTTTACCTTGATGATTATATGGAAAGGTACAAATGCCCTATACAAACACATAATGTGCTTTCGGAAGGAAATTTGACAAACATTTCAAAAACCATTCCTATCAATATCTCCATTAAACTTGGCATCATCGAAAATATCAATATAGGTGCCAATTTCTCTCTGAAGGAAATCACGCAATATACTGCTCTATTCAATTATTTTTGTGATGTTTTCACTTGGTCATATGAAGAAATGTCGGACATCGATCCCAGAATTGTCGAACATGACAAAAAAACCTATCCAATTGTCAAACCTTTACGACAAAAATTATGTCCAATAAATCCTAAGAAATATGTTGTCCACAAGGAAGTAGTGGAAAAGCTGTTGAAAGCTAGCTTCATTTAACCTGTATCATTGACTAAATGGGTATCTAATCTTGTTCCGGTCAATAAAAAACAAGGGACAATTTGAATTTGTACTGACTTTAGGGATTTAAATTTGGCACTTTTGCGGATTTCATTTTCCCATGGGGCACTTTTACATCTTGAAAAATGAATTTTGGCCTTAAAAACGTCAGGGCTACTTTTCAAAGAGCCATGTCATATGCTTTTCATGATATCTGTTAGCACCTATTTATTTCTGATGTAGTTGGTCTTATTGCCTTCAAAATTTTAAGTTTTCATTGGTGATTGAGTTAGCTTTCAAATTTTTCTCATTGAGCCATTTATAAGAAATTTCCAAATTGGAAAAGAAACGAGGTTAAAAAGTTTGGGTAAAAGAAAGAAAATTATATATAGATCCAAGGTTTTCAAAAGATGGATTAAATTACAAAAGAATATTTTTATATTTTTATATTAAACAAATGCCTTTTGTAATTATTGAAAAAAATATTTTTTATAAAAATGTATTGGCCTAAGCCAAGTCCCATCTCCAAGCACCAAGTCGAATGGGGGGATCCCATATCCAAGCACCAAGTCGAATGGGGGGGTCCCATCTCCAAGCACCAAGTCGAATGGGGGGGTCCCATCTCCAAGCACCAAGTCAAATGGGGGCCACAAACAAAGCAATACAATAATCCAAGTCAGCAATCAAAGCTCAAATAACCCAAGCGCCAAGCTCTCAAAGAATACCGCTACACGTTGTTCCTTGATATAATTAAAAACTGTTAGTGTATATAAAGGGAAAGAATACTTGTTTCCCTATGCACGTGGGACATTTCCAAGAGGAATTTCGTTGTTTTAAAAAGCACATGGACAAAGGAGGTCAAGGAGGTCTTCATATTGGTGAAATAAGGTACAAGCCCCATGATCGAACAGCTCAGATCTTGTTAGAGCCCGATCGATGGTCCATATTAATTTCACTAGTGGAAATTTCCCGTGGTTTAATTTGTGAGAGATGGGAAAATTTTCATACTTGTTGCAAAACATGTTTTCTGTGAGATGACTGTTTTAGTCATTATCTTCCGCGACCTTTTTCTGCCAAAATAAGACGAATTTCTAGAAATTGAGAGATTTTTTCTTCCTAACATGTTCATTTACAATAACCTCTCTCAATTTTTACATAGGTGCCATGGATTGATAGGACCAAAGCCATCTTCAGAGGGAAAGTTTCCATAATTTTGCAATTCCGTCTAAGTCATCCAATTCAAAGGAATATCCTAAATAAATAGAGGGGAATATGGAGAAATGGAAACATGGGTTTTTTTGAGAACATGTCCAAACACAAAAACCTCTCTCAAAGTTTACACAACTATCACCAGTTGAGAGGTGCAAGTGGGGATTTGAAACCTATTTTTTCAGCAATCAATGGGGAAGATCAAAGACTCAATAGCATCCAGCGGCCAGAATAAATTTATCTACATCAAATTGCACAGTGAAAATAATTTTTCAGAAATGGAGAAATAGAGATGCATGGGTTGAAATCATGAACCACACGTCCTCATTGTGTTCATTGACCAGGAAATCAACCGCCCATACTGATTCCGCTGATTGAAAGTTATTCAACGTGCAAGTTAACACACATGTTCTTATCCAATGCCTTTGAAGATAAAATAAATGGTAGGAAAGTATTTTTTGATGGAAAATACCCTGAGGTTAAGGATAAAGAAGTATTTAAACAACAAACAGAGTATTAAATGTCAATTGCAGTAGCAGAACACGTTGGTTTTTATGGAATTGACTGTTTTAGTCATTAACTTCTGAGATTTGTTCCCGCTAAACTGAGATGATTTTTTAAAAATAGAGAGAGGATTTTATTCCTAACATACTTATATACATTAACATCTCTCAGTGTGTACATAGATTCTATGGCCTGGGAGAATAGAAGTGATCTTGACAGGGAAATGTTTCAGGTTTTCAAATGACTATTTTAGTCATCAAATGCAAAGAATTTTCTTCGCTGACTGGGAATGAATTTTACAAAAATGAGAGAGGTTTTTGTTCATCATAGGACAATATTCAAAACAATTATTCAATTTTTACATAGGTATCAGATATTGGGAGAATTGAAAGAATATTCAGCATGTATTTTTCTAGAAATTTGAAGCTTAATTTCTGACTCATCAATTTCAAAATCAGATCTTGAAGATATGGAGGTGAATCAAAGAAAATTAAGACATGGGTCTTGACAGGAAAATGGTCAATTAGAATAACCTCTCTCATATTTCACACAGCTATCACCAGCTTAGATATGAAGGAGAGGCTTCCAAGCATATTTTTTCAGGAGTTCGCATCATATTTTGTTTTGTGTAAATCATGGATGATATGCCACATTAGAGTTTGTTTAAAGTTTGTTTGTTAGTTTGTAACTAATTTCAACCCTAAGGTTGGTCTTGGGGGTCTGAAGCACTATAAATTTACTCCCCACAAAGGGAGAAATGGTTGGTTGGTTTTGAATTTACAAGACTATTGTGTAATACTTTTTGATGAATATACAGAGTCGAATGCTAGTTATATGCATTTTACAGGAATTCCTATGTGTTTCCAAATTACAATCTGTGCTTTCTTTTCTTATGTGCATGTTATTTCCATTTTATTTTACATTATGTTTATCTTCATGTCATAAGCTTAGTGTATAATGGATAGGAATTCATACTTATATGCTCCTGCCATTGTCTCTGATATCCACTAAACTTTTCTTCCAAAACTGGAGTGGAATTCATCCCTGCAGTGCTCCACGTTAGCGGATGGTCATCTTTCTTCCATTGCCACCAGACCCCAACTACAACGACAATGATCGAGGCACTACCTTTCTCTTGTAATCATTTTCCCCTGCAAACTGCTCTGTTCTCTTGTTATTTTTGACTCCATAGCTCGACAGCTCTTTCTTTTGTTTCCAACCACCAATGTTTGATACTTATCTTGTGACAATATAAATTTGGCTCTGTTATGTATGTGTGAGAGATCCCTCTCTGGAATCGGAGGATCCAACTCCCTTTCCTAAATTGGTTCTGTTGTTACCTCGGTATCCACCTTCCTGCAACCTTGGGTGCGATTATGGGTGCTAACAAATTGGCACTGTTGTCGAGGATGAGGTTGAAGATCATCCTTGGGAAGAATGACAAATATTCAAAGGATAAAGGGTTTATATGGACAAACATAGAATCTTACAAGTGAAAAAGGTTGTATCATTTTCCCTAGCGACTCCACTGAAAGAATCTGGAAAGTGACTCCACTGGGGAGACCGGTGGTCTGAAATACAGATATGGGAGAGGTTTCAAATCTTCCCTGGATATGAACGAAAGGTTTATATATGACTGTTGATGGTGAACAATGGTCGAAATTCAAGAAGGTCATGTCTCTTTTCACCTTGCGACTCCACCTACGAAGAATCCATTCTTCATTATGTTCTATGGAAGCTCCACTATCAAAGGGGATTGCAAAATTTGAGGAGCTGATTCATTTTCTCCACCATTAAGATGACTTCTTAGGCTGCAAGGTATGCTCCTATGAATATTTTTTCCATTCCTAGCTACCCCAATAAAATACCTCCTGTAAATTGGCAAACATATCTTCCAAGATTCAATGATGAAATGGGTGATGATGTTTCCATTCATTTATTTAGATTTCATAAGCATATACATAAGCTGGGAGTGGGATGGCATGAAGATTCTTTAAAGAAATTGTTCATGTTTAGTTTAGAAGGATATGCAAGGTTATGGTATGATGGATTACCATCAGGGAGTTTATCCTCCCTTAAAAAATTTCATACAGTATTTCATGAACATTTCAAGAGGCATTATCCTTCTTTGTTGTTACTTCAATATTGTTGCAGACACGATAAAGATTTCATTGAAAATGTGAAAGATGAGTGTGGTGATGATTAGTATTTGGATGAAGATGTTTTAGAGATATTACATGAATACTCAACTCAAAAAGAAAGAAAAACCAAATTCCATGATATTCAGGAAAATTCCCAGTAGTTAATATTGTCTTCCTTGACTGAAGTTGACATAGACCAAAGCTATGTTTCAACTAGTTATATCTATCTTCCTAAAATTAATGGTAATTTACACCATTCATGTCATTCTCTGTGTGGCCAAGAAATAGGATGGGACTATCAATCAAATCCTTCCTCATATTATTCAACTTCCAAATTTTTGTTACAAGAAGAGGCCTCCCCTTCCCAATCAGAAAATTCATTTTCACAATAGCAATCCCTTCAAAGTTACAATTCTTGTGTGAATGATTACACAAAAAATGATAATTCTGGAAAATCTTAGTTTTGTGGTCCTCCCACATGTTTATTTTCTGAAATCACAATTAAAGAGAAAACAGATTTTAAAAAAATGGTTGAAGGAAGACCGCTGCATGTTGACACTAATACATTTGGGCGGATTTTTCCACGAAATATTTCCACGTTTTGAACATTCATGGATTAATACTTCATTTTTTTTTACCATGGCGGAAAAATCATGGCAATATTGACGTTTTTTAATTTTCGACGGACTTTCGTCTCTATATCGACGATATATGGCTATCTTTGCACACCCGCCAAAACCATGCCAACTTTCAACGGCTCTTGGATGTTTACACGTGGGTTAACTCATGCATTTTCATCCACATCTAACTAAGAAGATCTCACTATTTGCATAACGGAGTAAACTTGTTCTGGGTGAGAAGTGAATTCCAGCCCTCCCTTGGTTCATATTATCAGTTCATATTCAAGCCGACAAGCATGAAGATGACACTGAACGTCAAAGAAAAATATTGCTTCTATCTTTTGTCTGATCATAGAGAGAAATACGGAAATAGAAACCCTTAATAATAATAAAATAGATTTGATTTTTTGCCCCGACTGTTGCATCTTTTTTCTTGGGTCTGGGTCTGACTGGCTATGTGTGGTATAATATTTTATGTATATGACAGAAGCCGCCTATACCCCCACCTTAGGCCATCCATGTGCCCTTATATTTTGCATAGAGACGTTTACACTTGTTCATATATGATGTCACCATGGATAAATAGTAAATGCAATGAAACTGACTACCTCATTACATCTATCTCTGCTACTACAACCTAGTTACCTATACGATGTCAGCATAGATAATTTTACCTTTTGTATTGCCAATTCATAGCTCCTTTGTGGGAGCATGCCAAGGTGTATCACTTAACACATTTGCTATAGTTGTGACAAGGTTCTTGGTGATTGATTGAGCACAGATTGAGCCTAGATTTCTTTATCAACCATATCCAAAACTAGAGAGATCAGCCATACTCTGCAACAATCATCTGGGCGTAAATTCATAAAAGGTAAGCATGCATCCTTTTTTTAGGGATACAAACTAACATTGAGGCTCAAAATAACAGTTGTATTCTTTGGGTCATGTACATTATGAACAAATTTAACAACCCTACAACTCCCTCCTTTTATTTAAATTGGAGCAATTGCAACAAGAGGGTCCAGTCAACAATGACTCTATCCAATTCATTTTTTTTATAGACCCGATGCTTCACTAAGCTATTGGCCGTTGACACATTGTTAATTAATTTCCACAGTAGAAGGACAAATTTTCGATTGGACCATTTGGGCCACCTAGTGTTCCAATGCCCAAACTATCAAGGCCTCCTTGTGAGTAAATCAAAGGCCATTGCACAACACTTGTTGGCATCAATGACAACTTCAGTCTGTTAGACACAATTCTCACTGAGAGGGGGAGTGAATCAACGAGCTAAGGCTTGAACTCAATTTCAACATCTTTTTTAACCAATCTTATCATGACCGCAACCATCTCTGTCATCAAGTTTGCTTGTCTATTGTCATGTCGCCATCTCCTTGTCATCTTTGCACCAACATCTTTGTCTTTCCAAAATCATCTTCAAATGACCACAAAATGGGTCATTTAAATATCTAGATGTTCCATGCTTGTCATGCTTACTTGTCAATGTCATTATGCATTTCCTTAATCATATTTGCCCTTCATGTCTTGTTCTAATTACACCTTTCCATGTCATCATGCTTAGACACCTCTTCGAATCTATGTTTTTTATTTATTGTTTTAATGAAATAATCAATTAAAACTTCTTTTAAACATTGCATCTCTCCAATAGTAAGATGTGTCTCTTCAAAACTCTGTCTTAATTATTTTTATTTTTCTAAATACATTCCTGTAGCTTCTTATTTAATAAACTCTATTTATTATTTTTCACTAACTTTGCAAGTCCATCTTTTTCATATATGACCATCATAATGCAAACTGAAAGTATGGCTGGATAGCCACCTCAACAAGGATCAGATCCATGTCACCTTTTGAACTTTTTGATACACACACATTATCTGAAGATCATTTGAAAATAGGATTCCAAACTGTTTAATTTAACACTTGGACAAAATTGTTTTTAACTTCATGTAAAAACAATTTTTATTCTACTTTGGCATATTGACTTCTCCCTCATGTGGTCACCATAAGGAAACCTACAAGCATGGCTAGATAGCCATTTCAACAATGAACAAGACCATATCACAAGATAAATCTGTTGACACACACACAACCTCTAGAAAGCATTTCAAAATAGCTTCTCAACCTCTTTTGAACATCAAAACATATTTCTTCCCATTTTGGTAGACTCCTATTTCACACGTGTGAACACTCTATGGAGACCTGAAGTCAAGAGCAAATGGAAAACTTACCAAAGAATGGATCCATGACATTTGATAAATTTACTTGCACAAAGACAGACCTTGGTGGGCATTTCCAACTGACCTCTCAAACTTTTGTTTTTAACACTTGGTCAATTTTCTTTTGTTCTCATTATGCAAAATATTATTTTTCCTATTTTTGGTAGATTGATCTTTTGCATATGAGACCATCATAAGACAACCTAAAGGTATGGATGGATATTTAGTTCAACAAGGAACGTGACTATGCTACCTGATGAATTTTATCATCAAAATAACCCCTCCTTGCGGGCATTTCAAAATGCCTTTTCAATTTCCCGAATATAACACAACCAATTTTCTTGTGTTCTTAAAATGCAAAATAATATTTTTATTACTTTTGGCAGATTTATATCTTTCTCATAAAACACTCCACGGGATAACTAAGACCATGGTTAGATGCACCCATCAACAAGCTATAGCCTAACACTTTCATATTATTTTTCTCATTATCCTATGAGATAGGGCGAGCATTTCCCTGAGGCCACTAAGGCAGTTTTGCCAGTACTCGAATAGTGCAAAACATCCTAAAACTCTATTTTGGCAGACCATTATCTTTGTCATCAAACATATTCTTTGATAACTGAGACCATGGTGAGATATCCTCTTCAACAAGCGGTAGGATGATAGCTTCAGATAATTTTTATCATACACCTATAAGGTACAGCAAGAATTTTTCCAAGGCCACATGAGCCATTTTTTCCAACACTTGGACAATTTTCTTAGTCTGGTCCAATCTACCTAAAACATTGTTTTGGCAGGTTCATAACTTCTTCATCAGCTACTTCCAAGACAGTCTGAAGACATTATCAGGTAGGACAAATATCAATCTACAATACCCCCATATGGTGCGGGCATTTTCTTCAACACACAATTAGTGGCAGGCATTTTCTTAAGACTACCTGAGCCAGTTTTCCAACACACTGTCATTTTCAGGACTTTCTCCAAAATTTATTCTAAAACCTCATTTTGGCATATTCAACTTTTTCTTCAGACATACTTAAGGAGAAATAATACCATGATTAGGTAGACAAACCAACACACTACAAGACCCCCATGTGTTGTGGGCATTAACTCTAACCCATAATTTAGGGCGGGCATCTTTCTGAGGCTACTTAGTCATGTCATCATGCTTAGACACCTCTTCAAATATCTGTTTGTTATTTATTGTTTAAATGAAATACTCAATTAAAACTTCTTCTAAACATTGCATCTCTCCAATAGTAAGTTGTGTCTCTTCAAAACTCTGTCTCAATTCTTTTTATTTAATTTTTGTTTATTTTTCTAAATACATTCCTGTAGCTTCTTATTTAATAAACCCTGTTTATTATTTTTCACTAACTTTGCAGGTCCATATTTTGCATATATGACCATCATAATGCAAACTAAAAGTATGGTTGGATAGCCACCTCAACGAGGATCAGATCCATGTCACCTTTTGAACTTTTTGATACACACGTGTTATCTGGAGATCATTTGAAAATATGCTTCCAAACTATTTGATTTAACACTTAGACAAAAAAAAAATTAACTTGTAAAAACATTTTTTCTTCTACTATGGCAGATTGATTTCTCCCTCATGTGATCACCATAAGAAAACCTAGAAGCATGGAGAGATAGTCATTTCAACAATGACACACATATCATATCACAAGATAAATTTGTTGACACACACACAACCTCTGGAAAGCATTTCAAAATAGCTTCTCACCCTCTTTTGAACATCAAAACATATTTCTTCCCATTTTGGCAGACTCCTATTTCACACGTGTGAACACTCTATGGAGACCTGAAGTCACGAGCAGGTGGACAACTTACCAAAGAATGGATCCATGACATTTGATAAATTTACTTGCACAAAGACAGCCCTTGGCGGGCATTTCCAACTGACCTCTCAAACTCCTGTTTTTACTAACTTGGCCAAGTTTCTTTTGTTCTCATTATTCAAAATATTATTTTTCCTATTTTTGGCAGATTGATATTTTGCATATGAGACCATCATAAGACAACCTGAAGGTATGGCTAAATATTCAGTTCAGCAAGGAACATGACTATGCTACTTGATGCATTTTATCATCAAAATAACCCCTCCTTGCGGGCATTTCAAAATGCCTTTTCAATTTCCTGAATCTAACACAACCAATTTTCTTGTGTTCTTAAAATGCAAAATAATATTTTTCTTACTTTTAGCAAATTTATATCTTTGTCATAAAACACTCCACGGGATAATGGAGACCATGGTTATATGCACCCATCAACAAGCTATAGCCTAACACTTTCATATTATTTTTCTCATCATCCTATGAGATAGGGCGGGCATTTCCCTCAGGACACTGAGGTAGTTTTTCCAGTACTGGAATAGTGCAAAACAGCCTGAAACTCTGTTTTGGTAGACCATTATCTTTGTCATCAAACATCTTCTTTGAGAACTGAGACCATGGTGAGATAACTTCTTCAACAAGTTGTAGGATGATATCTTCATGTAATTTTTATCATACACCTATAAGGTACGGCAGGCATGTTTCCAAGGCCAGATGAGCCATTTTTTCCAACACTAGGACAATTTTCTTAGTCTGGTCCAATCTGCCTAAAACACTGTTTTGGCAGGTTCATAACTTCTTCCTCGGCTACTTCCAAGACCGTTTGAAGACATGATCAAGTAGGACAAATATCAATCTACAAGACCCCCATACGGTGTGATCATTTTCTTCAACACACAATTTGTGGTGGGAATTTTCTTAAGGATATATAAGCCAGTTTTCCAACACTTGGACATTTTCAGGACTTTCTCCAAACTTTATTCAGAAACCTCATTTTGGTAGATTCGTAACTTTGTCTTCAAACATGCTTAAGGAGAAATAATACCATGTTTAGGTAGAAAAACCAACACACTACAAGAACCCCATGTGATCCAGGAATTTACTCTAACCCATAATTTAGGGCAGGCATCTTTCTAAGGCTACTTAGACATTTTTGCTTGCTCTGGCACAAACCGCTGTTTTGGCAGGTCCATAACTTCTCCCTCGGGCACTTTTAGGACAAATTGAAGACATGGTCAAGTAGGAAAAACAACAATCTACAGGACCCCCATGTGCTGCGAGCATTTATATTCTCCTATAAATTATGGCATACATTTATATTCTCCTATAAATTATGGCATACATTTATATTCTCTTAGAATAGTTTTGACTGCTTTTTCATACTTAGTCAATTTCCAAAGTTTCACAAAGTTGGAAGGTTGACATCTTCCTCTTTAGAGACTCTCTAGTGAGGAAAGTGACATGGTTGTATGCTCCATACAACACTCTAGAGACTCACATTCTCAATAAATTTTTCACATCATCCTATGAGGCATGGCGGGCATTTCCTTAAGGCCACTTGGGCAGATTTAGCACCAATTCCATACTTAGACAAATTTCTCAATTTGGACTAATCTGCCTAAAACACCCTTTTGGCAGGTCCATAACTTTTTCTTCATCCACTTCCAAGAAAATATGAAGACATGGTCAGGTAGGCCGAAGACCAATCTACAAGACCCCCATGTGCTGCGGGAATTTACTCTAACCCATAATTTAGGGCAGACATCTTTCTGAGGTTACTTAGCCATTTTTGCATCCACTGGTGAAACACCCTGTTTTGGCAGGCCTGTATTTTTCTCCTCAAGAAAGATTAAAGAAAACTCAAATCATGAATAGGTATCCAAACCAACTAGCCATAGGACGGTACCATGGTGTGGGCATTATTCTCAAACCATGAATTGTGATGGGCATTCTCTTAAGGTTGTTGGGACCAATTTTGACTTAGGGCGGCTGGTACCAATTCTTCCTTAAATATATGTTGTAGTTTGGTGAGGCAAGTGACATGGTTGTATGCTCCATACAACACTCTAGAGAATCACCTTATCAATACATTTTTACATCATCCTATGAGGCATGACAGGCATTTCCTTAAGGCCACTTGGGTAGATTTAACACCAATTCCATACTTATACCTGTTTCTCAATTTGATCTAATCTGCCTAAAACACCCTTTTGGAAGGTCCATAATGTTTTCTTCATCCAATTCCAAGACAATCTAAATACATGGTCAAGTAGGCCAAAGACCAATCTATAAGACCCCCATGTGTTGCGATCATTTACTCTAACCCATATTTTAGGGCGGGCATCTTTCTGAGGCTACTTAGCCATTTTTTCATCCACCGATGAAAAACCTTGTTTTGGCAAGCCTGGACCATATACACTAATGACGAATTCTGTACCATATATACACTAATTCTCAAACATGAAAAGCAAATACAAACTAGAATGAAAAACGGGATAAACATTCACGTAAAGAAGTTACTTATTGAAGAAAAAGATGACACAAGAATATCTTCCATGAAAGGATTGTCATTCCTCTGCAATTTTATTCATATCTATCTAGAAATATTGAAACACGTTACACTTGAGAGCCTCTGCTCTTGAAAATTCCCAACCCTTCTCCCCTCTGTGGGGAGAAATTTATACTATCTCAGTCCCCAAGGCTAATCCTCGAAACATGACATGAAACTGTTTACAGCAATAATCAACTACTAACAAATTAGAGCGTGGTACTACAGCCACAGTTTACATATATTAAAACATACATTATATATGGAGCTAATGTGCATGCTTGGTCTGGATGGCAGTACGTCGCCTTTATTTATGAGCTTGTAGGTCATGAAAACGACGTTAAGGATGCTTCTGATGACTCACTGCTGACTGGGATCGACCACTGGGTGCGTGTAATTTCATGCTCAAAGGCACCTTTCTGCATGGTTTCTGGACTGGCAAAGGAGTTTATATCCTTTCCATGCTTTTCCTTTTCTACAACCCCCCTCTGTCCTGGTAATACTGTTGTATGAGGGGACTTGGAGAAGGGCAGATTTGTACTTTCCACCTCCCATGGCATGGGTTCTCCTACAAGTCATATAGTGGGGGGTTTCTTCCACCTCCTCACCACCTCATAAAAAGTTGGGAACTGGATTTCATAAATGATGCGATGAAGAGTTTGGACACCCACCACCCCAGCACGAGCATTCACTCCTACTGGTTGCCGCTGGACACAGTCACCATGTACCGGTACTTTGGAAGTCGTTATTTATTCGAGGGTTTTTAGGGAGACACTCCTAGGAAAAGAAAACCCAGGCACTGTGCAGCCAGAGGTACAACTATCTAGAAACATTCAAAGTGCTTCACATCTAGGCCCCGATGGTTGGCACTTTCCTGGTGTAAAAAAACAGAGCAACAAATGAGCGTGGAATCAAGCTCACCAACCATCAACACCCCAAGATTGACAATCTTCTCAAAGCATTTTTCCATTTCAACTCTTTTAGAATTCTCATAATCTCTTAGCAGAATAACACTTCGAGCATTGTCTCTAATTACTGATTCATCTTATGCATCTTAGTCGGCCTGGGATGGTGGTGTTTATATGGTGCTGAAGATGAACATGGATACAGAGATGAATGGTCAACATAATGGAAGCACGAGTGGACACATGGGTATGGATCTCTATTTTCTGCTGAGAATCCAGTCATGTCGCCTCCTTTGAATATGTTGCATTGTTGTCCACATGGATCATGGTGTTTGGACGTGACATTCTTTTCCTTTTCACTTACTCTGACAGTGGTATTCAGAACGGTTTCAGTTAGCCGCACCACTTTGCTTTGTGTAGAGGCCTGGTTCATCGTTTAAAAGATCTCAACTTCATGATATCCTGCTATTTTCTATGCAAGCCATGTGTCGGATCTCTGGAGTTGGGAAGGCTGGTGAATCAGTGATGCTTTAGACATGATATTCACCTAAGGCATGTCACAAATGGCATCAAGGGATATGATTATTGGTTAGATCATACGTGAGGACATCCTTTCTGTACCAGACCTGACCAGGACACCACCTTTACCAGGTTAAACGGATCCAGAGTCGCCAGGGATCAAATTTGAAGGGTAGGTCTCATTTTACTTTGAAGGGCTATGAAAAATTGAACCCTTCAATGTTGAGATTTAAAAATAAATCATTCTTTTCATTTGAAAATTTAAGTGTTAAAAAAAATTCATTATTTATTAAAAACATTGTACAAAAAAAAATGACAATAAGAAGAAATACCAAGTGATTCAACATTTATATGGAATTAGTGAGGTAAACCATGTACATATGATTTATCACTTCCAGATTCCTTTTATGGGGATTACTCAAGATTTAGTATAGAGGAGGAGAGACTAAAATAAAGGTTGAGAATGAAGAACATGTAACGGTGATGAAAGATGAGATTGGGAAAAATCCCATTTAGAAAGAGATTGATGCACTTGTTTTGTTAATGTGAACACAGCCATAACCATTAGGAGTATTGGTCTTTTGTATTGCATGTTCTTTGGACTATTTATTTTTTGAAGGGAAATGTTTGTTTCCTATCACGATAAAGTGATTAGAGTAGTTGAGAACTACTCGCAACCTTATCTGAATGCATAATATGAAATTAGGGGTGAAAGTAGGCTCATGGGGTACTAAAGCTTATTTCTGTCTAGAATTGTTTTGAGAATAGCTCCACTATTAGATCTGCTATGTTACAAGGCCAAAAGAGATCAGGCATCAAATCCCTAACATTAATAACAAACTAAAAAGATGATCTTTGTCCAGTGCCAATGTATTTACCTAAAACTAGTGTACTTCTAACATTGTACATCTCTGGGAGATTTAAAATTATTGATCATTGTTGTGACCACTTGATCATTGCCATAACCAATGGTTTAAATAAACAACATAAAAGTAAAAAAATTGGAAGAATAACGTTTCCATGACATTTTACCTTACCTATTTTGAAATGAACTTTTCTACATGTTATTAAAAGCATTGTATTATTATATTTCAAGCTAAATAAGTTTTTAAGGATCCACATTTCCATTAATGGCAAAAAAAAAAGTTACAAATACCATCACAAAGCTAATTGATATGTTTGTCCATATGGACACAGTTCATGAGTAACTAGCCATTCAATTTCAAACTCCACCTAATCCCTAAGCATCTTCTTCACCATAATAAACCTAAGTATTAGAAGACATGAAAATTTATCTTTCAAACTTTAGTCTTGAGTCTACTAACATCTAGATGTGAAATGAGAAGGATTTATAGGGATTCTCATTTATCTTTTCAAAACTCAGTGCATATAATTATTATTCAAACACATTGAAAAAAGTATCCTTCGGTGCGCCTACCTAAAAGAAAAACCCCAGAAAGTAAACCTAATGCTTTCAAGCAGCAACTTTTTTTATCAACCCTAAATTCAAAAACTATTTTTACAGTTGAATCATGTCCTCCCTATATTCTCAATTCAAAGTGATCAAACAAAAGCCCCAATTTTAGGTGGATTATGGATAGTCTCTAACGTGTCCGGAAAATTTCAGAGATCATTCTTTGTTTCGAGGACGGTCAAGGCACAGATCAGAGAGCCCACAGAAGGAAGAGGAGGAAGAAGAAGAGGACTCAAGTTAGAAGGTGAGGTGAGTGAGGAGGGGAGACATAATATGGGAGATCAACACTATCAACCTGCACAACTTGATTCGGGGAGATCAATATGAACCATTGATCTCTAAACTACCTTCATTGGGACCGCTCAACCTTGAGAACTTTAACATTATACTAACCCTTTTTTATATAAACAAGTGAGAAACTTTTGATCACGGAATGCTTCTCACCTGTTGATCTACCCAATATCCTGTTTCGACCGTAGATCTTCACAGCCCCTACCACTTTCCGCGGATCGACCATAGATGTTGATTAGGAAGAGAGAGATGACGATGATGATGATGATCAAGATGTGATGACAAGATATTTACTTTGGTATTCACTAAATTTTTCTAGGCTTAGCCAACATTATAATAGAATGGTTATGAGTGATTATTCACTCCTATAAAGAATGCACTTTATGGAACTACCAAAGTGCTCAGTTTGGATCTTCCTCTTTTAAGATACCAGACTAGGTCCATAAGTCTTGATTCTTCATGTGCACAAATCTAAGAACAGGAGGCTTCACATGGCCCAAAAATGTTAGAATAATCAACCCATAGTTACCTACCTTAGACATTAAATTAATTATTTTTGTCTTATTACCGAGTTTCCTAGATTCCATTATATGCTAGTTGCCTTCTACAAGTCCTAGAAGTCAACACATGCTAAAACTGAGTCATGGAGCACTTGAGAAACATCCTGGAAACCCAATTTAGCATGTCTACTTTATTCCAGATCCTCCAAAGTGCATATCTGCTTTTTTATGAAAAGCTTCCTTGTTTTATTCTGATTTAAAGCAAAAGGAAAAGCTAGACTAAGTGTAGTTGAATTGTTTTTTTCCCACATCATCTCCCCTCCTTTTATACAAATAAAAGCTTGTATGAGATTTCTTTCCATCCCTATTTATCTTTCCCACTTGACTTAGCAAATTTGAGAGCATCTTCATAGATTTGGAAACTGCTTTATGCACCTATGGGGGATTTGACTAGATTTAGTAAGCCTACTTTTTTACTATTTCAAATGGAATCTTTATGCACTCGATTATCTCATGTAATTATATATTGCAGCAGCCTATTACTTCACAAGGTTGGCTATTGTACACTTATTGAATACAGATTAGTGTTATGCTCCAATTTCAGTCTCCTTTGGTGTGAATTTTGCATGTTTGATTAGCAATTTTGTGAGTGTAATTGTTCTATCTCTTGGGTTCAATTTCCACATGGTATCATAGCCTTTATAGATTGATTTCTCTCCTTCCTTATTGCTATTGCAGGTTCGACATCTTGACTGGGAGCGCATTCTGCTGACTGAAGGGCACAGTTTCTGACCTATGGACCAATCTCAGAAGATCATCTTGACTCCATTCAATTTATTTGAGTGGAAATATGAGATGGAGATATTGTTGAGAGTGAAATGTCTCTACAGGGTGAATATGGAAACTAAGGCAGAGCCCAATGCAGCTGCAGATAAAATTAAATTGCATATTAGGAGGGATGAGGCCTATGGTATTTTGTGTCTGAGCATTTCAAGAGACCTCCTCTTCCATCTTGATGGATTGAAATCACCTAATGAAGTGTGGGAGAAGCTAGAATAGATTTTTGGAAAGACATATGAGATGATAGGACATCAAATCAAGAATGAGCTGATCTCCTTGAGTCCCAGTAGCTTCGAATCATTGCAACTCTACTTTTCCAAGTTTAAGGCCCTTGTTTTGTAGTTGAAATAGTGTGGGATCGAAAAGAAAGAAGAGAAACTAGTTCTTTCCATACTCTCTAAGATTTTTCTTGACTATTCAGTGTTTGTTTTGACCTTCCATGCCACCAAGTTGATAGCTCGAGGCTGGAAGATTCCTAACCTTGCAGAGTTCATGGAATACCTCACACAGGAGCAAGATAAGTTGGTGATGATGGGCATCATCAAACCTTCCAAAGACCAATATTTGGTTGCTGGAGATTCAAGGGTGGATTCAAAAAGCAATAAAAAATCTAAAAATCCACATGAGCAAAAGAGAGACAAGAACAAGTCTCAAGAGGAACCCCAAGGTTCCAAGAAGAACTCCCAAAAGAAGAAGAACAAAGGAGAAATGAGGAAGTGCGCATACTGCAGTAAGGGCTATCATCCTGAGAGCTCTTGTATGAAGAAGAAAATTGACATGTTGACCCAACTTCTGGAGAAGAATAACATCTCCCTTCTTGATTGCTCAAAGAAGAGGGAAGGAGTATCAAATTCAGAGGACAGAGAGAGACTCGCATGCCTTGGTTGCTAGCACATCAAGCTCGCCTAGCTTCATCATAGACTCTGGAGCTTCTAGACATATGGTTTCAACAAAAGAGACATTCTCCTCTCTTGACATGTCGAAAGTTCCACCAATAGTTTTGGGAGATGACTCTCTCACTAACAGTTTGGGAAAGGGAAGGATTGATCTTGACCATGGTAAGTTCAACAATGTGTTGTATGTTCCAGGTCTTGCCTCTAATATCTTGTCAGTGTATCAGATGACTCATACTGGGTCTCCAAAGAAGGTCATATTCTCCCCTGATGATGTTGAAATCATTGAGACTTTGAATGGTAAATTCATAGCAAAAGGTGTTGTAGATCACACTTCGAAGGTATACAAATTTTCCCATTTTCTACCCTACTCAAACCCCTATGCTCTTCTGATTCATGCTAATGAAGCAAGAAATATTTGCATGAAATATTTGGCCATCTTAACTACAATTATATTTCTGATTTGAGTGAAAAATATATGGTCATAGGGTTACCAAAGATCAAGTTTTTTAAGGGAGTCTGTCAAGGGTGTATCCTAGGAAAACACCCAGAGCACAAGTATGAGAAAGATAGTCATGAGAGAACCTCTGCACCTCTTGAGCTGATCCACAGTGACATTTCTACTCCATTCCCTCATATTTCCATGAGTCAAGCCAAATATGCATTGACCTTCATAGATAACTTTTCCAGGTATTGTTGGGTTCACTTCCTAAAGCATAAGTCTGAAGTTTTTGACCTCTTCAAAGTCTTTAGAGCCTTGGTTGAAAACCAGTCTGGGAGGAAACTCAAGATCCTCAGATCTGAAAATGGTGGTGACTATGTCAAGTCTAAGTTCATTCAGTATTGTAAATATGCAAGTATTCAGATACATCATTCAATCCCTTACACACCACAACAAAATGGTGTTGCTGAGAAAAAGAATAGATCACTAAAGGAGATGGCAACCTGCATGATGCAGGCTAAGAATTTTCCACCAAAGTTTTGGGACAAGGCTATAAAATATGCATCCTACATCCTGAATAGGGTGCCTCATAAGCAACTTTATGGTATGACTGCTTTCGAATCTTGGAGTGGGTACAAGCCAAATGTGACCCATTTCAGGATTTTTGGCTCAAAGGCTTGGGCTAGAATTCCAACTGAAAAGAGGAAGGCTTTGCATCCCCAAAGACAAGAGTTCCTATTTGTTGGGTATTCTAAATATTAAAAAGGGTACAATCTGATCAATTTGATCACTAACAAATCTTTCATTTAAAGAAGTGTTCAGTTCCAAGAAGAGCCTTTAGTAGCAGTTGAAGTTGGAGAGTCTTCTTCGCCAACAGATCCATTGATTGTAAGTGAAGAAACTGATGAGTTTGTTGATTCTGATATGTCTGATAATGATGATGTGATTGCAGATCCTAACAGTCCTACAAGACCAAAATGGGCAGCAAAGACCATTCATGCAGCTGGGGAACTAGCTGGAAATCCTAGTGACACTTGGAGGACTAGATCTCAATTTGTGAGTGCCCTTTGTGTGAAAGATCCTCTATTTGCTGAGAAGTGCTATTTGATGGTTGAATCAGATCAATAGACATATGAAGATGTAGCACATGATCCAATATGGAAAAAAACCATGAAAGAAGAATTCAGCTCGCTCCAAAAGAACAACACTTGGGAACTGGTTGATCTTCCTCCAAGGAGGAAGCTAGTTCAATGTAAGTGGGTTTTCAAGACTAAGTTTGCTGCTGATTTTTCACCTTTGAAATATAATGCAATATTGGTAGCCAAGGGATACTCACAATTACATGGTATTGACTACAATGAAACCTTTACACCAGTGGAAAAGATGGACTCCATAACGCTAGCTCTAGCCATTGCAGCTTCGAAGTAGTAGGAGGTACATCACATGGATGCGAAGTGTGATTTCCTAAATGGATATCTCACTGAATAAATTTACATGCAGCAACCTAAAAGGTTTGTTTCTAATCCATCTTTAGTGTGCAGGTTAAATAAATCATTGTATGGGCTCAAGCAAGCCCCCAGGGCTTGGTATGCTAAGATTGATGGATTTTTTCTATTGCTGAGTTTTGTTTGATGAAATTCTAATCCTAATGTATATTTGAAGCTGATTCATGGTTCTTTGATGATTATTGTCTTGTATGTGGATGACCTTCTGATTACAGGAAGTTCAAAGAAAGAGATTTCCTCCTTGAAGGATGCAATGAACCATGCATTTTCTATGATAGATTTGGGATTGTTGAGCCAATTCTTGGGTCTCGAAATTGATCAATACCAACATGCAATAAAATTACATCAGTCCAGGCATGCTTTGGATTTGTTGAACAAGTTCAACATGAAATATTGCAAGCCAAGCAAGACTCCCTTCCTTTTAGGAGTTAAGCTTGAAAAAGCAGGTTCTTCTCCTATGGTAAATAATACACTGTATAGGCAGTTGATTAGGTGTTTGCTTTATCTTACACACACTCAACCTGATATATCTTATGCATTTAGTGTGGCTTTGAGATACATGGATCAGCCTCATGAGATCCACTAGAGGGAATCCAAAAGGATCCTAAACTTTGTTCAAGCAACAAGAACTCATGGGATCTTCTACAAAGCAAAATATGATCTTGATTTGATTGGGTTCACTGACAGTGATTGGGAAGGTGACAACACAGATCAAAATTCTATATCAGGATATGTGTTCATGCTTGTAGAATGAACAATCAGTTGGTCAAGCAAGAAGCAGAGTGCCATAGCACTCTCATCTACAGAAGCAGAGTATAGAGGAGTTGTAAATGCAACAACTTAATGTTTGTGGTTGCAGGGGATACTTGGAGAATGTGGCTTCGAATCAAATTTTTCAACTATTATCTACTATGATAATCAGAGCACCATTCAAATCTACAATGATCCAGTTCAGAGATAGTGAACCAAACACATTGAGATCCATATGCACTACATCAAACAACTTGTGCATGATGGCACCATTGATCTACTCTTCTATGCATCTTAAAAACAAGTAGCAGACATCTTCACCAAAGTTTTTTGTGAGAAGACCTTCAACAATCTCAAATCACTACTGGGGATTACTGATCATGCTGTGAAGCATGATTGATGACAAGATTTCCAAAATTTTGGTTTTCCTATCCATGTTTAAGGGATTATTTTCCCACTGGGTTTTTTCCTCTTTCCTTGGTTGTATGGACAAGCAGTATGTAAAGGGTGACTAATCCTTGTTGCTAGGCCCTATAGTTTTCTGATATTTACTCATAAATTCAGGCTTAACGGGGGTTGTTAGATTATGGAGGAATGTTATTGTTAATAAAAAAAATAGGCCACACCGTGTAAATGGATCTCATCTATGCAAATGGATTAACACCATCTATTGCAAAATTAATCCTAATATTATTGGGTTCTTCTTTAAAGTGAGATCACTTTTCATTAATATCTATAAATGCAGAACCATCTGCAGGCATTCGAACAACATCATCTTGACTTATGTTCCTTACATGGTAATCCATAAATTGAGCTATGTTTTTGCACCTGAACAGTCGTTGCAAACGTGGCATCATGGCAATATGACAAAGAACCTTGTGAGGCACCTTTTTTGTTACTTGATCTGTTCAATATCTACTTATATGGCATCCCAGACTTTCTGTTGCAAATTGATATTAATTATAATATATAACATGGTCATCTGGGCATGCTTGAATTGCTTCATAATGCATTCCAATCTCTTTAATGATGGAAGATAAATCTTGATATGTGCGAGGTAAAATGTTTGATGGTCGTAACAAAAATTCAGCTATCAAGCTACATCAAATTAAAATAAAAATAGAGTTAATATAATATATAAATAATATTAACAAAACACATTCCATCCGAATTCATTTGAATTATGAATTAACAATACAACTATTAAAGGAACAAATATAACCTTTATCATGATCATATATATGTGATTGATTATTTTACATACCTTAAACTCTGTGTGATTGAAATTTTTGAAAGACCATTCATAACCTTCAAGTTCATTATCAACCATATAGCAGAGAGAAGATTTGTTTTCGAGCCTTGATAAATGGGTTCATATGCCTTCTAAAGAAGAGGTATATTGCGAACATCATCAAAGTCATCAATGTTTCCATGATCATCGTCATCATCATCATCCATTCTAACATTAAATGAATCATGGATCAATGTATTTGTACGATCATCTTCAACTACGTTATCAGTATGATCATCTTCTTCAATAGCAGTTTTCACGTGTTTTCCATTAAGCATAGCTCCATGTCCCTTTGGTACTTGTTCTGGAAGAACTTCCTCTGGACGATACGCCATAAGATGTCTTTCCTTTATAATTACTTGAAGACATAAATAGATATAAGTTAATATAGTAAATATTAAAATAATACATACATTTAACAAAGAAAAAAATATAAAAAAACTTTATAATGCTAAACTTACAAATGGACGATATTCATTCCCCACCTTAGCATGCCCATGTTCCCTACAATGTTTTGTGGTTTTTACGATCAATATTCTTCTCCTATTAAATCCTCTACATTGACTACAAGGACAATAACATTTCCCATCACCCCTTCTTTTCGCTGCATCCCACAGTCTAGCAAGCAATTGTCGATTTTGTTCATTTGGATCAGTAATATTACTATTTGACATTTTGTCACAAAAAGATTGAATGAAGACTATCAACAACCTTAAAAAATAAAGGTCCACACATCACTATTTCTGCAAACAGTGGTTTCTCGAAAAATAAAATAATTTCTGCAAATCATTTGTCGATAAAATGATGTCCGCAAATAGTTCGTTGAGAAATAAAATAATTCTGCAAACCATCGTCGAAGAATAAAACAATTCCTCAAACTTTATGTCAAGGAATAAACTAATTTCCGCAAAACAACTGTCACTTCTATAGAAAACATGTCGGAATGTTTCTGTAATTTATATATTTTTAAATTCAACAGTCATCGAATAACAGATGATATCAACCTAGTTACCATTGCAAAAGGCCTAGTTATTGTTGCAAACAAAAATGGCAATTACATTGCCAATCCAATGACACTTCGCCACATATCTGACGACAATGTCATCGAAAATCTAATAACATTGGATTCAGAAATCCAACGTCCTTGAATTCAAACATCTGACAAGGTGGATTCAAAAATTCGACAAAAAAAATGTAAGTCAGAAATTCGACAACTAATTCTGCAATTTTTATAAAAAAATCAAAATTTCAAATTTCAAATTGAAATTCGACAAAACAGTACTTTTCGTGGTATTTCGTCAAATTTTGTCATCGTATTTTGGGTTGAAATATTGTTGTGAAGAAATATGAGGTAGAAGCATTCCATCAAAATTCAAGACTCGTGAGTCTTTGTCTTGACTATGAAAACGACATGAAAGAGAAAAATGCATAAACAAGTCCACATAAGAACATTAACTATAGAAAAAAGTTTGAAGAAATCAAAAGATACATCTGTATAGGGTGAGGGTACCCAAGGTGGCAAAAAAATCAATTTGCCCCATGAATATAGGACAGTACTGTAGGGGCCTACATTCATAAAAAAAAGTGGGCTCACAATCTTTGCCTCACATCTTAACTGTGTGAAGATAACAACATAACATATTAGAATCTAGATAGTTGGTTTCTCAAAGAAGCAAACCAAACAAATCATAGGAAAATACCACAAAACTTTACAGTCAGATAGCCAAAAAATGTAATCATATTTTAAATTAGTCCAAAAAATAACATTCTTTTTAACTCAAATTTTATAGTGCGATCAATAATCACTTAGTGGATGAGAGAGCCAAGTTTGCCTTATTAATATAATAATAATTAAAATATATCATAGAACAAACAATGAAACATTACTGTCAAACATATAAACTAGGAAATTGTCAGGCTCACCTTACTAACAAGTAAAATAAATCATAGAATAGACAATGAAACTATAGCATCAAACATAGAAATAGGGAAAACCGTCAATCATGTGGATAATTAATCAAAGAACTTATGGCCATGTCCATAGAAAACTTAATACTAAGATCTAAACTACATAACACGTTAGATTGGAAATTAGCGAGGAATCAGGTTCATCCAATCAACAAATCAAATAAATCATAGACCATCCCATGAAAACTTAATACCAAGGATACAAAAGAAAGAAACAACATGAATGTTCAAAACTAATCATTTGAAAAACTAATATGGAACCTACATTAATTTGTTGTTTCAATTGATAAGGAAATTTTTCTTAAATGCAACAAATAAAGGTCACTTATGAAGTTTTTGCAAATCAAAATTACAAACCAAATGCTTGTAAATATCACGATGAGAAAAGAGATGTTACAATCGACATTCTACCTACCAAGCATGAATCCATTTTCCATCCTTCCAAGATAACTACGGTCACAGATTTGACTGGTGGCATGTCCTTTCTTGAAGAGATTCCAGCAACTTGACAATGAATAAATTGCTCAGTAAAACTTTGACAATTTTGCCAATTTTCCAGGAGTGTTGATCATAAACTTCAATCATATCGCCAGCTACCCATTTTTCCAAACCTTTCACGGAGGGAGGGACTGGTCTAATTACTTCTGAATACACTTCTTCCACAACCGATTTTCTATCAACATCCAAAATATTTATGTACTAAACTTTGTAGCCTTTTCCCATCACCATAGATCATCATTGCTCTGCACCATGAACTAAAGGGACCCTCTTCTCTTTTACAAACCTCCACCATACTTCGCCCCTTGAACTTCATTCTGCGTCGATTAAACTGGCCAAATCCCTGTTGAAAACCCAAAAGTGAAGAATTCAGTAAGATCATCAAAAAAATAAAGCATCTGATTGTTTCCTTGTAAAAAATCAAAACAATGAAAAAACAGAAATGTAGGGAAAATAAAATTGAAAAAAAAAACTCAATATCACTTCTTGAACACGATATCATCAAACGTTTAAAGTCCCTCAAGAAGGCCTAAATAGAAAATACAAAAGAAAAACTGCAGAGTGATGGTTCCCAGGCGAAGAGGGAATATTTAAGGAAATCCAAAAATGATAGGATTTGGGGGGAAATAATAATGTTAGGTGGGTGGTAGGGCGATCATATTTTTCTTAATTCCTTGAACTTCATATTTATTATATTAGGTTTTTAAATCCATCATAAAAGACAATATTGAAAAAAAAGCAAGGTCTAGAGAAGCAAATAAGCAAATTTCTAGTATTTAATCTTCAATTTCATAATGATTAATACTAAAATTATCCATTCCTACTCCTGCAAAAACACAAAATATTTGGCGAAAATAAAATGCAAAAACACAAATAAATTTATGTTTAGTTTTTTCCTTGAACTAAGAAATTTTAATCCCCATGGAAACTATACCAAATTTTTAAATTTTCATACTAATTATAGTAAATACTAAATTGTTCGAATCCCTTAAAAACCTAACACAACCCTCAAATTTGAAGAAGGAAGAGAACTGCAAAACTTGAGTGGGAGGATAACTAGAGAGGGATTCAGAGGTGTACTCGAAGCTAAAGTGAAGAACTGCAGCACATGAATCTTTAGGAGCTAAACATTTGAAACGGTTATCACTCTAAGATATCCCTAACATTTTTTTCCCATCTTTCCATAATGGATCAAGAACAATCCATTTTTTTGAATTTGGGTTTCTTTTCTCCAACAGTAAGCTTGATAAAACTGTTTATGCTTTCTCATGGACTGGATTCTTATAATCTGTTGGATTCTTATTATCACTTGAAATTCTGAATTTTTAAATTAAAAAACACTTCCAAAACCCTAAAAACCTAAAGGTTAAAACCATACACCCCATGCTTGGTCAAGGTCTGATCTATCCTTCTATCAAGATTTTCTCTCGAGCCATGGTCTATTAAGGTCCCATATCAAGGTTTCCATTTGATTTATATTTATGGTCAAGGTATGATCTATCTTCACGGATCCTAAGCCCATGAAATGGATCCTGTGGAAGATCAAACATATACTAAAAATTTGAAAAAGATACTGAAACTTTCACTGCCATTGTGTTTTATAATTATTGTGCCATTATTTCTTCATAGAAATCAATGCAATCGTATTCTTAGTTTTTATGCAGTGAAAAGGAATGAATAATGCACACTAAACAAATAAAATCTCACAGGAAACAAATAAGTATTGCTCAGATAATTACAGTGTAAAATTCATTACAAAATTCAGTGTTACAATGGTGTTACATAAGGAGGAATTCAAATCGTGTGAATAGGATTCGAATCCACCAACTGAATCTAATTGTATATGAATGCATGGCTAACTAAAGATGTCTGAATCTCTATCGAATTTCAACTGGCTAACTCCATATGTCTAATCCAACCTCTCAATCAGTTATAATTAATCAAATTAGTCTAACTATAGTGGTAGGTGAGAACTGGTGCCTTCCCACATGCATCCATGCATAACTAGCGCTAATTGAACTGGAGGATATCTAACTGAATGTAATTGAATCATAAATAAGCTTAACTAGTTTCCAGTTGCTAACAATTGAAGGAGGTTGGTGCCAGCACTCCCAATGGCTCCTAAAATGTAGGGATTGGTCTAGGAAGTGCCTAAACTGATGCATGCAAGTGCAGACAGTTTTAGTTAGCCTCTATCAGTATTCCCCAAACTCTAGTGACTAGTACATCTGTACCCATTATGCCAAGTGTACCCAATGGTAATAGTGGAACCAATAATAACTATATGACTCCTAAGTTATGCAAATATAATCTAATAGACAGTTTGGTCAAGCGAGGATTATAAATCCTAACACCCCCCCTAAATCCTAACTTGGACAACTGTGGGCCTTGGAAACAAGGCCATAAGTCACCGATATACAATCTAAAATATAAAAAATGTTGCTTAATAAACCAAGGAAATAGGGGAAAACCTCATGCAAAAATAGCCCCCCCAAAAAAAAGCAGGAACATGAAAATACAAGCTATTTTTAGAAGAAAGAAGCTTCCTCCTTAGAAAAATAACTTGTCAAAAAACTCTACTGCAATTTGCAGCACTATGCAGTAGTATGGTTCTTTTGTGCAACAGCATCCTCAATTTTTGCATGTGAACCTCTCAATGTCCTTCTGGACTAATGAACCTGTGTGTTTCTTTTGTATGGAAGAGGTTGAGAATGATCAATTTTATTCTTCTATGGTCCAAGTGGTTGATCATTCGCTATCATCATGTGGTACTTTCCTGGAATTTTGTTGCACCACTTTGTAGGGAGTAAACCTATAAGGGAAATAGCCAAATGCTCATTCTGATACTAGGACCTAGTTCTCTTTCTGTCTTCTGGATTCCTAGCGCTGTCCCCAGCTGCATTAATGCGTTTTTGAGCCCATCTAGACTTAGGCCTTTGTTTTGGAATGGATACTAGATTTGGATCTAGAATCTCATGAGGTTCAGCCTCAATAGCAGGATCATGTTGGTATTGATCCTCTTCATATGAATTTGAAACATGTAACAAATCATCATCATAAAAAAGTAGAGGAAGAGTGGTTATACCTTCTTGTGCTTCTAATGTTGGTGCATCACACAATTGATCTTCTTCAAATTGGACACTCCGCTCAGTGAAGCATTTCCTAGTTGCAACCTCCATCAACTTGTATGATTTTTCATATTCTACATATCCTAGTAGAATGCATTCGCTAATTTGGGCTTGGAAGGACTTCCTCTTGTCAATGGGTATTCTGGACCAAGCTTTGGAACCAAAAACTCTCAAATGAGAGACATTGGGATTTTTCCCATGCATTACTTTGAATGGAGTGACCCAAACTGCTAATTTATGAGGCACTCTATTCTGGAAATATGAAGCACAGTTTACATCTTCTTCCCAAAGAGAAGGAGGGAGATTCTTGGCATGGTGAAGGCATGTTTCCATCTCCTTCAGTGACATGTTCTTCCTCTCAGCCACACCATTTTGTTGTGGTGTGTATGGAACTGAGTGTTCCATTTGAATCCCCTCTAATTCACAATAATAATGAAAAACTCTTTCGATGTACCCTCCTCCTTTATCATATCTTATGGACTTTATATTTTTACTGAAACTATTCTCAACCATAGCTTTAAAAACTTTAAAAATATCAAAAAAATCTGATTTGTGTTTCATAAAGTAGATCCAGTAGTACCTAGAACAATCATCAATAACGGTGAGGAAATATATGCAGCCATTAATGGATGTTGTCAGAATAGGTCTAGCCACATCACTATGTATCAAATCAAGTATACAAGCAGCTCTATGTGCCTTCCTAACTTCATATCTCTTCTATGGATGCTTATCTACCAAGCAACCAAAACATACTCCATCGAAAGTTTGTATGAGAGTAAAACCTTCAACCATTTTATCATTGTTGAGTTACTGGAGATATTTGAAATTGAGATTCCCAAATCTCTCATGCCAAATATTACTGGTGTTGTTAGCATCAGTCAATAAAGCTGTAGAAGGTGAGATAGGAAAAAACTGTGAGAACTCATAAGCTTACAATAGAATGATTTGCAATACCTTTCGCTATGAGTTGTCTAGTATCTTTTTCAATGATCTCAACTAAATCTGAGTCGAATGTAACTCTCTTGGGAGAGCCTGTATGGGTCATCTGATAAACAGAAAACAAATTAGCTACAAGGGAGGGAACATAGAGGACATTTTTTAACTCACCATGTTGTATTTTAACTGAACCTCTTCCTGCTACTTGAATTTGGGAGCCATCTCCCATGTGAATAATAGACCCTTTTGATAGTGTGAGGGTAGAGAAATATTCTTTGGAGGAAACCATGTGATTGGATATTCCATAATCAATCAAATATGTTTTCGATTGAGCAAGGCTATCCCTTAATGCATGGAACCTTTCATCATCTTCTATCTATGATCCATCATCAGACTTCTTTGCTCTTTGTAGAAGAGCAATGTTATTCTTCTTGAGGAGGGAAGTCAGTTGGTCGACTTGCTTCTTCATGCAAGAGTCTTCAAGATGAAAACCCCTCATACAATAGAGACACATCTTCTTTTCAAACTTTTTCTTCTTCTTAAGGCCGAAGCTCCTTCGGAAGTCTTCTGATTCTCTTTAGTCTTTGAATCAACTGCTTTAGGCTCATTCCTTTTAGGTATCACTTTAGCTTGTGCTTTGGTAGAGTCTATCACTAGGAGAGCTTGGTTTTTTGAATTTTGGATGACTCCCATATTGACCAACTTCTCTTTCTCCCATATTAAGGACTCAGCAAAAAGGAATCAAGTGAGGGAATCTTCCAATTGGGAATGGAATATTGAGACAAAAATAGAATACTAAGAGCCTAGTTTGCTGAGTATGGAGAGCACATGTTTCTCATCATTTCTTTATATTCCTCATTGTCTGCATTGAAGTGCAAGAAACTTGAATTTTGTAAAGAATTGATATATGGTCTTGAAACTACTGGGATGTAAGGCTATCAACTCATTCTTCAAAATGTGTCCCCGAAGATCATCTTGCTTTCCAAACAAAACTTAAAGCTTCTCCCAAGATTCTTTCAGAGTCCTCAAACCTTCAAGGTGGAAGAGGAGGTCTCTGGATATGTGAGTACATATATAACCAAAAGCTTCATCTAAGCGGTTCATAAACTTGTTTTTCTCAACTGAATGATGGGGCTCAGCCTCCCTTCCAAGTATTATCCTGAAGTAGCCCTTGTTGCACAAGGACAACTGCATATCTTCCCTCTAATCAACATAATTGAATGGTGTTAGGATCCAAGGTGTGGAAGGTGAGAATCCATAATTCTTCTGTTGATTGGATAATATCTTCAAACAAGCTACATAGCACCTATGGAAAAATCACTACAAAAACAAAACCATGCACACTATGTTAGAATCAAGCCTTCCCTCTTGACATGTACACTTTCTCAGGGTATTTCAGGCCCACAAAGAATTATTTGAATGAATCCATAGTTAGAAATGCAAATATTGCGGGACTTATGTGGAAACCCAGCTGCTTCTGGTGTACACTGGAGAGAAGACAAACTTGAAGCTTTCCTGAGATGGCTCTGATACCATATTAGAATTTTTGTGCCATTAGATCTTCAGAACAATGAGTGCAATTAGATTCTTACTTATTATGCAATGAAAATGAATGAATAATACACACTTAACAAATAAAATCTCACAGGAAACAGATAAGTATTTCTCATATAATTACATTATAAACTTCATTACAGAATCTAGTGTTACAATGGTGTTCCATAAGGAGGAATTTGAATCATGTGAATATGATTCGAATCCACCAAGTGAATCTAACTATATATGACTGCATGGATAACTAAATATGTCTAAATCACTATCGAAGTTCAACTTGCTAACTCCATATGTCTAATCTAGTCTCTCAATCAGTTATAATCAATCAAACCAGTCTAACTACAATGGTAGGTGAGAAGTAGGTGAGAACTTGTGCCTTCCCACATGCAGCCATGCATAACTGGAACTAACTGAACTGGAGGATATCTAACTTAATGTAATTGAAGCATAACTAATCTTAACTAGTTACCAACTGTAAACAACTAAAGGAGGTTGGTGGCACCACTCCCAGTGGCTCCTAAAACGTAGGGATTGGTTTAAGAGGCCCCTAAACTGATGCATGCAAGTGCAGTCAATTCCAGTTAGACTCTATCAGTGTTCCCCACACTCTAGTGACTAGTACATGTGGCCCCATTAGGCTAAGTGGACCCAATGGTACTAGTGGACCCAATAATAACTATATGACTCCTAAGTTAGGCAAATGTAATCTAATAGACAGTTTGGTCAAGGGAGGATTCTAAATACTAACATCGTGACCCACCGATCACTTAAAATTTTGATTTTTTAAACAAAAAAACACTTCCAAAACCAAAACATCATTCTAGAATCTAACTAGACATGTATGAATGAGCCCTAATTTTAATTTTTTCCCATCAATTACTGTTAAAAGATACAAACATCAACATTTTCTGTCTGGTGCATTTTTTAAGAATAAACACTTGGAATGTTATTTTCAAATCTGTGATGAAACTGATCAAAATCAAGGGTATGCAATTCACTTGAAGAAAAAATTGAACAGATTTGACTTCATTCTACATTGTCTAACCCTTGATTGGCACTTCATAGACCTAATTCAGCATTATATTGGTTATAGAAAAACCCCATACTAAGAATTTATTTTGTAGAATTAGACTAGTCAGGAATTATTTTGAAATCTGTGCAAAAAACTTACCAATATGTTGAAGATGAAGCGATCTTTGCGAAGGATCCGCAGTCACGAGCTTCCACCCTTCGAATCTATATCCAATAAATGAAATGTAAAGAGTGTATAATGGCCCCATGCTCCTCCTCCCACAAACAATACTTGTACAAAAAGGGAAGAAGATGACCCTCGTAAGGAGAGACGACCTCCATATGGTGAATACAACCCCACAATGGTCCACACGGCCTATCTATCTCAACTACCCACACCAATGTCGAGAATTTCTTAAATAACATGATCGAGGTTGTTTCCTATAGCTAAATTGGATGATCGAGTTTTGTTCGAGACCCCGATCAAGTGCTTGAAGCAGGTGTACCTAGGGAGGCAATTTTCACAAAATTTTGTGCGTCGGCCATTTAGTGCCACACCATATACGTATCTTAGTCTGAGAAATGAAGGAAGGACATCTTGAACAATATTTTTCAAATTTCCAAGTATGGGATAGACCTACCTCCCTGCACCAGTTCTTATTGTTTCTTCCCTGCCAAGCCTCCAGTGCTCTGAAATGGATTTTTACCTGGTAATTAGTTGGAGTTATTATCGCCAAGAATCCAAAGCGGGCCCCTTATGGATATAGTAATGTGGAAGCCGAGGCTTTGATAAATCATTCAATTAGTTAGGCTCTTGATATGAAGTGTATTTCCATCTAACATCGTGAGTAGGGAGTCATCGGCATAACCAGTGTATTGTCAGAGGGTACTACAACAGAAGCCCTTGCATCTTTAGATCGAAGAAGAGGAAATTTTACCAAATTTTGTGCCTCACAACTTGAGATTTTTGTTTCTTGAATTTAGTGTCCTAGAATGTTTTTTCAATTTCTAATATTCTTAAATTTTATTTGATAATTTTGTGTGCCTATAAAACTCACAAACAAATGATGATGGCATACATGGATGATGATAAACTACGAGTCGTCTCTAGTTTTCTATTTCTCTATTTTTCCATCATATTAGAGAGACTTTGTTTTAAAGGTTAAAAAAATTATTGCTTTACTAACTCAAACATTTTGAAGACAATGTGAAGTGTCTGGGTTTGTAGCTACGGGTATGGTTATATGAGAATATTGAAAGAAAATTTGATTTATATAGGAATAGGTGATTGCTAATGGGGTATACTTCCTATTAAAAGAATCATTTCATTTTAGCTATTTTGAAAAGTATACTTTAAAAAACAAAGTAGAATGCATGTACGTGTATGTGGTTGAGAAGGATGGAGTAGCAAAGTATCCCATTGGTCAAATAGTAGACCTTATCATATTCGAAACCATCAGAAGGATAAGGGTTGAAAAAAATAACTCTCTTCTCAAAAAAATTGACAACAAAAGGCATTTGGTGAATGATTGCTTTGTAGGGGTTAATGCGGTAGGATGTTATGAGGAGAAAATGCATCCCTCAAGTAATCATATAGGAGCGGATTACAAATATGAATAAGAATTATCTAGGAGGATTCAACTAGTTCTAGAAGGATTTAATGAAGGCATAGGCATATCATGTCATTGGATATCACTTGGCATGACTTGTTGGTGATAGTCAAAAGGTGATAGTGGGATTAAATCCTTGAATATGATCTTCACATAATTTAATTTATTACAAAATATTATATGTTCCCTACATGCATGGAATATATACCACATTTCTAATGTGTTTGATGGGGAGTAGAGAGGAATGTGGGACTTGGGGTGGAAATATATTGAGAAGTTAGAGTTGCAAGGGTATTTGTTTGGGGTATGGAAAGTGGACTGGATAGTCTACAAAACACATTTTTTGGAATGTTGCATCAAATGAGAAAAATCCATATTTTTGTGAACCCCAAACAAAGTCGAATGGGAGTACATGGTTTATTTGGGGTATAAGGTATGCAATGAACAAATAGAGCCTTGGAAATGGAGCATGATCTAGAATATGAAGAATTCTTGCAAGGTTGAACTGAAAAGCCACATGTTATGGACTAAAAATTTGGATCTTCACCCTATAACACAACTTGGGTTGTGATAACTATCCTTGGTGTACTAAACCTTCAAATGTGACACCACATCTTATTCACATACCAAATATTGCATATGCAAGGCCTATGTTGTGGCTTAAGTCCCCACACATGTCATGTAATGCTTAGGGATAGATTCCATGGACTTAGAACCTGGGTTTTTGCACCAAAATATTCCCTTATCCCAAAGAAACATATCAAGTATTTTGAACCTTGAAATAACAATCATATCAAACTGGAGGCTAAATATTATTTATTATGGGCATGTGCGATAACCCAAGTGAGAAAACATGCCATGTTAGCCCCTCATAAATATATGTTATGGCCTATTTCCTTTCCTTTTATCCCTAGACCATGGCATTGGCATCAGAATCATCCTTGGTATGTTAATTCTCAAAATTATGGACATATCTCACTCATTTGCTAAAAATTTCCTATGTATGGAATGTTTGGTTGTTTGGGATGCTACACATGACCCATGAGAACTATTGGAGGAGCTAGTCGATGAGCCGGCTAGTCGAATAGCCGACTAATTGGAGATTAGGTCAGCTGTGTATGGTTGTGTCGATTGACTGAACCGATAGGTAGTTATATGTAACTATTTGTAAATCATATATATTAGGTTGTTGAGACAGATGAGAACTCGGTTCAGTTCTGTGTATGTATGGACCCTCATGATATAATATAATCAGTTATTCTATATCTATGTTCTTGTCTCTTGTGTCTATTATGTCTTTATGATTCAATGTGTATTATTGGTAACCCTCTGTGAATATGTGAGATTACAACATTGGTTTTGTTGTCGGTAGTACATATTTGAGATGACTATAAGCAGATGATATCAGAACAGGAGATTAAGAACTGGTGGGAGCATAAGATAGAAAATTATTTGCAGAATTACACAAGGAGAAGTAGAATAACCACTGCTCAGGTGAAGGAGAAATTCTTCACTGAAACTCATGAGAAGTTCGTAGAATCAGTACCCCATCTTTTGAAAAACGTTCTAGATGAAAAAGCCAGAAGCAACTAAGGACCAAGAATTGCTAGAGAAACTGATTCAAGGGGTACGAACAAACCTATCAGAGTGGTTTGAAAAGATCATAGACAAATTCTGCAAGGAACAAGCCATAGAAGAAAGAAATTTGGTAGAAACCTTTCAGAAAAAATTCTATACAATCCATACCGAGCAATTCTTGTGCTCCCTACCGACCCTACTGTTCAAATTCTTGATAGAAAAAGGAGTGGATCATATTGTAGAACCTTGTCTATCACTGCACGAACTGCCACCAAATTCTAACTGAGTGGAGAAATAGAAAAAGTGGGAGAAATTCATTGCCCAAAGGGAGTGGGAGTACTTCCTAAGCAAGTAAACAGAACTATCCAAGCTTTCTAAAGCATCGAGTAGGCTATGGGGGGGTAGCTGGTCATATGTCGGGGTAAAGTGAAGAGGATTCTAGTCGACTAAAAGGAGATACCATCACTAGTAATGAAAATTCAACCTAAAAAGGAAATCGAACAAACAGTGACACACAAAGGTACGGTGGATTTACAGAAAGTAGAGAGAGAGAAGACGCTAAAAAGAAGGGAAGAAAGAAGGGAATGGGCTATAGCATTGCAAAGAGGAACGAATACTAGGGTGACAGACCAGGAAAGAAATCCGCCAGATTCGGGTCATGACTGACAAGAAGAATGTGTGGATGAAGAAGCATCACCCTTGGAAGAAGACTTGTGGATAAAGCAGCGTGAATCTCTCCAAATATAAGTTCCCCAAGAGATAAGACCTCTATCTCCAACGAATCCAAGTACCAGGATACAAGCCATTGTCGAAGAAGAGCTGGTGAGTTTGGTATATGGAGCCAACTAGACGACAAGGTAAATGATGATAATCATCTAGTGATCCGTCAACCGGAGGAAGGAAACTGGGTCACACTTCAGGCATACCCTTCCAACCAAAATATCCACTTACTTTACTTGACACATGAAGGAGCACGCCCCCTACCAAACACAGCTTTGGAAAATACAGAACAGTTGGACCTGCAGACAAACCAGTGCAATTGGAAATTGACAAGAGAAGTCGACCCGAACCAACTGCTTGTTGGAGAAGAAAAAACAAACAAAACGACCAATGGGAATGAAAGTTCCATTGAAAATAGCTCTGCACAACGAGACAAGCAAAACATCCCACTACCCCTACCACCACCACCTCTTGGAGGAGATAGCGACAGTGATTCTAACATGGGTCACGGATCAGCACATATCCCTCTATACGAGGGTGACAAAGATCCTAGATGACATTGGTTCATCTATGAGTCAACATGGGAGGAAAATCAGGTTACAGTTGAAGATTGACAGATGGCACAGTTTGTCGATGCCTTGAGGAAAAGAGCACTAATGTGGTACATGACCTATATCGAGAGAAATCCCCAGTCATCTAAAGCAGAAATTAAAGTGGAATTCTTTTCTTTCTTTAAAACTCCAAACGCAAAACATTTGGCAGCCAAAAAGTTGAAAACAACATCTCAAAAGCCAGCAAAGTCTGTCCGAGAATATGACAAACGATGGAAAGACCTCCTCAGCCAACTAGATGATTTAATTGATGAAAGACTATTAATTCAGTGGTTCCTTGCAGGTCTATCATAGAAAATTCAGTGGCACATAAGCTTGGAGACATTTAAAATGTATGAAGATGCACTTACCAAAGCTCTGCAAGTGGAGATGGACGAAGATTTCCCAGCATATCCCATGGATACTAGACTGGAAGAACAACTATAAATCATGCAAAAATCATTCAAAGAGCTGAACCTAAAGAATTAGGAAGTCTGGTGCACAAAATGCTCAACGGTCAGACACGCTAAAGATAATTGTCGACAAGACATAAGTCAACAGGATGTTAGATTTGTTCAGACAAAGTGCTTCTGCGACATCTGCCAAGAACATGGAGAACACACAATGAAAGATTGTCCGTATAACATGAAAAATAGAAAAGCATATTGGTGTGCAATCTGTGAAGTAAAAATCCATGCAACGGCCAACTACCACCTAAACTTAAAGAACTGAAAAAACTACCAAGCAGTCTACCAGACAAACGCAATTGCGCAGAACAAGGATAACAACCAGTGAAGAAATGATCAAAACGAACCGAATAATCAAAGATATGAAGGCCATCGATATGAGTGCTGGTTCAACAACCGTCGTGGAGGATATGGAGGTCGAGAGTGATTCTCAAGGAATCACGACAATCGACCACGTCGGCCCATCTAGTGTTTTACATGCTATAAAGAAGGTCATCGATATGCAAACTACCCATACAAGGACAGAACCGATTTAAAATTTTGTACTAGCTATGGAGTCGGTGATCACTCATTAGAGGATTTCCCTACTATGCTTGATAAAATCAATAAAATGAAAAACATCAATGTCTTGTCGTGTGTTCAAAAACATGATGTAATCAATACGAAGAATCTGCATATAGTAACCCGACAAGGGACAAAAATTGGGAGTGATAATCCATGCAAAAGTAAAATAAAATAAAAGAATGATTATCCTAACCCAGCTAAACAAAAACAATTATATAATGACACAACGAATATGTTTAAAGAATTTGCTAGACAAGAAGAAGCTGATAATAGTCGACAAAGCACAGTTAAAGAATTAATACGTTTAGTACAAAATGATAAAGCGGTATCTCAATTCAATGAATTATTGTATAATATGAAGCATAATAATAATACAAAAAAACAAACAAAAATCATATGCAGTTTAAACCAAAAGGACAAAAGTGATGTCGACCCACTTGTCGACCTAGAAATTGAAGGATACCATGTTCGACAAGTTATACTTGACTTCGGCTCACAAGTAAATATTATGACTCATGACACTTAGGAACAATTGGGTAGACCCCGACTATATGAGTAAGGAATATACCTCAATTTAGCCGACCAAGGTCTGATCGAACCTATCGGAGTTTGGAGACATGTCGATATGAAAATAAAGGGAATATCAACCAAAGTCGACTTTGAAATTATTGACCCTAAGGAAGGATCCAGTTCCTTCCTAGATTTAGTAGGCCGACCATGGGGAAGAAAAATGAAAGCATCAATATCTTTAGATAAATAAAGGATAAAACTAAAAGGGAATGGACAGAAATTTATAGTACCTATCCATCCATCCCAAGGATAACCTTGGATAGAACCTATTGATGAAGAAATCGACATCCGATAATTATATCAAATACAAAATAATGAAGACTACACATAACCCAATGTCTATGGCGAGCTTCACTTAGGCAATCAAGATTCAATAGGATACAACTCAGACGTAGAATTATATGATTGGGAAGTTAAAAGCTACGAGACACAAGCAAGAGGTTGCTGTACCATTCAAATAGTGCAAAAGAAACTATTCCAACAATGTTTCTTAGTTTCCATTATCCCAAAAATATTTGAAAAGAAAAGCAAGGAATACCCTACTTTAAAACCAACAAAAAATATAAGTATCAGACAAACCCCAAGATAAAAAGAAAGAGAATCACCAGTTATGCATATAGAATAAGTATCTAAAAACATTGGTGAATAAGGCCGATTACAAAGCTTAGTAGAAACCTTCACAAGACAAGATGCTAGATGGTGGGATTCCCATCAATCAAGATTGCAGACATGGACAATAGCTTCGACTTACTTTGTATAAATATTCTGAGGAAAGAGGCTAACCAAAAAATCACAAATAGCTATGTTCATCCAGGGGCAGGACCCAGAAGAACACATAAGAACATGCGAAAAAGAGTGGAAAAGACTTGGGTATAAAGATTAACGTACATGGCCACACCTGTTTCCATCGACGCTATCTGACTTACCAAACAAATGGTACAAAATGGAAGAAGCACGGGGTGAAACATTTCAATGGCATGAACTTAGAGAGAACTTCATCAAAGACTTTAGCTTTATACCACAAAACGAAAAGTTAGTCAAAACTGCAAAACAAATCAAAGAGTTTATAGAACCAACAGGGAACAACACCCTAACACAAAATTATGATTGACTGAAAATAACATGTAATAACATACAAACCAAGACAATACCATAGTCAACAGGACTACAAATGGAGAACAAAAATCCGAAAGGGAAATCTTTCAATGGAAATCATACCATTCATAAACAACAAAACCAATTCGCACAGTACTTGAAGTCGAGACAGCCGAAAAAGAAGATACCGATTGAATGACTGCAACAGACTTTCTTGCTACATTTTCACAATTCAAAGAAGGGAACCGACCAATCAATAAAACCAAAGCACCAAAATGGTTAGATGCCAAAGTGAAAACTAAAGAATTTGACATATCAAACGATGATCGACCAAAAATGGTAAAAATTGGTGATTACTGGAGTGAAGAACAAACAACCGAAATAGTAAACTTACTGAAAGAATTCCAGGATGTATTCACTAGAGACTACAAAGATCTCAAAGGTGATTACTGGAGTGAAGAACAAACAACCGAAATAGTAAACTTACTGAAAGAATTCCAGGATGTATTCACTAGAGACTACAAAGATCTCAAAGGTATAGTCCATGAAATGGGCGAAATGAAGATCGACATTAAACCTGATGCCCGACCGGTAAAGAAGAGGCCATATAAATTAGCTCATAAATACAAAGAGATAGTCAAGAAAGAGATTGATAATATGCTTGCAAAAGGAATTATCTACCCTATTGACCAATCAGAATGGGAAATTCCAATGGTTGTACAATCAAAGAAACACGACCCGACAAAGCTAAGGATCTGTGTCAACTTCAGAGAATTAAACAAAGTCACCTTAACAGACCCATTCCCAACATTCTATGCAGATGAAATCTTAAATGAAGTCGTAGGACATGAATGCTACTCGTTTACAGACGGATTCTCATCTTACAACCAAGTACCAATAGCCAAAGAAGACCATAAAAGGACAACATTCATATGCAAGTTTGGCTCATTTTCCTACAAAGATATGTCTTTTGGTCTAAAAAACGCACTTGCGGTATTTTTGAGAATTGTGGTCAAAACATTTCAAGAATATATCTACAAAACAATGGCAGTATATTTCGATGATTGGACAATATACTCTATGCTCAAAGATCACTGCAAATGGCTAAGGCTCATGTTGGAACAATGACGACAAATCTAGCTATCTCTGAACATAAAGAAATGCATATTCCTGACTCCTATAGGGATACTATTAGGACACATTGTATGCAAAGAAGGCATCAAGGTCGGCTTTGCAAAAATAAAAATTATCCTTGACTTAAAATCACCAATGAACCCAAAACAAGTCAGGGTACTACCTGTTCATACAAGATATTACAAGAAATTTATGAGATATTATTCAGATATGACCTATCCATTGGAAGAACTATTAATAGAAGATCAGGAGTTCGAATGGACAGATGAATGTAACATATTATTTGAAACACTGAAAAGGAAGCTAGTCGAGGCACCCATCCTAAGGTTCCCGAATTGGTCGATAAAATTTCACGTACACATCGACGCATCAGGCCTAGCAATAGGAGCAATCTTAACACAACCAGGGGATGACGAAATGGATTACCCCATAGTTTACAGCAACAGAAAACTAAATAGGGCAGAAAGAAACTATTCAACAACAAAGAGAGAAGCATTCAAATTAGAGGAAATTTGGGGTCTAAAATGGGCCTTATAAAAAACTATGCCATGGATGAGCTGGATTGAATTGAATTTTTAAACCAATAGAATTTCAATATCTTTGGTCAACCATTATGGTTGAGTTGGACACATAATGCTTATGTGTCATATTTTTATTTGACAATAGCTAACTCCATATCAACCTCACCTTGGTTAAGTTGTTGAAAAGATCACTTCAAAATAAGATAAATAAACTTTAACTAATAAATATAGAATATTTTATTTGATCACTACTTCCAACTCCTCTAAAACATAACCTTCGCATTAATTAAAATTGTAGTGGAAGCATTTTGAAATACTAAAAACATTTATCAATCAATTTTTTAAAAAGAAAACTAAATAATATTTAATTTTAAAGACTTATCTTGAAATACTAAATAAAAGATATTTAGTATTTTTAATATTGTTTAATAATATTTAAAAAATAAATATATTTAATTAATACATCCAAAAATAAATAAAACATTTAAATACTAACAAAATAAAAAATAAAAACTATTTTTAATGTTACTAAAATTATAATAAAATTTGATTTTACTTTTGTTCTCTTTTACCTACCTACCCATTAAACCATAATTTTTTTATATTAATATAAAAAATAACATGAATATACATAGTTAATTGTTTTTTATTTTATGTGATGTAATATTTTTTATATGATTCAATATAAAATTTATATTCAAAAATAATAGTGATTTTTTTAATACTATTATAATTATATTTTTCATTATAAATGAATATATTTGAGTTTTACATTTATTAAATATATAAAAAGTAGTGGTCTATTCATTTAAAAAAATAATAATATAAAATTCAAAAGTTTCCTATCATTTATTATGTGTGCACAAGAACTAAATATTTCATTAATATTTTTAATCAATATCTCTTAACTCTACATTAACTCAATATAGTTGTCAACTACCATTACTGAGACAATTTAGGTTGACTTTCATTAGATTTTCAGTAGATTTAATATGACATGGCATATTTGTAATGTGATGTGGCTTTTTTTATTATTTTCCTTAGGAGGCCCATTTTAGACCCCAAATTTCCTCTAATTGAGGAATGGTTTTTGCACTACAGAAGTATCGACATTACCTACTAACCAACCCTTTCATCTTTTATACCAACCACCAAGCATTAAAATACCTTGTAAACAAACCCTTACACTATGGGATAATTTGACGATGGCTACTACTATTCCAAGAATTCGAATTTGAAGTCGTTGTTAGACTAGGAAAATTAAATGTCAGACCCGACCACTTGTCGCGAATCGACACAAGAGAGGAGCCGACAGCAGTTGAAGACGACCTACCAGATGCACACTTATTTCGAATAGAAGTAGTCCCAGCAGAATTAGAGGAAATAACTCAATTCCTAGAAAGTTGTCAAGCACCAGAGGGCATGAGCACGAAAAAGAAACAAATCTTAGCTATGAAAGCTGCACCATATAGCCTCATAAATGGATTTTTATATAAAATGGGCCTGGATGACATCCTCAGACGATGCGTATTAGAACATAAAAGAGATAATATCATGTACGAAGCACACTATGGACCGGCGAGAGGACATTTTCAAGCAAATACAACTGCCAAGAAACTCCAACAGTCAAGGCTATGGTGGCCGACACTATACAAGGATTGTAAAACGTTTGTGAGCCAATGCGACAGATGTCAACGACTGGGTCGACCTCTGCCTAATACAAAAATGCCCTTGATATCAGTAAACCCAAGTTTGACATTTAAAATTTGGGCCATCGACTTCATAGGACCATTCCCGATACCAGCAAAAAGAGAAGGCGCAAGATACATAATAACTGCAGTAGAATATGTAACCAAGTGGGCAAAAGAAAAACCTGTCGACTCATGTTCCAGTGAGATAGCTACTAAATTTAACTACGAAAATATAATTACCAGATTTGGATGCCCAATAACCCTAATCAGTGACCAAGGTTCACATTTTATTAACAAAACCATCAAAGCACTAATAAAGCAGTTCAAAATTGACCACCGACGTAGTAGATCTTATCACCCTCGGTCGAATAGAGCAATCGAGGCATTCAACAAAACATTAACAAGGGGCCTAACAAAAATCTGCAACACCGACAAAGATGATTGGGATGAAAAGATACATGCATTACTATGGGCTTACAAAACAGCATACAAGCATTCGACCGACCAAACACCATTCCGACTAGTCTATAGCCAAAAAGCAGTTGTTCCACCACATTTTCGACAGCAAACACCTATCATAGCAGATATTTTACATGTCGATGTTGAAGAAGGCAGGAAGGACCGACTGATGCAATTAAGTAAGCTAGAAGAACATCAACTGCTCACTTTGCAACATCAAGAAATTCAAAAACAACAGCAGAAATCTTCACATGATCGCAATATCAAAAACAAAAATCTGTCGGTAGGGGACCTCGCCTTACTATACAATAGTCGAGTAAAAGGAAAACCCAAAAAGTTACATACAGAATGGATGGGACCTTACGTTGTCGAAGAGATTCATGCCAATGAATCAGTCTGACTAAGGACATTACAAGGCATAATATTTCAGAAACTTGTTAATGGTGCTCGACTAAAACGATACAAAAATTAAACCAAGTTCTAAAAAAAAAAAAATAACGACCATAACTGTCAGACAAAACTGTAAAATCTATAATAAAAAAATCATAAAATAGAACCAACACCCATAACCCAGGATGACAGGAAACTTTGAAAGATATAATAACTAACACTTCGACAATAGACACCAAACCCATTGACATACCACCATCGACTGCTCGCATGATCGACATCGACCAACGACCTCGAAGGTCAAATCACGCCTTCATGACTACAATCAGAAGGAGCACCAAAATCAAATCGCAATAAACGCAAACTCTAGAGACTGTGTTGAACCATCACTTCTATCATGAATACATCCATCGACAGAAACGTCACCCACTCCACCTATAAATATCGGGCCAAAAAAAGATAATTTACTGTATTTTGAAGAGATAAAACAATTCAGCAGTTATAAATTTGAGAGACGAGAACCTATAAGAAAATTCAACCAAGAGACCAACGAGATGGCCTCGAAGCAAACCAAAGCCACCGCTGCAAAAACAAAAGAACCGCAATCCGTCGAAACCCCATTGATGAGAAGGTTAAGAAATATCAAGAATGCCAAGGTACAGGAAACCTCGTGGTCCAAAGCATGGGAAGAAATCAAAGAATGGGCTTACCAGGACAAGAAAATAACACCTGAAGCAGAGAATATCAAATACAGCACCATCATGAGCTACATGAATACACTGTTCATGGAAAGCTTTGGAGGAACGAAAGAAACAACAATAAAATTTATCATTAGTCAGTATCACAATGGTAAATTTTACTTCAACCGACCAATATAAATTTATGGAGAAGTAATATACAAACTTACCGGTCTATCAAATCAAGGCGACCCTATCCCTATTGGTATAAAATAAGGACTGGTAGAATGACTAACTGGAACAACAAAAAGAAAGAATTTGAAAGGGCTAATGATCAGTCAAATACAAGCCCGAACACCACAAATCATTACCAAAATTATAGGAACTGGACTCACCCCTATAGGTCGAGGGAGTGATCTAAAGCTGGACATGCTAGAAGCAGTCAACACAATAGAAACTATAGGAAAAATCTACTATTGGGCTCAACATGTTGGCGATATGCTCAAAAGTATCTATGAAAAATGCCAGGAGTTGGCTGGGATTATAAGGTTCCCATCTCTGATTCTATGGATAGCAATGTACCACTTGTGTCCAGTCAGGGACAAGCAGTTCCAGGAACCACACAAGTACCACATGTGGAGGTTCAAGCCATTTTCACAGAATGGAACACTAAAAGAATTAGCACATGGTAAAGTAATGCTGGAAAACTAGTTCCAAAACCTAAAAATCCAAACGAACAGATGGAGGGTGCCTTAGAACATCCGAAGAAGTCTACAAAAAATAGCTCATATTCAACTTGAGCTAGACAACACAGCAGTCTGGTACATGCAGGGAGAAAAAGAAACAACAAAACTTCTTGACTATTACCCAACAGTCGAAGAGATCTTCTGTGAGCTAGCTCGACAATCCAATACAAAGTTATCAATACCAGCAAAAGCCAAAAAAATAAATCAAACAATTGAATAACCATTGATAGACCAAGAAAAAGAGGAGGACTATGAACTCTAATTACATATTAGTACCTTCATGTTGGATGATATACTGGCAGAGGACACCAATAGGCTACAAATAACAATCATACCACCACCAACCCAAAGGGGAAATACACCAACTTAGCAGCAGGTAACCAAACCAGTTGAGAAAAGTATCAGTCTAACCGACCAACAAAGGAGAAAAGAAGAATTGGAAGATGACATTGAATCAGATGATCTGGAATATGCTATGACAAAATAAAACTTAAGGAAAATAGCGAAGGAAGTAGCAGCCTCAAGGAAGAGGAAGGCCCTTTAGGATTAGGGGAAAGGGAAGCGCAAGCTTATAATTTCATAGTAAGAAGATGAGGAATAACTACTAGCAACTATTGTCGATATCATAGAAGATGCAACAACAAACAAAGTGTTGGTCAAAACACAATTCAGGTGGTTCGTCGAAGCAGGAGCAAAGCAAGGTCAACCGAAAAAGGTAAAAAGTACAACCACTTCAATGGGTGAAAACATTGTTGATTTAGTTTCTACACCTCCACCCCCATATCCAACCCAGATTACACAGGAAGACAATCCATAGATACCCACCATAAGCCCAGTCGACATTTGTAAGAATGCTATGCCGGAGACACTGAAAGAACGGTTCGACCAAGACGGTGATTTCCAAGAATATATTGAAAAATTACCTGAACTACTCACCTCTGCCTAGAGGATTACCACCAAATGTCCATAGATTGAAGCTACTGGATCAAGGCAGATCTTCCCTCAACAAACTGGACAAATACCCCAGAAATCAAGATTTGTGGGAATTATCAAGTCGACATTCTTGAGGAACCCCAACAAGACATCTCAAATTGTCACAAGTCACACTTCATCCTTTATCCCTTTCGACATCCCACACCTTCCATTAGCCAATGAGCTAGCAAGAGATGTGGAGGAAGATAACCTAGAATATATCAACCGGGTGATCGAGACAGATGGGTGTCAGATGCACATGCACCACAGCAGACAGAACAGCATAAACACAAGAGAAAAAGAGACAAAAAGAAGAAGGAACACCACAAAGAATCACAGTCGACAATGGTCCACGTTAGCCAATTTGGATTGACTACTGCAGTCGACACAACAAAGCTAAGAGATGGAGAGTTGGGACAACTCTTAGAAACTCTGGCCACTAAGGCAAAAACAAGAAGCCAGATCAGACAAAAGCAGTTCGACAACAGTAAGAATGAACAAGTCGAGTTCTTATCAAAATACAGAAAATTATTTCAAACGGTAATACCAGGACCTCTAGAAGCTGACACTGACAAGCCGCTTGAAAAGGCATATCAGTTATTTGAAAGGATGGTGTCGACCCTACAATCCATCTGTTAAATACGAAAGAAGACCAAAAAGAGGAGACATCCAGATTTTTAAGGCAACAGTACACAACATTCTCGGAGGCTCAGAGAGTGCTGCAGGACCACATGGAAGAATCTATCATCACAGAAGAAGTAATCCGTGTTAGATTTGTAACATTAAGCTAGCATTATTAGGATCTTTTAACTGAGAGAATAACAAGCACAGCAATCAAACACAAGAGACATTGAACATAGTGTTTTTCCTCGGGGAAACCATAAATGGAGAAAACCCCACAACTTCCTCAGAGATAGAATCAACACCAAACAGAAAATCCCACTGAAACAGTAATATTATCTCCCGATAAAGTAACCTCTTTCTTCCTAGCCCCAGTGTCTTCTTCTTCCTCAACTATGCGCTACAACTGAGTGTGAGTGAGTGTGTGATAAATAGAGAGGTCACCTCTCTATTTATACTGATTCTCGACATGACTAAAACCCTACTAGGGCCGACTTCACTAGGTGAGTCTAATAACCCTAGTGCCCCAGAACTACGGGGACTTTAACCCTTTAGACAATAGGATGGTTACCCACAATGACTTGACATGACTTGTTGATACGGATTTATGCAGGAACGCAATAGAATACACAAATAACCATAGAAACAAATATGCAGCGGAAATAACACTTCATTTCATTAATCAATAACTGAAACTTGTTTACATACAGAATGGAAATAAACTAGCTAGAGTGTTAGTAGCTTATCTCTGAGAAGAGATGTGGCGGCTACATTCCTCTGAACTTTGTGTTACAATGAGGCTCGAAGGCCTATATATTATTGAGAAACAATGGAAACCCTACAAATCCAAAAACCTAACCCTAGGAGGCGAAACGCCTTAATGTGGGCCCCGTTGGGTAACTTGGTACATCAATTTCCCGGGATCGTAACTTTAGCATACTACCTCCGTTTGACACGCATGATATATCATTAGAAATATCTGTTTAAGGACTACATCCATAAATAACAAATATTGAGTCCAGAACGGACTCATATTTGCCCGACCCTTCGATGCCAAAAAAACGTCATTTAGGGCCTCAAAACGGCTTCGAAAAATTAAGACCCGAAAACTACCAAAAATAGTAAATTGTGCTACAATTAAGGAAACTAGAAAACTAAAAGAAACAATGGTGGGGGTCCAAGAGGAATAGGTGGGTGGCCACCAATATCCTCCCGCATCACTTGTTTACGTTATAGATCCTCCCGATCGAAACATTAGGGCATGACATCATGACTTAATTACATTACAGACACGTTCTTGGAATAAAGATCGGGGTACAAGACATAAGATACATAGGTGAATACATTCCGAAGTTACAAATACATAAATACTCCCTCTTAACTAGGAAGGTATTCTTTTGACACAATTTTTAGCACTGGTCTTCTTCTCTATATCGACTGGGTCATCTCGTTATCTTCATCTTCAAGTCTTCTTCTCTATCTTTGAGTCTTCTTCATATTCAAGTAATCTTCTAAGTCATCTTCTTCTTCAAGTCTTCTTCATCATGGAATCTACATCATCACAACTACTGGATCATCACTTGATCTGGATCGTCATCAAGTCTGGATCATCATCACATCTGGATCATCACTTGATTTGGATCATCATCAAGTCTAAATCATCATCACATGCTATCTCATAATGGTGCTATCTCGATTCTTCTCGTCACAGGAAGTTCTATAGAGTCAGCCCTGTAGGCCTACCTTTCATGTAGGTCTTCATCAGAGCTTATATATGACACTTAAGTCAAAATGGCTCGCCCAGATCTTACATATGACCTCATCTTGTCAGAAAGGAACGCCCAACACTCACATCTAACCTCATCTTGTCAAAAAGGCCCAGCATTCACATTTGACCATGTGTAAACCCATCGCGCCAAAATGGCTCAGCACTTATATCTGATCATGTGTAAGCACATCGCATCGGAATGGCTCTGCACTTACATCTGACCCCATCTTGTCAGAAAGGCACAGCACTCACATCTAACCATGCGTATACACATCGCGCTAGAATGGCTCAGCACTTATATCCGACCTCATCCTGTCAGAAAGGCTCTGCACTTACATTCGACCATGTGTAAACACATCGCATCGAAAGGGATTTCAGTCCCAGACTAAGGATTCCTGGTAACTGAACAGGTGCCTCCATTCTCCTAGAGAATGGTAGTTGCCCTTATATATGACCTACTCGTCAGAATGGCCAGCACTCACATCTGACATGGGAAGAACCTAATCATTTAACCATGACAGAATGGCTCAGCCCTTACATCTAATCAAGTGGGAACACGTCCCTCTATCACATCATAATGGATCTCAGTCCTAGACTGAGTTTTCCTGGTAACTGACCAGGCACCTCCATTCCAAGAATGGCAATAGCCCTTATATATGATCATGTAGGAACCACTCCTACAGTCATATCAGAATGGATCAACACTCATATCTAACATGGAAGGAACCTAAATCCTCTCACCATGATAGAATGTCTTAGCCCTTACATCTTACCATGGAAGGAACTTATTCCTCTCCCATGTCAGAATGGCTCACGGACTCATCACTTCCCTTTGGAGGGAACCTCGATCTGGAGAACACCAAGCTTCTCCATGAAGTACAAAAACTAGCCAATGCCTTCGTCAACGCATCAACTATCTGATTGTCCATCGCAACATACTGGAGCTTCACTGCTCCCCTCTGCACCATATCCCTGATATAGTGATACTTGATCTTGATATGCTTCAACTTTTCATGGAACACTGGGTTCTACGACAACTTCACACAACTCTAGTTGTCACAATATATACAAGTAGCATCCAACGGGAGATCAAATAAATCAAACAGTAGCTTCCTTATCCATACTGCCTCACAACTAGCTCAATAAGCTATGACATACTCTGCTTCAGCTCTACTCAGTGCCACACGGGATTGCTTCCTACTAAACCAAGAGATCACACCTGATCCCATACTGAAGCAACACCTTGACATACTCTTCCTATTGATGGCACTGCCTGCCCAATCTAAATCAACATAACCCTCCAGTTTAATCTTCTGATTCGACTCATACTTAAGCACATAATCAACTATACCCCTCAGGTACCTCAGAATATGCTTTGCAGCAATCAAGTGAACATTTCTTGGATCTGTCAAGAACTGGCTCAAGGTGTTCACAACAAAGCAAATGTCTGGTCTCATGTTCGTCAGGTACATCAAGGACCTAATCATCTGACGATACATCATACCATTAACTGACTATGATGAAACATCGCTCAATAGCTTCATGTTCGATGCCATAGGTGTGGCCATATCCTTGCAGTCCATCATCCCAAACCTCTTCAAGATCTCTACTGCATACTTCCCTTGTCCGAGGAAGATTCCATTTGTATTCTGCCACACCTCCATGCCTAAAAAATAATGCATCATACCCAAGTCCTTCATTTCAAATTCAGCAGCAAGCTTTCTCTTCGTATCAGCAATCAACCCATCCATACCTATTACAAACAAATCATCTACATATAGTAGAAGCATCACTAGGTTGTCATCTTCAACCTTGTAGTAAAGGTTGGAATCTTCTTTACTCTTGGTAAATCCCAAACTAGAGAGAAAGTTGTCAATTCTGCTGTACCATGTCCTGGGTGCCTGTTTCAAACTGTACAGGTCTTTCTTCAATCTGCACACATGAGACTCCCTGTCATGTGCCTCAAAACTGAGTGGTTGTTCTACATACACTTCCTCTTCCACTACACCATTTAAAAAATCAGTCTTGACATCCATTTGGTGTATCTTCCATTTCATTACTGCAGCCAAGGCAAGTACTGATCTGATGGAAGTGTATCTGGCTACAAGTGCAAAGGTTTATTCATAATCTATTCCTTCTTTCTAGGAGAAACCACGAGCCACAAATCTTGCCTTATATTTTTCAATGCTACCGTCTGCAGCATGCTTGATCTTGTAGATCCATTTGGAAGTTACAACTGACTTCCCTTCTGGTCTTGGGACAACATCCCAAACATCATTCTTCATGATCAATTGATACTCTTCGACCATAGCATCCTTCCATTCTTTTCGTTATGTCGCTTCTTCATAATTGGAAGGTTCTTTATCGATGAAATCACATAGTAATGCTACATACCCGAAGCAGGATCTGGTCCTCTTTCTTTCTCTATGATTCTCTTCTGGAGCCCCATATCTTTCCGCACCTTGGATAATTTCACGTACCCAAGCAGGTTTCCTCTTATGAGGATTATTCTCCAGAGGTGGATCTATAGGTATTTGTGGTTCTTCAAATTCTTGATCTTTTCCTTGAGTTTCTTCATTCATGGTTGTATCATGAATTCTGGGTCCTTCTGCTTCTTTCGGTTCTTCAGTAGGTTTCTTTCTAGATTTGTTGTAAGCTCTATCTTCATTAAATGTCACATCCATGCTGATGTCAATCTTCTTGTATCCTAGGAAATAGATTCTGTAAGTCTTAGAGCTTTCAGAGTATCCCACAAATATACCCTTCTTTCCTTAAGGATATAATTTTTTCCTCTTCTCTTTTGGAATGTGTATGTACACAAGACAACCGAATATTCTGAGATGGATGACTTTTGTTTTATTGTCGGAGAAGACTTCTTCAAGAGTCTTGTTCTCGAGTACTCTGTGTGGAGTACGGTTCTGTACATACACCGCTATTCTGGCAGCATCTGCCCAAAGATGCATAGGAAGATCTTGATCATGAAGCATAGCTCTTGCAGCTTCCATGATAGTTCTGTTCTTCCATTCTGCAATCCCATTTTGTTGTGTATTATAAGGAGTGGACAACTCCCTCTTAATCCTTGAGTCTTTGCATAGCTCTTTGAATTCATTTGAAGTGAATTCTCCGCCATTATTTGATCGAAAGGTCTTAATCTTCTTTTCAGTGTGATTCTCGATCAAGGATTTGAATATATTGAATTTGCTGAATACTTCATCTTTGTTCTTCATGAAGTAGATCCATGTCTTCCTAGAAAAGTCATTAATGAAAGAAACATAGTATACATACCTGCTTAGTGAACTTGATGACATTGGACCACATACATCAGAGTGGATGATTTCCAAGATTCCTTTTGCTTTGCTCTCGCTACTTGGAAATGTCTTATTTGGGTTCTTTCCTTTCGCACATCCTTTGCAGACCCCATCATGTTTTTTTTGTATTTATGGAAGACCTTCAACAGCTTTGCTTGCAATAGGTAGTGCTCTATAATGCACATGTGCAAGCCTTCTATGCCAAAGTTCATTTGGCTCTACTGTGTCATGATGACTTGACCACATGATGACTTGACCATCTATGAATGCAACCCTCATTCCTTTTGCATCTAATGCAGATATGGAGAGAAGGTTCTTCTTGAGTCCTGGTACAAACAATACTTCCTTCATTGTCATAGACTTTCCAGAGTCTAGCTTATAGGAGGATTCCCCGCTACCTTTTATTGGATACTGGTAGTCATCTCCTAGTTTCACCTTGTGAGCTAATTCATGTTCTGAAAGTTTCACAAAGGATTCCTTGAATCCAGTCATGTGCTTGGAAGCACCACTGTCTATAAGCCAATCATTGCTTCCATGAGTAATGTTTCCCGTGAGAGTGGAAATCAAAACATATTCTTCCTCGCTTGAAGAATCTTCACTTTCATATCTGGTTCTCTTTGATGAAGGTTCATCATCCTTTGCAGCATGAGCATGATGTCTTCTCGTGTTTCCCTTCTTCTTGTGAGAGCTACTTTTTTTCTTAGGACAATCTCTAGCAAAGTGTCCTCTCTCATCACATGTATAGCAAATAAACTTAGACTTATCTCTAGGCTTTCTGAAGTTATTCCTTTGATTAGAATACTTACTTCTATGATGGCTGGATCTGGGTTTCTTGGATTGTACTGTGAGAGCTTTATCTTCACTTCCCCTCTTCTCTTCTTGAGCTACTATCCGAGCTTCTTCTTGAGAACATTCTTCCCATAGTCTACTGAACTTGACTTACTTCTTCCTAGCACAGATCCCTTGAATGAAGGAGTCCCATGTCCTAGGGAGACCATTCAAGGTGGTCATCACAATCTCTGCATTTTCCACTTCTTCACCTACTGCTTCCAATTGTTCCTTGATCTGAGAAACCATTGTGAAGTAAGACTGGATGGTTTCTGCATTCTATATCTTTACATTCTTCAATTGGTTCCTCAAGGTCATCTTCCAGTTTATGTTCTTTCCTTCAAATAATTTGGTTAGGGCATCAAACATAGATTTAGGTGTCTTAAGGGAGGACACCTGTGGTATAAGGTGATCCTTGATAGAATCGGCAATGATCCTCTTTTCCATAACCAACTTCTTCTTATGTAAGGCCTTAGCCTCATCTCCCTCTGGAACTGGAACCTCCTCATTAATGTAGGAGTCCAACTCATTCTCTTCCAGAACCAGGGAGATCCTATACTTCTAGGCTCAAAAGTTATCAGCTCCCTCAAGCTTTTCATCAAGCTTGGTATGATGAGACATCTTAACTAAGAATCTCAAATAGAAATACAAAAGATTTAGATATTACCAGGTCAAGATGTCGAATTTGGATTTGGAGCTGAAATCCTGCAATGTTGGTTTAGGAGCAAATTAGGGTTTTGCTTTTCCGAAGTTCTATCCAACCAAATGCTTTGAAATTGATCCCTAACTTCAATTTTTGGGAGGAGATCAATCCAGGCCTGGGATCACTGAAAAATTCCTCTTCTGTGAAAATCCCTAATTTACAGCAGCAGTGTCGGGTCCAAAACTAAAAAACCTCAGAATTGGATTCTACTTCGACAGAAAGATGTGCCCTAAGGAGGAGAGTTAATCCAACCTTTTTTTGCTGAAAATCTATGGAGGAATATCCACAAAGTAGGAAGCCCTAGTTCCTGCAGCTGCACAGTGTCTTCTTCTCAAGTTAGCTGTGATACCATGTTAGATTTTTAGCATTAAGCTAGAATTATTAGGATCTTTTAACTGAGAGAATAATAAGCACAGTAATCAAACACAAGAGACAATGAACATAGTATTTTTCCTCGGGGAAACCACAAATGGAGAAAACCCCGCAAATTCCTTAGAGATAGAATTAGCACCAAATAGAAAATCCCAAAATAGTAAGATGATCTCCCGACAGCAGTAACCTCTTTCTTCCTAGCCCCAATGTCTTCTTCTTCTTCAGCTATGCACTACAACTGATTGTGAGTGAGTGTGTGATAAATAAAGAGGTCACCTCTCTATTTATACTGATTCCCGACATGACTAAAACCCTACTAGGGTCGACTTCACTAGGTGAGTCCTAGTGCCCTGAAACTGCAGGGACTTTAACCCTTTAGACAATAGGAGGGTTACACACAATGACTTGACATGACTTGTTTACATTATAGATCCTCCCGATTAGAACATTGGGGCATGACATCATGAGTCAATTACATTACAGACACATCCCAGAATAAACATCGAGGTATAAGACATAAGATACATAGGTGAATACATTCTGAAGTTAAAAATACATCAACACTCCATGATTGGCCCACTTACTATAGGAAAGTATTTCAACAAACCCGACAAACTCGAGAACAAATTCAAGCACTGGAAAGAAGAAAAGGCACCGAAGAAGCACTAAGAAACCAGATACAAGATCAAATTGTATTGGAGACAGCTAAACTACATAAACTAGAAAAACAAGCACGCCAATGGGTACAACAAGCACTCCCAAGCCTAGAGAAACTAGATACCATCTACCCGCTGATGAAAAGACTACTGGAAACAGCAGAAGAAAAATATCAATTCATGGGACCCAACATGGAAATCATAGCAAACCTTTCCATCCAGGAGAAGATGTCGACCTTATCAAGCATCATGACATTGACAATCGACATCCAAAAAGTATTACAGAGCTAGGCAGAATTTCAACATCAGCTGGCCATTACAGCAGAAGCAATTGTGAAAATATGCATGCAGAAACAACCAACCATCCAACTACATAGTCCATGAATACAAAAAATACTAGAAACAACTACCTAAGACAGCACATTGTTGAAGTACCTCCCTTATTTCTTTGGGATGAATAAAGATTTTGTTCCTGGGGGAGATGTTGGAGGAGCTAGTCGGTGAGCCAACTAGTCGAATAGCCGACTAATGGAGATTAGGTCATTCGCGTAAGGTCGTGTCAGTTGACCAAACCAATAGGTAGTTATATGTAACTATTTGTAAATCATATATAGTAGGCTGTTGAGCCAGATGAGAACTCAGTTCAGTTATGTGTATGTATGGACCCTCATGATATAATATAATCTCTTAATCTATATCTATGTTCTTGTCTCTTGTGTCTGTTATGTCTGTATGATTCAATGTGTATAATTGGTAACCCTCTGTGATCTTTGAGATTACAACAATAACTAGGGGAAACTACATGAAATTAGGCCCTAGAAGTTAATCCCAAACCATGGTCAAGTTGTAAAAACAATTCATAGTGTTATGCATCCCAAAATGACCACTATATCCCACTCACAAGCCATAAATTCCCTCTGTAAGGCCTATGCGATGGACTTGATCCCAACGCAAAGTTAGGGGTCATTTATGGGTAGTTATAGGTAAACAAAGGGTAATTAGGTATTTATTAGTGATAATTTAGGGGTAATTTATGGTCAATAATCAATAATTAAGGGTCATTTATGGGTAATTATTGGGTCATGAGATGTGGTAATTAGGGGTTGATAAGGGGTCAATTTTGGGGTAGTTAGGTGTTAATTAGTGGTATTTGGGGGTCAATTATTGGTTAAATGGGGTTAATTAATGGTAATTATGGGTCAATTAAGGGTAAGTAGGGGGCACTTAAGCCCAAGGGCTTACCTGAACCTATGGTTTCCCATGATGTTGGGCATTTAGTTAGGTTCATGGTGTCATGTGTGCATTTTGAATCCCTATGTGTGAGGCACACTAGTCTACATCAATGGGTTTACTAGAGAATATTCCATCTATGAATGTTTAGAAGCATCCCCTTGGGTTTGATCTCCATGATATTTTCCTTGGAAAAATGTGGGGGTCATTTAAAGGTTATCAATTCTTAATTAGTAGCAAGCATGGATTATATAGGGGTAAGTAGTCATCAAGTAGGGGACATTTAGTTGCAATTAATGGTTAATTGGTGGTAATTACTGGTCAACTATAGGGTAATTAGTGATAAATTTCAGTAGTCTTTGAGAGGATGCAAAGATTTGTTGGGAACTCTATTCACTCCATGTTCATAAGATTACCATCAGCTATGTCAAATGGGATCAAAATGACAATTGGGTGCTTATTGCATTAAAGGATCAGATAATAAATATTTACGTTATATGAGTGTTAAAATACCTTCAATATTATCATGGCCATCACAAGGATGTAACAACACTAGCATGGGGTTCCATGAGAACTTATTCATAAGTGGGAGATTTGATGATCCATTGTTCATCAACTTGTTGAACATGAAGTTCCTCAATTCGAAGTACATAATGCACATGAGAGTGGGATATGGGACCTTTCATAGCATCCTAGCATCCTCTCTAGTAGGAGTAGTGATCAATAATACAAAGTTTCTGTGTAGAAATCCTCAGGAAGAAACCCTCTAGGCGACATAAGTCGAGATAAACAAACCATTGTTGGTGATTTCCTAAATGAGTTGAGAACAAAATTATATCTATACAACCCAAATGTAGAGCTATGGCTACTGGAGGAATTTTACCAAAATTTACAATTTTTTTCCTATAAATGAAAATATGGAGAATATAAACAACTAATGTTGAAGTTCTGTTGTTCAGCAGAATCTACCTTATGACCTAAGGGTTTGGGGCCACCAACATACAGATATTCAACTTGTAGACATACATCAATATAGATATTTGAGAGAGAAACAAGGTAGAAATCATATGCACCTTATTTATGAAGGTTGGTCCTAGCTTTCAACCTTCACTCCAAATTCTCCAGAAGCTTCAAGATGATCAACAACCTAGAAAAGAGATTGGTATCTAACACATAGACCTTAATTTTTATATCAAGATGAATGAAATATTACAATTACATATAGAATTAGATGACAATGAATTCCATAAATCATAACAAGTAATACCATCAACACAAAATGTGGAATAAAATCACTCTTAATTTATAAGCTATGATTGATACAACCTCCATCAAAGACAAGCCCTCCTATGCTAGCCAAGAAATTGAGTTCTCTTGCTCCAAATCTCCAAAGGTATTCCTCCAGCATAAACTTTCTCTTCCCAAGATTCTTCCTCAACCTCTATCCCTCACCTCTATCTATACTTGGTGATCAAAGGGAGTTTCAAAGGTTAATATGGTTAGGGAGGTTGGTGATGTTATCATTATGAAACCAACTATCTATCACTAATCATGTTTTTATTTTTAACTTTTTGGATTAATGTAACAGTGGGTATGTATACTAGAAAATTCATGAATGGATCATGAGTCCTATGAAGGAAACCCATGAATTCCCAGTGTGATCATCTAACCGCAGGTTGCACATAGAGCTAACCATTAATGACTCACGAGCTGCAATGTGAATAGTCGTGATTATAAGTTAATCACATTAAAAAACATGGGCACGACTAGAAGGAATAAAATGTATCAAGTCACATGTTCATCTATAGGTTTTTGGAAACTTATATCCAAGATGTCCTTTTGTGTATCGACGCATTCATTGTTAGTACTCAGACGAAGAAGTGTCATTTTATAGTATAATAGATTCCCCCTAATGTGTGAGGTCAGAGGGAAGAAATGGTAGAAATACAATACAAATCGTTATCTTGGAGAAACTCATTTACCAAGGTCACAGAGAGGTACCTAAAATAGAAAGATCAAAATCATTACTGAGGATGCCATGTTCAATAAAGTGGAACATTATCTCCTTTACAATATTTGATTACATCATATAATACGGGAAACAGGTCATGTATGTTTTACAATGGTGGATCAAAGCCACAATATACAATGATGAGCCTTCAATATCTGGAAGTAGTGTCATAGAACATAACACAATCTTGCACAACTTAGGTTATAGAGCTTGTAACCCAAGGTCTTCATCCAAATCCATAGAAACTAGTACAAATCTTACCATGTGAATAGATGAGATGAATTCTAACATGGAAAGAATCCATCAAAGTGTCAATGAATGAATGGTGATGACAACTTAAGCAAGGGAGTTCACCAATATGAGTAGTGAATCCTAAAGTACCATCTTCGGGACTCTAGGTATTCTTCTTCAGGAGGTACTGATTGGAAGCCATAGTGAGAGGAGGAAGGCAATGAATCCTTCAATAGATCACAAGAGTAATTGGAATACTAAGGGAAGGTAGACACAATGTAATATCAAGAATGAAAATGATGGGAATTGGGATGATCAGATAGAGGGAAGCATCCTTGAACACTGAGCACGACACATAGATGACTCAAGGAAGATTTATACTTTCATATGGCACAACTAGACTTATCTGTCATGTAGGAGACATGATCATATTCCCCGTGTATGAAGGACAAGTGGAGGAGTAATAACTCGAAGTGATAGTTGAACTGAGAGGTGAAAACTGGGACATGAGTATCGGGATGTTCAAAGAGTTTTTTGTTCAAGGATGACATGCTACCAACATACTTATAACCCAAAGAGTGAAATTAGTCCTTACCTTTATTGTTAAGTTTTAACGATTCCAAGAAATTCAAGTTGAGTCTCTCTTCATTTTTGACAAGATCGAAGAGGGGAGAGAATAATGTTTGATAGGTTACTGATCTGTGGATTTTACGATCCTCAATTAGTGAATGCTCGTCGGTTCTTTCATAGTTTTAAGAGTCTGAAAACTCCAAAGAAGACTCTAGGGGAGTGTTTTTTTCGTAAATTTAGTCTCCCGAGTCTGAAAAGTATAAAACAATCCACAGGATAACTCTCTTAGCTTACGAAGAACTAAGGTATACCTTTTTCGTACTTAGTCGGCAAGGTCCTCAAAAGGGATAAACTATCACCCAACCGATGCTCCTTCAAAAGCAAGCACATAGCCTTAGATTAACAAGTGTGAAGGAAGGAAATATCACTCGAAAAGTTCCATTTATTTACGAGAATGAGACTGACAATAGTAAACTCGATGCGTTGTTCTAGGGTTTATCGAGCATGACAAATACACAAAGTATGCTTGGAATATTTTTCATGTTTAATTCCAGAGCACTAAAAAGAGAAAACTAAGCTCGAAAATGTTTTTTTTTACGTAATTTTATTCCTTTGGGTTTGAAAAAGAGATAACCCTATGCCAGAAGATACTCTTCTAGATTCCGAAGAAAATAGAGTGTTCCTTTTTCGTAATTAATCCACATGGTCTAAAAAATCAATAAATTTCCACCGATGTGAATGATTGTTCAATTTACCTTAACGAATCTGAACAAACAAGTTAACTTGGCAGTCCAGTCAATTTTAAGGAGTCGGACCAGGGCTAAAAAATAACTCCACAAGGGCGAGGATCCTTATAATCGGGCATAGCTTAGTAAAAATATGCAAAATGAGGTTCATTTTTTCATGAAAACTAACTACGAAGTATCCCACAACCTAATGCAACTGTGGCATAGGTATCGAAAAGATAATAGTGTTCAAAAACTAGCATTACCCATATAAAGGAGGACCTATCCACGGAAGAATAATAATGTGTGTGAGGTAAAGAGTGGTTGTACACCATAGTCCATGGATGAAAAGAGATCTTAGGGTTAAATGGAGGATGAGGTGCGAGTGAAAAGTATGCATCGGAGACCGGATCCTGGCCTATATACAACGAAAATCAACTTTTGAATCATCCAGGACCTGTAGCAATTAGGTAAAACACATGGTATGAGTTCAGATAGTAACAAATGACTTTAAACTATACGAAGTGGGTAAAATTTTCAAATTTTTACTATAAATAATTCAAAATCAAAACAAAACATACGATTTTGATTTTTTAACCAAATTTAGCCATTTTACCTCCTTACTTTGACTGATCGTTGTGGGCAATCCGGTGGACCAATTTAGAATCCATGAAGTGAGAGTGCTTCTTCTCTCCCTCCTGTTCAATTTCATACATTCCATTTTTAATTTTAATGGTTAAGTGATGGGTTTTTTTCCATCCCTAAAGGCACCATGGTGCAATCGCAGGTAGTCTTTATAGGAACCACGAATGTGAGTTCTAACCACGGGTTGCTTGTAGTGAAACTAGTGAATGGATCGCCTTGTGCACACTACACAGTAACGATTACTGTGCAGACTTGGTTTTTTTCAAAATTTAGTGATGAAATTGGCTTTTATCAAAATCTAATAGTGATATTGTTTCTTGGGCAGGAAAACATGGTCTTGGAATGGTGAGAAAAAGAGCACAAGGATATGGATTGTGATGCAATGGGAGATATCGTGACTTTGCAAGCTTTAAAAATATGTGGCTTACTGAAATCCTATTGTACGTCAAACATGCATGCACAAGTCCGTCTACTGGAGACACTAGTGAGATTGCGGGACCATGAGCTTGGGTTGTTTGACCTCCAAGGGGAAACCTTGGATTTTACCATAAAATAATAAATCCTTTATCATGGTCTTATCGCATAGGGCACCGGGTAGAACGGTGACCCTCTCAGTGTCCATAATTATATCAACACTTATTGTCTACCTGGGACTCAGAAATCGGGGACATAAATCCTGATTTCGCAAATCACTGGATTTCCACTAAAAGTCCTAGTAAGCACCATAGTCAGAGTTGTTGGATATTTCGCTTTACACTTAGCAGTGTGGATACACATGCCAATAGTGGTAGAGTGTCTACGGGGAGCATTGTTTGATTGGTGTTTGAGAATAGTCCCGATTATGAAAAAAAACTATCTAACTGCAAGAGGGGTAGGAAGAATAATTTTGGATATGTGAGCATATTGGTCTCATTATTCTTTGAGAGGTTTCTTGCACTCAATACCACAGTGACACTACCATCATTCCCACCCCGTCATCCTAGACTCACGCGGTGGGGTGACATATTTCTTCAACAGGGTCATGGAGGTGGAATCCAGAGTGGATACAATGATAAGTTCTACTCCTGGTGGAGTAGATAGGTACCTTCCCTTGAGTAGTTCCCCTATGCAAGTTTGGATTTCAAGGGCGATCCAGATCTCATCCTCCCTCCTAAAGGAGCATAGGGAGAGATGGGTGTGACTTTTTACTTTTTGATTAATTGATTTTTATGAAATTTTGTTCATAAATTTATATATACATATGTACTTGAGTTTGATATACCTTATGTTCGACTCGATGCTTTGTGTAGTAAAGGGGAAGCTGGCCAAGCTTACCCATGATGTCCCCACTCTTAGAATGGAGAGGATTCCTATGGTGATGCAGGAGCATGTTGTTGGAGTTCCTCCATCCTGGTTACACCTTCTTCCAAGGGTAACTAGGGTCGTACTTTGTTACCAAGAGGCGGTAGAGGCAAACACATCTGAGGAGGCTGAGGAGCACCATTAGGTCTAGGCATATTATGGATTTCAATCCTATTTTTGGATTTTGATGTACTTATGACAATATATTCGGATCAAACTCGATGTATTATGAACATATTTTACACACACACACACACACACAAACTTGGTTATGTACATGTGTTTCAAATGTGTCTGTATATTTTCATTTTAAAATGTATGTGTTAAGTGCCAATCGAGTATATAGAAAATACATAGAAAACCAAAACCAAAATGCAGATGGATGATGAAGTCTACAGTGATTTTCCAAAATTACATGCAACTGCAAATTCTTTAAGTGTTTTAACTATAAGAAAAATATTTATATAAATCACTTAAGACATTGTGCTCGTATTAATGACCACTTAACACATGTGTTTACACAACAAAATTCAATTTACCTATGATTCAAGTTGCCACAATTTTCTAATGTGTTTCTGTACACTTAAAGAACCCTTAAATTCTTCATTTGAATCCAAGAAGGAAGGGAAGAGTTTGGACAATCTTTCCAGCAGAGCCATTGGATATTTGGGGACTTTGGTATGCATTCCAAGAGAAAACCTTCAGTGTCGACAAGTTGCAACCTATTCTTTTCAATACTGTCAAATTCATCATCTTCATGACATTCACTAGAATCCACTCTAATCCCCCACATAGTTATTACTTGTCCATTATGAAAAATGATAATGTTTACATGTTGATCCTTGCAAAATAATGAACATTTAAAAAATTTAAACGTTGATTCTAATTGAATATTATATACATGATTGAATGATTGACTACTTACAGATGATTGCAAATCATCAATGATGTTCTCTGTCCAATGTCAAAGACGACACAATGACCAAGACCAAGACCAAGCAATATTTCTTCCCAGATCTCTTAAGTAGTCATGCATATGTACTACATCCCATTCCACCACTTCCCAACCAACCTTCCCAATATAAGCCATTCCATATTATAATGGCCTTATCCCTATGGGTACAGGCAGAGACGGAGGAAGAGGATGTAGCCATTTCCAATTTGAGAATAGACACAGAAATTAGGGAGAACTGAAGAATGGACGATGAATTAAACCTAGAGGAAGACTACAAGGAAGTGTTGATGTATTTGTAACTTCGGAATGTATTCACTTGTATATTTCATATATTGTATTTCATTGGTCCCTGATATTCCTATTGAGAGAATCGTTAATGTAATAAAGTAATGTAAAGTCATAGAGGTTAACCCTCCTTGTTGGTCGAGGTGAAAAGTCCCCACAATTGTGGGGCACTAGGGTTATTAGACTCTCCTAGAGAAGTCGGCCCTAGTAAGTGATTGTCAAGTCAAAAAATAGTATAATAGAGAGTGAGCCTCTCTATTTGAAACACACACTCACCCAGCTATAGCGCATGGGTGAGCGAAGAGGAGCTCACACAAGTGAGAGAGAGAACGACTGTTGGAGATCATCTTTCTGTCTTTGGGTTTTACTCCTTCCATTAGTGCTCATTCTATCTCTGAGGAATTTGCGGGGTTTTCTCCTTTATGGTTTCCCCGAGGAAAATATTTGTGTCTATTGTCTCTTGTGATTGATTGTTGTGCATGTTATTCTCTCAGATAAGATCCTAAGATAATACTGTCTAATTGATAAAAATCTAATAAGGAGGAGATGAGTTAAGAGTTTATTAAGCTATGGAGAAATTGCAAAGGAAAACTAAGCACGCCGATGCCTTGTTGTGGAGGGATATATTGATACAAAATTACATACCAAAACCTTTATTCATTTTTACTAATGTATAAATGTGTGATTATGATTTCTGAAGTGGCGGACCATAACTACACCAAGCCTTCTCCCGAGTCCCAACAAATTTGGGTGCACAATTATATAATGCAGGGTATTACTAACCACGTGGATGGTTTTCCAACCAAAGAAAAATTGAAGGGACTAGTTAAAAAGAGAGAAGTCGAATATCGATGCTTGATTTTCTGGAAATGAGCAAGAATATTTTCTTCTCACAATGAGTTTATTTTCTAGAACCGTTCATTGAATGTTGTTGAGAAAAGTTTATGGAAATGAGTAAGAAGAATTATTTTATTGGGTGACCATGCATGCTCTATTTTATTTTCTTTATCAATGAAATTGATTCTTTGGCCATATCAGTTTGAGTTTGGCCACCACTATCCAAGAACCGGTAGGTCCTCCCATGGTTTTCATTGTTGTCACGATAAAAAACATAATGGTAATTACTTGGGTGATTATGATGACTCTAGAAAGAGACATGAATTATAGGGATTCAAAATTATTTTGAGAGACGTATAAATCACAATTGAAAAGACTATAAGATGATCAAATATGAACATGTCGTTTCTGGCAATTGCATAGGATTGGTTTTGATAGAAACTCGATTTTGATCCTGCTTTAGAGGATTGTTATTTAAATACAACCGTGAAATAATAAACTTGTGAGTAATTTTACCAACTCCACACTTATATTTCATCTGCATTTATGGAATGATGTTCTATGCAGTACAAACATAGAAATAGCTATTAGGATTTTTTATATTTTTCATTTTAATTAGCTTTACAATTTTATATGCATCATAGTGTAATCACACTTTTAAACCCTAAATAGAGAAAGATTCTCCATCAGGTCCTCATATTGCAATAAATTTTGGAGGCATCATACTCAAGAGGGTAGACCCTACTATTTTATTTTGTTATTGCATTTAAGCATACACAAAGAGAATAATGAAATTCAGTAATTGAAATATGGACACATCAGAATCCCATTAACTATAAATAAAAAAAGTATTGGTCCTTAACCAAAGAATGAAATTTTGGACTCAATCTCTATGTATTTAGCATTATATTCATTACTTTCAAATCCCTATTAGTTTAAAAATATTTCATTCCAATTAGTGCCAGCCGATTACTTTGGAATGAGTAATCGCCAATAAATTAACTATTACACTTACCATATATGATCTTGAACTTACATGTATTTTATTTTTCATAGTTGGCTTGAAAACACACCTGATTTCTTACATCTGCTAGATTATATTTCCAAATGTAGATTGCGGGTTCATCTGAAGTAGATTTGACAAGCATGCCACCCTTGTTAGATTCCTTCCCAAAGAGGTCATTATACTATGTTCATAGAAAATTCTTCTTTGAATCCACATGAATTTGCTTGCTCTGCATCTTGTGTATCCATATCTTCAATTTCATTCAAGTTGGATCGAACAACACTACTAGAAATCCTTTATCTTCCTACATTCATGTGAGGCAGCTATCATCACCTATTGAAGTTAGAGAAAGTTGATCTTCCTATGCCTGGAAATTGGTTGTATGATGTAGAAGATAAAGGCATTTGCAATGCAATTCTAGGAGTAGACAACAATGATGGTTTCTTCCAGGGCATGATCCTCTAGCACAAATCAAAAGATGAAATTTAAAGAAAATTGCGTGTGGAATATCATGAGAATATATCTCTAAAGGATAGCATGTCATGTGTTGTCTACTTCTGTAACCTATACAGTTCTCTGCCATATGATTGTTATGGATATTAGGAAAAAGAGTGTATCAACAATAATAATTGCAGAAAAAGGCTTATGAAAGATTCTTATATGCATATTCTCCAAAACTAGTGATTGTAGATGTTACCAAACCACATGTGCTCTGCTAGCAACCCATCAATTTCATGTAAATGTATATGTATGTATTTAACTCTAGAATATGCATAAGGATAAAATATTGGCCCTCCTCTTCCCTCGAAGAAAAACATGATTGTTAGGATCTTAATGAACCTATAATTTATCAAGATACATTTGAAACGGACAACAACTCATACATAAATCTAATGAACTTGGCGATGCCCTTAAAAAAGTTAGAACTTGCGAAACTGATTCCACCGAAGATGGGCACATTGCATTCTGATTGAATTAGCTTCATCTAGCAGTATATAGGAGTAATAGTGCTCTTGCTAGAATGGAACATGGACAAATTAGTATTGCTTTGTATGGAATTGTTTCCTCATTTGATAACAATGTTTCAAACTCGGGTTTTAAATTGGAGGTTCCTTTTATGATTCGGGTGTATTTGATTCTAGAAAGAAACTTTGTGCTATGGACACCAAATCAAATTATGTATGTCTTCTAATCACTTTCTACTTTCATTCATTCATCCAGTACAATACAATACAATACAATCTATCAATCTAACATAAATGCATGTTTGTTATTCAGGTCTTATGTTGATGGAACTCCAATTTGAGTGTTCCGGAACAAAGAGGAAGAGTTGGGTGGAGTGGAAACGAGTTATCATTATCCTAACAACCAAGCAATGAGGATATATTCCATCCTAAGGAATGCAGATGATTGGGAAACCAAAGGTGGACTAAGTCAAGACAAACTGGACTATCCTCTTTCGTTGCATCGTATAACAACTTCAATGCTATTACTTCTTCTAGATATATTGCTTATAAGATTTGGGACTCCAATCAAGAGAAGAGGCTCCACTAGGTGTGAAAGAACTACATGATATACAATTATTGTTGAGACACCAAGAGATTCTCTAAAGGGATGCCTCCAGAATGCAAATGATCCCTCACCTTTAGATATTTTTTCACTTCATTAACTTATTCACTTGATGAATTCTCCATGCCCTACCCCTCCAACAATTATTATTATGTTATATTACATGCATTCTTTCATTCTTTTTTCTACAATTATTATTACACATTTCTACAAATGCATGAATGCATTATTACAAAGGAAAGAAGCAAATAACCCGTGTTCATTTTATTTAGTTATAAGTATACAAATTGACAATTCTTTACATCTTTCAATGGCTACAATCTTGTTTTCTTTCCATTTTTTTCAATACTTATACCTTTTATCAACACTATTGGATTATAATGGAATTTAGGTTTTCATTGTGGAACAAAAAATTGTTATTGCAAATTTTGACTTCTCAATTCAATTTCACCTTACCATGCATTTTAATATTGTGATATTGTTGGATTAGGTTTTCATTGTGTCTCATTCCATGTAATAAATCCATTGAATATTTTCTCGTCTCACAGTGTCAATATGAATGATAATAAAAAAATGAATATGTTGCTACTTCCACCATGTGATGTTCACAACTTATTTTTGATATCAAGTCCATTGGATACCATATCTCAGGTGTATGTTCAAACATCTTTTGCAAACACAACATCTCTTGAATATGTATATTCGACCCCCTTGGTTGAGAGCCAAGTTAGAGTCGAAAGTCCACATAGACTTAGTTGGGTTTGGGACATATTAAAATGAAAATGGAGTAATGAAGGTGCTAAAGTAAGTTTTGTGGTAATATTTTCTAAAGCAATTTTTATGACAAAGTAAATGCACAATGTAAATAAGTGTAATGGAGGATTAAAGGAAATTTGTGTTATTTTTATAAACCTTTGCTTGTACTTTGAATATCAAATGCTATTGATTTGATGTTTGGGTTGATATAAGAGTGGTTATAAACTGTATTTTTTTGTTTTTCATCATTTTGTTTGTTGTAATGATTTCATTAAATAAGGATAATATAAACACAAAAGTACACTTTTTGAAGTGGGATATTGATAATGAGAAGGAAAAGTACTAAGCAAATTATTGCTAGGTTGTTTGTTTTATGTGTTTTCTCTCTGTATCGTCACTTTTACAATTTTTCATGTCCATTGTGTTGCTTACCAATAGAAATTTGTGCAAACATCTCATACTATCCATGTTTTATTTGTGTAGTGTGTTTAATATTGAACACATTTGAATGGAAATACATTCTAATTTAGAATTAAATTGCTTCACAGGATATAAAAAAACATGGAAAAACTCTCTCTTTTAACAACATGCTATGCAAAGTAACTTTTCACAACGTACATAACATTAAAATGGTTTTAATTTCTCTATTTCAATAATTTCACTCTCAAACAACAACCTATAGACGTATTATTGCACCTTTTTGGGGCAATTGCTAGTCTTATTATTTTGTATGCATTTCTATAAAGTGGAGTGGACAGTTTTTTGTTTTTCCATCGCAATGCAAGAACTTTAGTGATCAAGAATTCACTCAAGCCCACAGAATGGAGCCCGGAATCTATATAAACTTAACTGCCCCAAGATATTGTTACACCTTAATTTTAAAGACATT
>LPNX010785743.1:262087-282618 GCA_001517045.1 Pseudotsuga menziesii
TTATTTTACCCTTTCAATATTAAATAATTATTTTAGAAAATAAAAGTTTATGATTCAAAAACTAAATTTTTTAAAATAATCATACAACTACTTATTATTGATAATGATGAAGGTTAACGTTTATTGAAACCAAACTTTAGTTTATCGGACCTAAAGAAACAAATTAGTTAGTTTGATTTAAAATTGTACTTCTATGTTCAAAGAGCTTGGAGAGAAGCGTCCCGAGCTCACTATAATTTTGGCATGTTAAAAGGCTAGGAAGGTCGGTATTGCAACAAAGGTTATGAAACTAAGATCTAATGTGGATGTACGCAGGGCACTCTAAGAGCAAGTGATTTCCATCCTCAATGTTCATATTCTCACAGAGATGTTAGATCCTTTCCACCCATGGTGTTTAGGAACTGCCCAACGACCTGTCTCACTATGGAGTTCATGAGAGTTCGTTCTTATCTTGGCTATATTAATTTTTTTCTTTGAACTAGCTAAAACCAAGAGATACTTTTGATCTTCTAGAGTAGGGTTGATGACCTCCTTATAATATCTTAATTTTCTTTTAGCCTCTAAATATTTCTCACGCCACATTTTCTCTTTAAACTTAGAAGTAACAATATTTTTAATGTTATTAATGTTTTGCAACGCAACATTTTCTTTGATCCCCAATGGTTTAACAATGCCTTGGTATCTTTATACCACCCTCGCTTGAGCCTTAGGTGGTTTTGGTTGAAGTTTAAAGCTAGCTTAGGAAGTCTATGGTCTCCCATGTTATTGATTTTGTGCTTGTACAACAGGATCCTAGTCATAACTAGGCTCTCGATAGGGGAAAGATACACTTATATAAGGAGAATAGGAAAGGGTGTATTGCTTTTAATTTTGAGGTTATACGTTATAAAACGCTTCTTGATTTGCTCAATCTTTCTCCAGGATTCTCTAGATATATTGCAACCCCAAGCCTCATACCCATACAAGATAACAGGAGTGACTAAAGTTTCAAAGAGGAGCTTCTTTTTATCCCACATCACAAGGTCTACTGCTTTACAATTATTTTCAAGACCAAAAAAGCTTTCTACCCTCCACTAATCCTTTTTCTCAATGTTATAGTTCCAGTTGAGCTTGTGATAAATATCAATTCCTAGGTATTTGTAAGAAGACACTTCCTCCAAGTTGTTATTGTCATACACAAAATTAGCGTAAGTGTCCTTCTTGGATTTGATAATCATAACTTTTGTTTTGCCAGTCATACCCATGGTAGAGAAAAAATCCATAAGAAGTCTTAGTTGCTTATCAAGATAAGATGCACACCTTGCCAGAAGAACAATATCGTCATCATAGAGAAGAATGATGATGACTATTCCAGCTAAAGATCATGCCAGCGGAGCCTGCTTCCTCTAAACAACCTTCTAGCTTATCAATGTAAATGCCAAATAGGGTAGGGAAGAGGGGGCAACCTTGTTTAACTCCGATATTACACTTAATATCTTTCGACCACCCTTCATTCCTCTGAAACTTGGCAATGGAATTCTCGTATAACCTTATTGTGGTAGCTCTCAACTTGAAAGGAACCTTTAGCTCTTCTAATCTATTCCATTGGTTATTTCTAAGTACCGTATCGAAAGCCTTTCTANCATTTTTGATAAATACACATAATCTAAATCATGTAAACTTAATAAGTAAATTTTGAGAAATTCAATATCCAAAAAAAACAATAACCAAGCGAGGACACACATGTCAACATAACAAATGACATGTCTGCTACAACCACATTAAATAACTTAAATGAGATACAACAAGCTAGTTAGTGTTAACCTCAATATCCTGTCATTTCACCGAATATTTTGACCATTCCTAAATAAAAATTAAAATGGACATAAATATCCCACGGAGCGCCCTATATGTTGGACAGACTTTCCCTCGGGAGGAGAGCCTGTCCACTGCTAATCCGACGGTGTGCAGTGGACAGGCTCCCCTCCCGAGGGAAAGTCTTAGAATTCGCCAATATCCCACCCTCAATTTTATTAACATAAATAGCACGCAAAATGGAAAAGCTGGCCAATGGCAATTGGCGCCCTGTCCAGTGTCCACATGTACAGCTTTATCGATGATCTTCGCACGTGAGATCGTATTTAATGATACGGTGACTGGTCGGTAACGAGCTGCTTTGCTTTACAACTGGTCAAGGCCACGTATTCTTATCCAAGATTCCGCCGGATAAAGGATGTTTATTCTTTTAAATAATATTTTAAATTAATATGTATTTTTAAATCTGGCACATTTTCCAATGATATTGATATTGTTCTTATCCAAATTCCAGAATTTCAAGGTATTGTTTTTGGACATAAATTCGTTTTAGATTCCTGCAAAGAGGTAGGGTATATACAAGCTGCACCCCAAAAAAGCTTATATAGCTAAGTGGCTGTACTCTCATTGATTACATTCTGGCCAATATATATAGAACCAATATATATAGAACGCACTTAATCTTTCCATAGAGAATTTATGAACCCCATACACATACATATATATATTAAAGCAAATATCAATTTACATTAGTTTTAGTTTTGGCATTGTGAATATGATGATGATGGTTAACGTCCAGACCAAACTTTGGTCTATCGAACCTAAAAAAGAGAATTAATTAGTTTGCTTTAAAATTATATTTCTATACTCAAAGAGCTTGGAAAGAAGCGTCCCGCGCTTACATACATCCTGGTCATTACTTTGAATAAAATTAACCTAATACTTTTGACATCTGTGTATATACCTCCTTGGTCGATATAGATAATAACACTTTAAACACGAGGAATATCGCCACCTGAACTGTTCTGGTATGTTGCGTCATGCTTGCGTATTAACACGGCCTCCCAGTCACTTGTTAACCCACAAAGTAAAAACGCTTTTGAAATCATAGAAACCGATCAGAAAATAGGAGTTGCTTTCTGCCGAAGTTAACCTAGGAAAAACATAAATAATGTAAGAGATCCAGGCTTCATCCAAATTTTTATAAATGGCCAGACACCTGCCGGCAGCATTTGCATCTATGAATAGCATTTCATATAATCTGGGAGTGGAAGCTGCACAGTTTGGCATAATGGAGGGAGGATAAAGAATGTAAAGATTACCTTTCTGCAGCCATGACAGAGCCTCACACTGTCACTGGCACTGGCGGACTTCACCATTATGCAGACATGGCAGGCAATGGCAGAAACGCGAGGCCTCTGCCAAAAAGGGGAGACATTACAAGAGGAATACTTTCATCTATTGCGGGATCAGTAGTCGCCGCCTCCAAAAGGATTTGCGGCCCTGGAAAGGCTACAACCACGGCCTGCGACCACGGCCTCCGAGACGGATTATTGAAGGCAGTGGAGCCATGAGGTTTTTTCTTTTATTTTAACTATATATATACTGTTTTTATCATTTTCTTGGTAGAGTTCTTGTTCCTGACTTGCGCGTTGTTGAAAGCTAGTTGTAATTAAATGTAATGAGAGCTCAATACTCTTCCATACGGCCTGGATTTACAGGTAAATAGTCTGCAGATTTTTCTGTTGTTCATTTTAAATGTAGAAATCTGTTGAAAATATACAGATTTTTCCTTGTTTTAAAATAAATAACAGAGGTCTTTGCTTTAAGAGTGGGAGAAAGGCACTGTAAGGGCATGTTTGCTTTGTAAATGATACTAGTAAGTAAATGTAATTGGATTCATTAAATTCCTCTGCGGCCGTTAGTTTTGTGATGCTGCCTTCGATTGTGGAATTGGTTTGATGAAATGGTTCTTATATGCCCCTGATCGGAGCAGTATAAATCCCTAACCAAAACGCCCCTAACCCGTCGGAATCAGGCATAGCAAATGGCAATTTGCAGTGGTTAAACCGCGGGATAGTTTAAAATTCCATCATTTAGTCTACGACGAGCATGTTAATAGACTAAAATGTAGCCTGCTGCTGTTTTCTGTAATTAGTTCAAGGCGAACTGAGTACCTCCCCCGAGCAAGGTAGGCCCATTTCGTTCAATCATGCATCCTCCTGGCTGCCCGTGCTTTTTTTTATTCCTGCATCGGTGAATCGATCGTCAATAAGCCTGTAATCTAGTGAGCCTGTGGTTAATATAAGCGCCAATATCTACTCTAAACCTCACACTCGGAACACCATCTGCATATTTAGATTACAAATCCTAAAACCAGGAAGCAAAGCAAAAAACTAGCTGCTCTGGGCTATGGCACTTCAACCTGGGATCGACTGGATTGACTCTTTTCTGGGTGGGCGGGTATATGGGTGAGCTAAAGTCTAGATTATTTGTATTTTTGTTGGTGAAATTTGCTAGAATTTGGGGAATTTTTGTTGAAATTACATTGTATATTTGTCGGCATTTTTGTTTAAATTGCAATTTTTGTTGTAAAAATGGATTCAGCATATTCAATAACCTCTATAACCTGAAAATTTGGGGCATTTTTGTTTAAATTGCAATTTTTGTTGTAAAAATGGATTCAACCTATTCAATAACCTCTATAACCTGTGAGCACTCTGATTATGCAATTTCAACAAACTGAAAGTACAGTTTCAACAATTCTTTCTTATCGAAGTTTAATCAAATTTCGTAAATAATCTAAAATTTAGCTCACTCCCTACTTCATTGTCGAACAGTAATGTAAAAAATGGGTGCTAAGGATTGAGATCACCTCTTTTAAAGTCTCTTTTAAAGTGGAGAAGTTCAACGACTTCATATACAACACGGTTTATATTTGTTCTTATTGTGTTATTATTGTGTTATTGTTGGAACATGACTAGTTAAACGACTCTATGCCAGTATCTATTTGAAATAATGTCTGCAGGTGGTTCGTAACTCCTCCCTATAAATATAACCGTTTTAAGAAGTCTGAATTTGAAATGATGGAGGAACTCTTGGAACCAGTGTTTGGAATTTGGTTTTTAGTTTTAGCATTATTTTTTTTTTAATTTTAGGCTTTTATATTATTCTTCATAAATGATGGTTAACTAAAATTTTAAATTAAACTTTATTTGATAGCCAAAATATTTCATGACGATCATTTTGCCCATTAAATTCCATCACTGCTTGGACTGGATATAACTCCTAATAAAAGCCCTTATACTGCTCTTGTTATCTGAGTGCTCTTGTTGTCTTACTGTAATTACAAACTTAAAAATGTAGTAATTTTTAAGTACAATTTTGACAGATTTGCAAAAACAAAAATGGCAAAAAAAAAGCTGGAAAGAGGGCCATGGTTTCATAAGGTAAATTACAGTCTGAATAATTAAATTCGAAAGATTGAACAGATTAATCTTTTTAAATTTTATTTTGAAGAGAAAAAGGCCATCTCCAATAGCTTAGTTTTCAACTGGGATGAAGTAAGTTATTATTTACTGTTACTAAAAAAGATCATATTGCTGAACATAACATAACCTGTTAGTGGTTCGAGAGCATATTTTCACAGTTTCATTTTGCCAAATATTTTTTTACTGTTATTAAAAAATTATATTGCTCCACATTATAATAAATTTAATCTCTTCTTTACTCTTTTCAATGATGGGTAAATTTGTTTTTAAAACTTCATGCTTCTCATAAATATTAGTCTTAATAATGATATAATATTATCAACATAAATATTAGTCTTAATAATGATATAATATTATCAACTAATGATGAAGTACAAACTTTTTATTACCATGGTAGTTATTCACAATTGTATGGGAGAATTAACATAACAACTCAGAGTAACATGAGAACATGCCATAATGTTTACATTAACCAAACATTTATTCAACATCATAATCAACTATTATTGTTTAAACAAATATCATATGTATGCTTTTGTAGCGATCATAATTCTCATTGAGCTAACTTACTCATTGACATTATAATTAAAGACTTCAGTGAAGTCTCAATACACATTATCCATTAAATCAAAGTGAAAGCACACATTCACACATCTTTTGCTACATACTATAATATTTTGATTAGAACACTTATAAAATAAAAAGCATTATATATTTCACAACTAAAGTAGAGACTATGAAACCCATAAGGTGCAAATACAAGAAGGACACCAATATAAGTGTTTCACCCCCAACCAAGGGCTACATCCACCAAGAATTGTTCAATCAACAAGGAGGAGTACAATCTGCAGCACATCAGCTTCTTTCTGTGTGAATAAATATATAGTTTGTCTCTACCAAACTAAAACAGTTTTTTCCACACAACCTTGAACTCTCTACTTTTTATTTAACTTATTTCTCTTTATTTCAATGGTAATACATTTTTGAAGGTTTCTAACCACCTGATCATTATATAGTTTAAAAAATAAAGGTTACTTCTCACTTGAAAGTGTCCTTGATACATAAACTTAGTAAATCAAATGGAGTTTCTTTATCACCCTACTTTAATTTTCAAATCCTTTTATATTTAAGGATGCAATAATATAATCCGTATAGCTTTATTAGAGTATAAGGTAAACAAAGTCCATATACTTCGTTATTTATTGGATTAACCCCCACTTAGAATGGTGAGGGTGCTCCTCCTTCACTCATCATGAAACAACACATGGTATATAAAATAGAATGGAAGGGTGAGTCATTCCTTCATCACCGGGGTTTACTCATTTTTACTTCCCACAGTTATACAAGAAAAACACAGAAACGACCATTCACATGAAACGTGTAAGTAAACACAATGGTATAAACTACTCTCACAAAGAGTCCATTTTGCATGTACAATAAAAATCCAAAATTTTGTTCAAAGTTCTAATCAATTTAGATTTTTTTTCAAAATTCTAATTAATCCATAATTTTGATTTTCTAAGTATTTAGTATGAAATTTGAATTATATAAAACTTAAATTAATTTTGAAATTTTAATGAAATTCGATATCATATTTTTAATAAATTCTTTTTTTTTACAAAATTAACTTACTGTTAACATATATATTGTGTTAATTAAGAATATGAAATATATTTAATAAAATTTAATATATATATCATTGGATGCTATAATTTCATTGATATTTAATCTGCTGTTTATAATGTTGTTGTGGAGGATGATAGAGTTGAGCAGAAATATTTTTTAAATATATTTATTGTTGTTAATTATTTTGGTAAAAATTTTGGTATTAATGATTTCACCCTTATCTTGGTTAATTATTAATTATGTTATTTAAAATGATGTGAAGGATAATAGAGTTTGAGGGGAAATATTTTTGAAAACAATTTTTTCCCGTCACTAGAAAAGCTACGCTTCCAAAGGCAACCACCCAGCCTATAATAGAGACTTTAATATTTTTAAAACATATCCCTAATGTTTAATTAATTATTTTAGTAAAATATTTGGTATTAATAATTTGATTATGATATTTATCATACCATCAAAATATTGGCATTTTGTAGGTTAATTTAGAAAAATAAGTCTGAAAAATCATTTTATTAATAAAAATTAAAAAAATATATTATACAAGTAAAAATGGTAAAATAAACTTGAAAACAAAACATTTTGATTATCATTTATAAAACAAAGATGAGGAATGTGACTCAAGTGCATTGGTAGTTTCTTGTTTTAAGCCAGTTATCTTTCAACAAATAATAAATAAATTATAGTTACATTGATTTTAATTTTTAATATTTTTTAATTTTAAATTCTATTAATGTAATTATGTTTTCTTAATTATATTAAATATATTTTTATAAAATTATTCAAAATTTACTTAATTTATTTATACATTGCAAATTTGACAAAAGATACTATATTGATAATTACAAATAAAATAATCGAATCACATATAATAATTATTTATATTTTTCAAGTTTAAGTAGAGTAAATGGTCAAGACTAGTAAGGCCACATCTAAATTCAAAGGTGCAATCCTGTGTGATTTTGAGGACTTAAATGCCCCTAGGTTATGGTTTCTTAGACCAAAGGTTGGTCAAGCAAGTCAAAAGGCATTTGCAACAAACAAAAAAATAAATAGACTCACTTGTCTTGTTTCTTTATTTCAAGTGTGGATTGAGATATTATTTGCCCAGTCATTGTTATAAATAGATTTGGAATTTACTAATTGCTTTTGTATATTTTGAATATCTATTTTCCCCGTTACATAAAGTTTTGTTAAAAAAGTCATTGATTAAGATATCAAAGCAATGATGAGTTGGATCTCTAAAATGGTCCATAATCAAAATAGATAGAAATGGTCCAGAATCAAAATAGAAAACTACAACAATTAAGAAAGAAATGTTATAGTAGGTTACTGGAATTAATTCCAACATTAACAACACCTCTACTAGTAAAACTGTAACTTCATATACTATAGTTGTCCATAAAACATCCATAATTACCTACCATTAAAATTTAAATTTAGAAACTACAAAACATAAATAAAATAAATAAAAAATAAAATAAAACATTTTGAAAAATTATTTGTCATTAAAAATTCTCTAAATTCTCTTAAAACATATAGAAATATTTGACCAGCAAAATGCCCCTAGCAAAAAGCCCTCACATTCAACAATGACACGGTTTTTGAGTAAAAACAAAATTAAAATTTCAAACCTGATTGTTCTCGTATTTAAAAAAAAATTGTCCTATGTACTTTGTAAATATGTCCCAAACGACATTCCTTCCCTTTATTATTTTGCTGAGTTGTAAATATGTTCCACACGACATTCATTCCCTTTATTATTTTGCTTAGTTGTTATTGCAATTGCAAGCACTTACTACCGAGTTGTTCTCATATTATTATTTTGTTGGTTTTGCCTTGCGTACTTTGAGAATCTGGTGAACAAGATTTTATGTTGAATTCCTCTCATATATATATGCTTTGTAATTAGGAAGTGGAATCTATAGGTGGGTTTAAGTTGTACTTTGTCACAAGTAATTTTCATTCTGTACTTTATTTCAAGTATTTTTTTATATGTGTTTAGTTCCCTGGTAACTTGGGATTCTTTGGGATTCTTTTTTTCATGTACAATGCACTTTGTGTTAGTGCACGTTGTGTTGGTGGATTCTTTTTGTACTCAAGTTTAGTGGTTTTTTTTATATATTTAATGAGCAAGTTATAAGGCATTTAATGTGGCGATAGCATGCTTGATACTTGTTGGATCTTAAGCAGCTTGAGATCTCATTGGCATCAAGCCTGCTACTTGTTGCCCTATATACTCAGGTTGACGTGCTTTAGATTCTTTCTATAGTAGGTTAATGTACTTGGATTCTTTGGAGTAGATTGTAAATTGTACGTCTTTTATAATATTTTATATGTATTTAATAATTGTTACAAGTGGTAAGAAGCAGGGTTAGAATTTGACAGGCATATGCCCTCACAAGGCATTTTTCCCGTCAAATACTCTTAAAAATTTTAACAAATCATCTTAAGGAATGGGCAAACAATTCCTTAGAACTTATTTTTGACTGTCACTTATTTTCTCAATTCGCCATTAATTTTTATTAATAGCCCTGTTATTTTGTCAAGCCGCTATTAATTTTTATTAATAGCCCTGTTAAGATATGTGTATGCTTAGATAAGTGGTCTCTGGTAGGTGGTTGTTATTATATATGTAATAACATGCATTACTCTTTCACTTGATTGAAGCTTCAAATTTGATTAAATATTAGGTGTGTGAGTTTGCCTTCCTTTGTTTTAAATCTATTTATTCTTTCTTTTTTATATTGGCCTAGCAATGTCTCAATATGGGACCATTCCCTCCCTTCCAGTCCCTTTCCTTAAGAGGATTAGTCAATTTTCAAATCCGAAAGTGCAACTTCATGAGAGAGGTGGATACCATTTTAGAGGAGAAGTTGGTTTTAAACTCTATCAATGAAGGAATTAACCCAACCAACCACCAAACATCAACAATTTATCAATTGTAGAATATCATACATGCTTTCTTTCTTTTTATTTCTGGAAGCACCTATTGAAGGTCGACAATTTGACACCCATTTCTCTAGATAGTTGAAAGTGATCTCCCTTTGAAGCCACTACAAATTATGTTAAGATGTTATTTTTTTTATAAATTTGATAATAATCTAAAAATAAATTTTAATGAACTATTATATGTTTTTCTTAAACATGAAATAGTTTTGTTATTTTGATATTAGGTACTTGTGTACTCAACAAAGGCATGGAAATATGGTTTTACACCATGGTTGTTAATTTGAATGGGATTATTTTTTTTAGATAAAAGTGGATATGTTATATTAAGGGAGATGGTGTAACCACCTGCAGAACCAGAACCAGATTACAAAAGAGCTTTCACTGAAGCTAAGAGTTTAATTGATGCCCTTGAGGAAGAGGCAAAAACAAAAAACCAACTTAGTGCCCTTGAGGGAGCGGCAAAGACGAACATCTCCCAAAAAACGCCCTTAAGGTAGCGGCAATCCAACAGTCAGAAGCTTAATAATAGTATGAACTAAATAAAAAAGCGCCCTTATGGTAGCGGCAGTCCATCAGTCCGATTGCTAATTGCCTAATACACTTAAAATCATAACAAAGACAGAAACATAAACAGAAACAGAAACCGAAACATGCAAGCCATAAACGAGCAGGCTGGCGAACCCAAACAAGAGGTCGAAGTCACCCTTCCAAACTGGACGACATACCATTTTCTTCATGCTTAAGGAATTTGAGGGCCAATTTGTCCACCTTGAGTTCAAGCTCCACAAGTTGCCTGGAGAAAGAATGCTCTGTGCGCTTAACCTTCCTTTTAATTTTTTTCCTGAGAAAGACCAAGTCCTTACTGACATGATCCAGACGTCGTCCGCCTTCATAATCCATCGCATTCACCTGGGATTGCAGTGAATTGAGTTCCTGCTGAACTTCCTTAAATTTTTTATCCACCACGGATGGGACCGACACGCTCGCGGTGGAGGAGTCCGCTTCCATTCTGTGAACCAGCAATTTCCAAACAGTATGGCGATAGAGCTCCAAATCAATCAGCACAATGAGAATGCCACAACCCTTTGCAATTCAGTTCCTTATAACCTTCGACGAAGCAGTGGCCGACGTCATTTCAAAACCGAGCGTACCATGAATCCAACAAGTGCCCAAATGCTTCGACATGACCGTCATACCAGGGGTCACCAGGGTGTCATGTGCGCGACTGAGTTCATCCATGGAAATGAACCATACAACCTCCTTCGACAAGACTGCATCAGGAATCGCCTCGTGCGAGAGCTCCCGGATCATAATCTTCATTAAACCAGCATGTCCTCCCATCAACGAGCCTGCAGTCGCCTGACTTGAAACCATTAATCGCAGGACGGAGCTATGAACTGTTCGAGCTTGAACGCTTAATGTCGTGGCAGATGAAGGGACCGACATGAAGGATTATGATGCCACCCCGCGCGTGGCCACATGAACACCACACGCCAGACGTCAAGGCGACCTGCCAACACGCGGAGGGACGAAGGGCCCACGGAATGGACTGCCAACACGCGGATGGACAAGGAGGGAGGGCCCGCGGGGGGACGAGGGGGGTGGCCCATGTTAAGCCCCTGGTCCTATGGGGGAGGTAAGTAAGAAACATTGGAGTTTAGGATTAGCTCCCCGGGGCTGAGGGTTGCCCCTTTATTTGCCTCTAGATCAGCATGGGGATTGTTTTCCCGTAACACATGATAGAAATCGATCTTAGAAAAGAGAGAGGCTTGAGTTATTATCTTGCAGAGAAGATGCCTCAAGCCCAGTTGGGTGGGCAAAAGATTTTCAGCCAGCACACGGATAATAACTCTGGAGTCCCCAATGACGATAAGCTCGGTGGTTCCCAAGTCCTTGGCTATTCTCAAACCTTGCCAAAGGGCCAATGCTTCAGCCATATTGTTGGTATCAATGCCCAGACCCCAAGCGAACTTAAACTCCATTGATCCTTCTGGAGTGAAGAAAACTCCGCCCCCCCTTGCCGCCCCGAATTTGAATGGGATTATTTTATCACGTGACTTGCTCTGTATTTACAACCAATATATCAAATGTAATAAGCACATGCTCATTATGAAGATATCAAGTGTATTAAGCAAATGCTCATTATGATGATCGAGTAAAACTTATGCCCAAAAAATAGATTTTATTAGAGGAATTTTTATATATGTAAATTACTATGTCAAATTATATAAATTTGCAATATTCTTTTTTTATGAAATTAAAATAAAATGCATTACCTATTTTAGAAAACTAAATGCTTTCATTAATGAATGAAGAAAAAAACAAGAAATTTATGTTATCAAATTCTCATCAGAGTGCATCGTGGAGAATACATAGACAACTCCACTTCCTTGCAAGATTTGTTGTAGCTTAGGCTTTCCCTGCATAAATAATTGCCTTTACAAAGGGCATATTATATGTATTGACCTTCCAACTCTTTCAACTCAATTCCTACAGCTAAAGTATTTCTTTGGGAAGCAACATGTTAACTTTGCAAAATTTGGTATGTTGCATTGCATGTGGCTAAGTTTGTTTCCTAAGTTTATCACTTGATATACTTTAGATGCATAATGTTGGCACAAGTTACTTCTAACTTGTCCGTGTCATTGTAAGTAGGTTTTTTTGTTCCACTTCATATATAGCGATGTCGATTTTCAAAGTACATGATCAACCAAAAACATGGGTAAACTAGCCTATTGTTATGTTTTAACTTAAATTTCAACTCCTTGATAGAAATATATTTTAATTGAAAATTAAATTATTTAACAAAAACATTATTATTAAAAGTTTTTGTTTTAATAATACTTTATTGTTGAAAGGTTATTTTTTCATTGAAACATTGTGTGACAGGGAAGATAAAAGTTCAAAACGTAAAAAAAATAGCTTGAAGGGAAAAGATGAAATGAAATTCCAACACTGGTAAGATGTTATAGTGCATGATTATATTGGTGTTTTTTATTTATTTAGCTATATATAAGTTATTTTGTTATATTAGTTGGTTTAGATAGGTTAGATTGTGTGGTGCAATGACACCTTGTGGCAGCTAAGTCTTCACAGGTTTCGGGGTCCATTTTGGGGTCATCTTAGGAGGACCCTTGTATTTAATGAAGAATTGCTTAATGTATAATGCTTACTATTTAGATCTTCTTCTTTAAAATTACATAATTTCGTTCAACAAATTGACATTTTAGTCATTAATCTAGAGAATTACATGATAAAATGTCTACTTGTTTGTTACCATGAAAGTTCGCGCTATATATTAACCCTAAATGCACGAGAACTACTTTGAAAGTTAGGTAATCCATTCCCACCATTTTCTAAGTTCTATGAGCTTTGAAATTTGTAGACATAATTCCAAAAGCATTCCACTATCCCAGACTACATAAAAAGCTCTAAAAAATGCATCTATTAACTGGAGGGGAATAATTATTTATTTTTCTTGATAGTTGGCTCATGGTTCGTATGGGAAGTGGTTTATGGCCATATTGTTAGAGTAGGAATCAATTCTTGGATTAGTTGCAAAGGTTCCTGAAGACTCTCTAAAGATATCTTTGACTATTCACACAAACTAAATATTCATGTGATATCTAATGTATCTACTTAGAATCAAAGCGTGATGTGGTGTGAGAAATGGAAGATCTATGAGGACTTGGGACTCCATGAAGATATAGCAACAGAGTGACAATGTTTCACATGACAATTGGAAGTCAGCGACCTAAAGCTTTATATAGGTCATGATGAACTAGTATGGTCCCTTAACCTGATCAATGGCTCCTACATTGTCAAACTTGGTTATGCTTCTCATTTTTCCCAAGATCTATAGGTGGGTCGAGAGTGGCGGTGCCAACGAGGCTCTAACATCGTGAGTGTTGAATATAAGGGCATGGCAAAGCCTAGTATTTGCCATGTTTTTAGGCAGAGTGGAAAAGCAATTCAACATGTTCTCATTGATTGCTACTTTACCTTGGGAGTTTGGGATATTGTTAAAACCTTAACTAGAGGCACTAGGAATTGGAGTGAAGAGTCCTTGTTTGAAGTCTTAAAGCAATGGATGGATAAGTCTTCTATAAAAGAGTGGAAATATTTTCCTTTGTAGATACATTAAGTCATTTGACTCTCTATGAATGAAGGGATTTTTCAAGACCAAATTCTATCTCCGCTATAGGGTTTTCACAAGGTCAAGTACATTTTTATGTGGAAGAAAAATTGCCCAAAAGAGGTGTGTTGCTTTGTTTTTTTTTCAATGGGGCATTCTAAGGTAACTCTAGTGTTTATGGTGTTGATAAGGTTATCTACCGAAGCACTTATCTTTCTTTATTTTTTTCCTTAAAATTAGGTACTAAAGGCACCCATAATTTGGTAGAGCATAGTGCTCTTGCTACCCTCTTTAAAATTACAAATGCGTTGGGATTAGTAAAGTTAATATTGTTGTAAATTCTAAAATTATGATAAAATGGATAACAAGACAATCTAGTTTCAAAAATTAGAAGTTAGCTCTATAAATACTAATGGATGTTAATTGATGTTCGCAAATGAAATTTCATCTCTTACAAAACACACTGTAACATATCAACCATTCAAATATGGTGTGTCCCTTTGGCCAAAAAAAACTAAAATTAATGGAAGAAGAAAAAAATGTTGTGATAAAACAGTCCCATCATATCTTTCTTTTGAGCCAAGATCTAAGTAATTTTTGGTTTATTAATATATGTTGTGATGAACCTTTGACTTGTGAACTTTAATATGCTTCTCCTTCAGTCAAGCTCACAATAGGGGTATTTTGGCGACCTCCACTTCCTATTGGCTGACTGCTGAGGACCTCAAGTTGGGAGGGGTCTGGAAAGAGGAATGGAATTTTTCTATCAACGGACTCTCTCATGGAGGCACCAGACTCAATAATTTGGACGATCACATCTTCTAGATGCATAACAAAGTTAATGGTGAAGCTACCGCACATTTAGCATATAATCGTATTGCTAACAGTTTCTCTAGGAATTCTACTGGCTGGAAATTCAAGTAGTTGTGGCTCTGCCATTTCCCACTAAAAATTGAGTGTTTCATTTGGCTTTGTGTGAGAGAAAAAATCATTACTTGGGATAATTTATCCAGACGTGGTTGGGTTGGGACAAACTGCTGCTAGATGTGCAAAAATGCACTTGAATTAGTGAATCATTTATTCATCTCCTGTTCATTTGCTCAGGCTGTCATGTCTGAACTAGATACCATACACAGGATGACTATCAATTGGACGGATCTCACTTTGCTGGAGAACTTAAACATTTGGACTGAATAGACCCATACCTTACTGATTTTACCCTTTTTTTACATTTGGTGTATCTGGAATACATAGAATCGAGCTATTTTTGATGATATTGTGCCAAGGGTGGATGTTGTTTGTAATTGGATTCTGGATTATGTTTTTTCCTTCCCTGTCAAGGTAATTTTTTTGGCTCCTTGGAACTTTGGCCTTGGCCCGATGGTTTCTTACCCCTTAAGTTTTTTTGATGGAACAACAACTTCTAGTGCGGGCGGTTCAGGTTTCACTCTATAGATCATATCTTACCATCACTTCTAGGTCAAACTGGGTTGTGGTGTTAGCACCAATACTCGGGCATAGATGTTGGCCCTTTGGTCTCTTCTGGTTATTGCAACATCTTTAGGCTTACCCTCTCTCATGGTCTAGGGGGATTCTCAAGTTGTGATAAACTGGGCAAACTCGGAGGCTTGTTTGGACGTGATAGATCTGGTTCATTGGTGTGATCACATTGAGGTGATTAAATCCTCCTTCCTCTCATTAAAATTCTCGCACATATACAGGGAGCACAATTTGAGTGATAAGCTTTATCCAAGGAAGCACTTTCTCTTGATTTGGGAAAACTCTCCTATTGGAAATGATGGAGGAAGAGGTGATTGGGAGTGATACCATCCTATTCTTCTGAGGGATGTGTACCTCTTTCACTTTGAGGCTTACGCATCTTTATTTGTAAAGATTGGAGTTATGTTCCTTTCAAAATCCTATGCCTTTGTATTGGAGGAGTATTTTACTCATGGCATCCAATTTGAGTCAGTCTAGGGGGGTCTTTATTTTCCCCTCAAGTGCTTCCTTGGATAAAACTTCAGGGCTCGATATATGCCTTTTGGGTGTGTGTGGAGGTTTTTTATCTTTGGGAGATGGATTTTGGCCTGCATGGGATCTGTTTTTGGTTTTTTTTCTCCAATTAATTACTGGTAGTCACCCTTCTTTGACAAGTTTTTGTATTTGACAGAGATGAATTATACTCTTGTATCATAAATTTGTATTGTTACCTTTGATTCAAATGAATATCAAGAAACTGTCATTTTTCTTTTTAAAATAAAAATATACTTTTCATAAACTTTAATATGAGAAATAATGAATATCACGAAACTGTCATTTTTCTTTTTGAAATAAAAATATGCTTCTCGTGAACTTTAATATGCTTCTCATGGAGATTTAGTTGTGTTCAAGACGTAAGCTAAATACACTATCCTTTCTTTTATTAAATATAACATTAAATCTTTTATTAAAGTGTTGTTTAGATAAAAACATATGCAAATGTCCCTTGGGATTTGAGGAAGCACCAATCTACCACACATATATATGGATTATGTCAACGTAAGGTTTATGGACGGAACTCTTTGAAGTTATATAAATTAATATTAAAATTCCAATTATCCAAACATTATTCTCCCAAATTAATTACGAAATATTTGGACTTTCCAAAAATGGATTTAAATACATGTGTCAAGATGTCGACTTGTTTGACTTAAAGGGACATGTCCATGATACTTGCACGTGGGTAGCTAAGTTCTCATTTGCTATCCCCATTTGAGACATGAACTCATAGGAATAGATATGACTTTCAGAGAGATTATGTTGATTTTTTCCTTGGCCCTTTCAAGTGGATGCTATTTATTAAATATTAAACCAATTATCCGACATAAATGTTCATATATTTGTAGTTTTATTTTAATGAAACATGTCCTTTGTTAATTGTATGGTTGGAGCTATAAATTAATATCTTTTAAGAGATAGGTTAGAATTATGTAATTATTTACCTTTTAGAAATTATGTATCAAATCAATTTAACTCATCATGTAAGAAAGGGCGTGTAATAAGTGTCCTGTAGTGCAGTAATAAATACTTTAATTGCGGAGTAAATCTAACTATTATTGTTGTGTTGCAAGATGCTTATTGTATGTCGTAAAAAAAAGTACATGGTCATATAATTTTAGTAAAATAATAAATTCACATATGAACACAGAGTGTATATGGTAAAACTTTTAACTCTAAATATTTAGAGAGCAAATAGGTAATCCTCAATTATTTTTTCTAAAAATTATTCTTCTTATATAATAAAGATATATGTTTTTTATTTCAAAGGCAAATGATTGCATGCAAATTATTTTTCTAATTCAATAAGCCAATAACTTTGAGATTTTCCAAATTAAGATGAATAAAACATAGGATTTATCCATGTAATGGATAATTGCAAATTTATTTATTTTGTATAATTTATTTATTGGCATATGCACAATGAATTAAATATTAATTATTTTTGTGCACATAATTATGCTTCAACATCCCTCCTTAAGATTGACTTGAAGTTGAGGGAAAGTAGCATGCACATGCTATCTCCCCATAAGATAACTTTCTTCATTTCCAATAAGGATCAAAGATGAAGGAACTTAGTTTAAGTGAGTGGCATTGTGAAAATATTTGCGGCTTGATCTTTTGAATGACAAAATTACAAGTCAAGAAGTGGATCATGAAGGAGTTGTCATATGTAGTGCATATAGTCCTTCATGTGTTTGGTAAGTTGGTGCTCAATTGGATTGCAAACAATCTTGGTGGAAGTCCATGTGTTGAACCAAAGAGTTGTAGGGTTATCTTAATCAAAACAAACTTTGTGAGCAAAAGTCAAATACATAAAAACTTCTTGACTAACATTACAACACCTTGATACTTTCTCTCCATAGAAGAAAGATCATTTGCATGTTGGACCAAGCAACATGACCCAAACCAACATTGAATGTGAATGTTAAACAAACAAACAAAAATCCCATCATCAACATCATATACCTAATGATCTACATCTGCAAATCCCATTAAAATAAGAGGAACCCCTTGAATTTTACTTGATGCCAAATATATAAGTACCCTTGATGCATTGAAGGGTAGACTTTGGTGCATTCCAATGACTCTCATGAGGATCTTGCATAAAGTTGGAGATGAATCCAACAAAAAGGAAAGATTTAGGTTAGCATGGTTCAAGTAGAAAAGATTTCTACCAACTCTTTATACAAAGTGGCATCAACCTTAGGAGTATCACATTTGGTTAAAAGTTTAAAACATGATAGATAACAAGTAGGGGAAAATTTGTAGTATTCCATGTGCAATTGACAAACAAGGTTGAGTGCATACTTATGCTAAGAGACAAAGATTCCATTGTTGGATTATTGGATTTGAAGACCAAGGAAATAATGTAAGAGGCCTAAGTTAGACATCTCAAACTGGCCCACAAGGCTAGACTTCACATGCATGGTTGAGCCTAAGAGTAATTACTCCTAGTGATAAGTAGATCATTAACATAAAGAACAAGAATGAGGAGTTCACCATTTACATGTTGAGTGTAGACTTTGGGATTGGATTGACACCTAGAGAAATTGTAAGTCACAAACTAGATCATGAAGTTGTCACATGTAGTGCATATATACCTTAATGTGTTTGGTAAGTTGGTGCTCAATTGGATTCCAAACAATGTGGATGTCACTCCATCTGTTGCACTAAAGAGTTGTAGGGTTATCCCAATAAAAAAAAATTGTGAGCAAATGTTAAAAAAAAGAGCTTCTTGACCAACATTGACAACACCTTGATACTTTGCCTCTATTGATGAAAGAGCATTCGCATGTTGCTTTTTGTTGGACCGAGTGACATGACCCAAACCAACATTGAATGTGCATGTTGAATGAAAGAAAACTTCCAATCATTAAAATCATCTACCTTTTTTTTTTTTTTTACAGAAACTAAAAAGGAAATATATATAAAAGGTGGCTGTGCATAGCCATTCATTACATTCTTGCAAAACCTGAGTATCTGAGCAAAACAGAGTTGCAGCACCAGGGCATAATCTGCTGTGGTTTCCAAAATACTTCCCTATAAGACTGTTCTAGACAATTTAAGCCTCGGGTTGTATAAGCCCGGATATACTGATTACACAAAAATTTGCAGAAAAACATTCAATTAAAACCAAACAGAAAAAGACTAGAGGTTGCCTTCAGGCTTGACGACAGATTCCTCTTCCATGGGCAGCGCAGCTTCATCGCAGGCTCCATTGACTCGACTAACCTGATTCATAGAGATAAGTCGCTGAAGATCCTCCTGAATCTTTTCCACCTTCCCCATCAGTTCACGGAGATTTCTCTCATTGTCATCAATGCGAGCATCATGGTTGCTTATTTGATACGAAGTGTAGCTGACAGTATCCTCCATTTTCTTTACATCCTTGGCCATTTCACGGTTATCCATAACACTTATGGAGAGAAGCTCATACATGCGTCTCAGGTTTTTCTTGATGTCCGCCATTCCACCAGTATCCCCTGCGTGAGCCATATAAACTTCCTCTGTCAATAAGGTTCGAGCTAGCTGAGACTGAACAGCTTGAACTGAATTGCCAACGAACTGAGACTGTTCGAAATTCCCAGGGACAAGAAAATTGTTACAGTAGGTTCTAAGCACCAGCAATTCCCTCTTCAGCGTTGAGCCTTCAATTCTCCCAACGGTCAAAGTGCCAGTGTTTCCAGCCTCCCAACCAGTGCACCTGCAGCCTATTACCATGCTGCTTCCGCCATTGTCTCTTTCACCAAAGATTGCAGACTAAGTGAGCAAAATAAATTTACACGGACAAGGAGTAAAGGCAGCTAATGCCAGTCGCTCCTTTACCACTAAGCGAATGAGGGGGAGCGCCTGCCACGGGAGGCCTTGCAGGCTCCCCTCTTCAATTCCTAAAACCGACAGCAAAATATATTGCAGAGACTCTAGAAAACCAGGGCCGAGAGGCATAAGGGAGAGAACAATCGACTTGCTACAATCAAAGGCCATGATATTTACCAAAACCGGAACGCAATCATGCGAGAGGGGGATGGAGATATCCCTGAATTGAATGGGATTTATGTCGACTGCCACCAAGGGAAGGAGGAGACAGAGGGGGAACCACGCGGCGAGAGGACGAGGGAGGGAAGGACTAAGCCTTAAATGAAGGAGGAGGCCAGCTAAGGAGGGATGCGGGGCAATGAAAGGATGGAAGGGAGCTGCGTTAAATGGTGATGGGATGGAAGGAGGGAGGAGGGATAAGGGGAAGGGGTGAAAGAGCGAAAAGGGGTGAAAGAGCGAGGCTAAGGAGAAGGGGAGTAACCCATGGGGAGGCCAAAGGCATAATCCCATGCTAAACTTGTTTTTTGTGCTTTGATCCTTTCTATAATTTTTCCCATTTGAATGCAAGGAGTAGGAATAGAAACTATCATTGCTTTGCATTATGGAACATGCTTGAATATGGAGGGATTCCCATTTTGTTTGAGATGGCCCAGTTGAAGAGAGGCCCCCAAGTTGGCCAA
>LPNX010785743.1:282883-322900 GCA_001517045.1 Pseudotsuga menziesii
CTGAATTAAAATCATCTACCTAATCTACATATGTAAATCCCATTAAAATAAGAGGACCCCCTTGAATTATAATTGATGCCAAATTGATAAGTACCCTTGATGCAATGAATGATACACTTTGGTGCATTCCAATGACTCTCATGATGATCTTGCATAAAGCTAGAGATGAATCCAACAACAAAGGAAAGAGTTAGGATAATATGGTTCAAGTAGAAAATACTTTCTACCAACTGTCTATACAAAGTGGCATCAACTTTAGGAGTAGAACATTTGATTGAAAGTTTAAATGTGATAGATAAAGAGTAAGGGCATATTTGTAGTTTTCCATGTGAAATCAACAAACAAGGTTAAGTGCATACTTATGCTAAGAGACAAAGATTTCATTTTTTTATTATTGGATTTGAAGACCAAGGAAATCATCTAGGATGCCTAAGTTAAACATCTCAAATTGACCCACACGGCTAGACTTCACATGCATGGTTGAGCCCGGCGGTAACTAGTCCAAGTGATAAGTAGCTCATCAACATAAAGAACAAGAATGAAGAGTTCACCATTTACATGTTGAGTGTAGACATTAAGGTTCAATTGACACCTAAAGGAATTGTAACAAAAGAGGGAACTATTTACCTTTCATTAAAGTAAAATTTAGGTTTAAAATAGGTCTCCAAATAAAAATAATAAAATAATAATTATAAATTTTGAAGAAAAAAATACAAAGACTCAATTATTTATCTCAAAATTCAATAACTTAATTATTTATCTTAAAATTAAAAAAAAACAAAACAACACTAATTAGATTATTTTTTGATATGCCATAAATATCTAAATCAAATGCTTAAACTACTTTTTCCATATAATGAATTCTACATGTAAATACACATAATTGTACACGAACATATCACTCCAAGGTTCCTCGGCATACTTTATGGGAGGTGAATAATTTTCAAGAATATAAACTTTGGATGTGAAGGAACTATTTAATTTTACTTGATGCTAGCTGTATGTGAAGTCTAATGACAAAGTTCATTCTGCTAATTTACTCTTTGATGATTTTAAAAGTAGTATATACTCGATTTGTGTATGGTTGGAGTTTTGTAAATAATGTGGTTTTTATTTAATATAAACTATGATTCTTTAGGAAAACAAAAGGTCTAGTTCTTACGAAAAAAAAAAAAGCCTTTTATTATTTGAATAATAAGAATAATGTAGAATAAGATCTTCATTTATGAATATTTCTGTTTCTTTTAGACTTGAGGTTTTACTAAGTATGTCATACTTGTTGTCAGTAGAGCTCACCTTTATCCGAATTAGCCTTATTTTGTTTTCATTTAATTTTCCCAACCTTGTTGTTTCTGTGAGACATGTTTTTTCAATTTATATATTATTGTGTAATTCTGTCTGGACTATGGCTAAAACAATTTCAAAAACAAACTAAATAATGCATTTCTTTGGGTCTGATAGACCAAAGTTTGGTCTGAGTGGACGTTAACCACCACCATAATAGACAAATGTGAGCGAAATTCTAGATAAATAATAATAGTAACCAAATTTTATTGAAAATCTAGAAACATCTCCTTCATGAAAGCTAGGGTTAGCTAGGGTTAGATGGTAAAAAATATCCATCACTCGTAATCTAAGAGTTTTAAGTGATAGGTTGGAACCATGTAATTTTTGGCTTTTTAAAAACTTTATATAGAACCTATTTAACCTATCATTTTAAGGTATGCGGATAATTTTTTTAAAGAGTGAATAATTTTCACCAATTTAATTCTTGGATGTGAATGGACTATTAATTTTTTTGGAGTGAGCTAATCTTGTAGCAAACATCCCTTTAGTTGTTGGAATCCTAATACAAGAAATTTGATTTCCCTTTGGTTTTAATCTTTAATTGAATTTTTGTTGATCTAGATCAATATATAATTGAGAAAAAACTTTAAGGGCATTTTTTCTTCTGAATCATTCAATAACACACACAAAAAAAACAATAAGTGCTGCTTGATTAGGCTTCTCACTTTTCTCTCAACACTTCCCACTTTTCATCTTACATACCACTATCTTTGGTTCTAGATATTGCAACCCATAAATCACAATCTACGAACAAATACCCCATCTTTAGCTTCCATAGCTCAATGATAGTGCCATTAAAATTTTACATTTCGTATCTATATATGCTTACCATTTGGTTGGAACAAGATTTACTTCTATCCAAGGTCCCACTCAAACCAAAATTAGATTAAAAAAAACCTTATTCCTAACACCTTGGATCCTAGGTGATTAGGATCTGATACAAACCAATGAGAGAATATGGTGCATCAAATTAAATAAACATATTTCAAATTAAATAAACATAGTTGCAATAGTAAACATACAACCATTAAACAACACAACTTCCTAGAAATAATTTTTATTTCTAGAAAAACAACAACACTTTCCAAAGCAGGCTCTATGTATTATTTAACAAATATATATTACAAAGTCTCCGTGCTCTCAAAATGAGTATTCAATATCATAAAGGTTTTAGAGAAATTCCAGTAGCATAACACTAAGTTAAAAGCTCTATCTAACTACTTCTAACCCAAGCATTCAATAAATAAGTATAACAAAACCATAAATCATTTATGTTTTTCCAATTTTACATGTTAGAAACAAAACAAAAAACCATTCTTTTGGAATAGTCTAAATATTCTAGGCTTTCAACCATTTCTAGTTATTTCACGGTTGTTTTTTTTCTTCAAAATACTCTTGGAAATTGCATAATACCAATATTACAAAAGTTTTTAAGGATTCTAAATCTAGCATTCCAAAGAATAATTGGAACACTTTAAAATTGAGATTTCACCTAAATTTCTTAAAAAACTACTAAACCGTCCAAAACTTAAAATAAATAAATTACTCATTTATTTGTCACTACTCAATAATCACTATGTACTTTCCTTTAAAAAAAAATTATAACATTTTATTTAACCAAACTATCAAATTTAACAAATAAAATTAACATAAAACTAAATATAAAATTCGACTGTTAAATAAAAAGTAATAAAAATAATTCACAAATAAAATCTTTACCCAACAAGACTTTTAAAGATTTTAATTCAATCCAATAAAGATTCTTCTAAATCAATCGAATAAAGATTCTCCTAAATTTAAAATCTTATTTTTCTATTTGGACTTTCCATATATGTTTTGAATGAAATCTACAGGCCTAACCCCAAAGGACTTAAGGCTCGAACCCGTGACACCCCCCGAGAGAACCCCAAAAGACTTAAGGCTCGAACCCGTGACACCCCCCCGAGAGAGTGTGCCCACATCTTACCAATTCAACTAACCCTTGGGGCTATGTTTTAAATGAAGTCTGCTTGTTTGACTCAAAGGGACAAGAGCTGAACCCAAGGGAATAAACATGCCTTTCTTTTATTTATTTAAAATTAGGTTGAAAATTTCCATTTTCCGTTAAAGTGGATCTTAGTTTTAGTATTAAATGTTTTATCCCCGTTTGGCATAAATGCGCTCTCTCTTTATTTGATTTATTTTTCGTATTTCTAAAAACACTTAGTTCGTGAACACTATGATTGGATGGAATAAAAAAATACATTTTTTTAAAGTTGTGAAGTGACACGTGGGAATCATGCGATTCTTTACTATATTGAAATCGAGTTGTGTAAGTGGGCATGATTTCTCCTTTATTTTTGGTTGGTTTTTATTTGTTTTTAATTATGATTTTTCACAGAATTTTCAAAATAAGTAAAAATATTGTTAGATATTACAAAGTGTGGGTGGTTGGGGATTTTCATGTTAGGTGATTTCATTTTCGTAGTTAAAATTGTCCAACAAATAACAAAAATTACAAGATTTTGTGAGTTGAATTCATCTGATTCTAGCTGAAAATCAGGGCAAAAGTCAAAATTGTCCCCTATTAGAAAGCTCCTATTGAAATTATGAATTTATCACTTCAAAGATTTAGGTAGTAATTATAATATTAAAGAAAAAGGAGAGAATCAGATCTATCAAGTATTGAGAGTGATCTAATTTCTTGAGGTGTAGTTTCTTTTTTTAACTCAATCGGAATATGTATTCTGTCCTTGGGGAAAGGGATCCTTAGGAACATCCGGTTGTTGTTGCTTAAGCAACTTTTGTGCTTGATCCATCAAGGGGCATTGATAAGTAAGATGGTCTCCTTGTCACAACTTGCAAGGAAACTTAACCTTATTCTTATATTTCTTACCCCCGTCAGTGTTATTCATGGTTTTTTGTTTATTTTGTTTCCCCTCACCCTTATTCCCTTTATTATTTTTCCCATCGGGCTATTGATTACCCTTTTGGGAAGACTATGTAGTATAGACATTAGCACTTTGAGGTGTGGGAGTGGTAGCCTTGAAAGCCTTGGGAGTGGTGGATCATGGATCTGCTTAGCCTGTGATTCTACAGTGGGTGTACTTACTGAACCAACCACGCCATCAGCATGGGGTCCACGATTGGGTTTCTTGAGGTCATTAGTAGACATCGGCACCTCAGGGATGATATCATAAAGAATCCCAGACTGAGCATAGATCAAATCTAGCTTATAGGCCCTGATAATTTCTTCTTCCTCTGTGGTAACTCTCGATGTGGACATGTCCTTATAAATATAAGGCAGTAAATATTTCAAGAACCACTCCAAAAGGAACTCGGGAGGGATGTTAGATTTTATAAGCCTCTTTCTCCTTCGTCACTCTTGAATTTGATCAGATATATATGTGGCCTTGCTTTGTCGAAAATTCAACAACAAGTTTGTGTCAACATCATACCAAACAAGAAGTTGAAAATGATTTAAAAACACGGTTGCTAAGTCAAGAAAGCTATCATATGTAGCTGACAGCAGTTCGATGTACCACTTAGCTGGTAAATTGGTCAACGTTCTTTGAAATAGCCTCAACCGAATGGAGTCATCGTTTAGTGAGTTGGAAGAGCACCAAAGATTAAATGTGGTGATATGAGAACCTGGATCCTCGCTAGTTTTCCCTTCAAACTTTGGAATGTTTGAAGGTAGTTTAAAGGGAACAGGTGGCCATGCCGCATTATGGTGCATGGGGTCGTTCATTAGTTTAAACAAATATGGCAAGTTTAAAGTTACCAGGAAAGGAATTTTGGGCCTAGCTGGGGTTTTGAGGACTCTCGGGTGAGGAAGTACCTACCCTAGGGCTCCATAAAGAAAATGTGTGGTTTTCCCTAGCCGTTGGTTGCGATGTTGTAGCACTATTCTGAAACGGGTTCCACCCGAAAGCCAAAGGATTATTAACTGTTGGTGTGTGATAAGTAGTTTTTCCTGCTCTAACAAAAACTAGAGTTTGAAAAATAGAAGCAGATATTCCCCCACTGAACAATGAATAGGGAGATCTCCCAAACGGAGTGGTCGAAACCTGACTAGAGGTATGAAAAACGTAACATGTAAATGTGTTTTGGTTCCCATAAGACACACCCACATAAGTAGGTCATGGACCTACATACGGAGTAGATTGGGGGATATGACCTCCATTCCACGAAAAATCCCTGGACAAAAGAAGTGGACCCACTTGGACCACTTTGAGCATTATGCCCGAAAGGAGAAAAAGTATATGGTGCATTAGGGATCCTAGTGACCACCCCACTATACTAACCTATAACATTAGAAGGTGCTTAGGGATTCACCATTCAAGCACTCAAAGAAAGAGGTGCAGTAGATGCACTGGGTCCTGGAGTACTCATTGGTGGAGGAGAGACTCCACCATCCATCATGTCTGAAGTAGGGGTAGACATGCCTTCTCCTATACTAGACATACCTAGACTCAAAGAAACACCAGACATAGGTGAACTGGAAGGAAGGACTTGGACTATTACAGGTTTATTCAAATCAGTTAGAGGTGTATTGTAATTTCTTGCAAACTCGTCAGCGTACAAGTCTTCTATCTCTACTGGTGGGATTCCTTCCTAAGTAAGTCTAAGTTCTGGCTCACCTAGAACTTCGCTAACACCGTTTGGTTCAAAATAATCATCTATGTCAAGTCTCCACCTTTGAGGTGGTGGTGGAGGCTCCATTGTTGAAGATGGAGGAAGGTTTTGCAACCTTCTAGACCTACGGAGAGGATGATCCTCCACAGCTAAAAATTTAACTCACACACCTAAAAGGTCTAACTAAGACACAAGAAAACCAAAGAGCATACACTCAAAAAATTCCTAAGTATCACAGGCACAAGAGGTAATGGATACATCTTCCAAAGGAAATTATGGGATGATTAGGGCCTAGATATAATCAGTGAATATCAGAGATTAGTTACTTGGCGTCTCATGAATATGTTTTGGGTGGAAGCGTTGGAATCACCCAACCTCCCTCCCAAATTATCAACTGAGGTTACCTTCCAAGTATACCCTAGGTGCGCTGGAAATAGCCTTCCAATGCCACCTGTGTAAGAACCTAAGGTTTGGAAACTAAGGCTACCAAAATTACAACAAGAGTCTGGTGAAACAGTCAATGGTATGACTGATGTGCATGACCAGGGTAGTTAAGCCTAAAATTCTAACAATATCGGCACTTCACAGGGCCCAAGAAGTGGTATTGATAGAATCCTTGTACTCACAACAATCATGTTTTACATTCAAATGAGGTATTGGAGGGTTATCTCTACAACCAATCTCTCATGCGGCCCCATGCTTGACTCTTGTGTTAGAGGATATTTTCGGATTATCCCTTGTAAAATGGATTTACCTAAAGATGGGTCACTAAGTCTAAAATCAAAGTGCTCTTGGAAAGTTAAAATATCCTAATCCAAGAACCCAGCCTAAGCTAGTTTATGATTGAACCTATAAAAAGAAATATTACTAATAAATTTTATATTAAGCATTCTTTTTAAGGCTTTATTACTTAGAGGTGGAAAAGTGAAACTCAATGGTGTTTGGACTCAACATGTGAAAGAAAATGTGATGTAAAAGTTTCAAAATAAATGCAATGAACAATACTTTTTTCCTTTTTCTTTTTATGAAACTAATAAAACCTTTTAAGCAACTTTGAAAAACACAAGACTTTTATATTTTTTGGTTTCCTAAAAATAATGGAAAAACAACTAATGCAAAGAAGACTATACTAGGGCTAATCTATGCAACTAAAAGTCCCTTTTTGTTTTTCTTTTCAAAAAACTCAAATTGTTTGATGCAATTGAATGCCACTAAGCAAGTTAAGAAACCTAAACATGTATAAATGTAGGTGATAACATTCAGATCTTAAAAGTAACAATATTTGACAAGTCAAGCAAAAATGACTCAAACCCTAAATGGACTGAAGTACTAACTGAAAATACAAGTAGATCAACACTTGGAAAAAGTGACAACCCTAGACCACTACCTAAACAATCAAAGGAATATCAGTGTACTAGAATGGTTGACATAGACCAGCAACCTATAAAGACACTAGCACTTAAACCAAAAGATCCAACAAGGAATACTTAAAGCACTTACAAACAAATATTCATACCTAACTCACCCAAAAGACACATGAATGACAAGTGGAAGTGAAAATCATTTACCAGCGGCACAACACAATGTCAGAGAAGAAACCCTACATAAACCTTAGGGGTCAAATTGCAAAAAACAAGGGAAACCCTAGCAATCTAACCTAACTGTATAGGAAATGGTGGTTGTTACTTAAACAACCTACAAATGAACTACGACTATGTATACAGTCAACCTGCAATTACAACAGGAAACGGTGAGTGTATATACCAGCATCTCGCGATTATAACCAAAAAAAATTAAAAGAAAATTGAAGGACAGGGGAACCTAAACACCAGACACTGCAAACTGAAAGAAAAATCCAATCAAAACACTTACAGAGACATAAAAGAGCAGACTGTACTAGAAAACCTATGGACCAAACCCAGAACAAGCTAGACTCCCTAGTGAAGTCATTGGTTCTATTGTTCAGGAGAATCTACCTTATGACCTAATGGTTTGGGGTCACCAACATACAGATATTCAACTTGTAGACATACAATAATCTAGATATTTGAGAAAGAAATGGGGCAGAAAGAATATGAACCTTATTTATGAAGGTTGGTCCTAGCTTTAAACCTTCACTCCCAATGCTCCAGAAGCTTCAATATGATCAACAACCTGCAAAAGAGATTGATATCTAACACATAGACCTTAATCGTTATATCAAGATGAATGAAATATGTGATAATTGCATATAGAAATACATGACAATGAATTCCATAAATCATAACAAGTAAGACCATTGGCACACAATGTGGAATACCATCACTCTTTATTTATAAGTTAGGATTGATACAACCTCTATCTGGTACAAGCCCTCCTCTTCTATCCAAGGAACTGAGTTCTCTTGCTCCTAATCTCCAAAGGTATTCCTCCGGCATAACCTTGCTCTTCTCAAGATGCTTCCTCAACCTCTACCCCTCGCCTCTATTTATACTTGGTGATCAAAGGGAGTTTCGAAGGTTAATATGGTTAGGGAGGTTGGGAACGTTATGATTACGAACCCAACTGTCTCGACTAATCATGTTTTTATTTTTAACTTTTTGGATTAATGTATTCACGGGTATGTATACTAGAAATTCGTGGGTGAATCGCGACTCATATGAAGGAAACCCATGAATTCACAGTGTGATCATCTAATCGCGGTTTGAACATAGAGCTACCTGTGAATGACTCGCAAGCTGCAATGTCAATAGTCGCTATTACAAGTTAAGCACATTAAAAAAATGGGCAATAGTGGAAGGAATAAGATGTATCAAGGCACATGCTCATCTATAGGTTTTGGGAAACTTCTATCCATGGTGTCCTTTTGTGTATCAATGCATTCAATGTCAGTACTCAGATAGAGAAGTGCCATTTCATAGTATTACAAGTTTGCGAGAAAAGGATATCCCACGAGAATAAAAGAACTTGAGTTCACATGATAAGTGTATTCATTACAAAACCATATGATTTAGAACTTTGATGGCCCTTTAATTTTTGGTACATGTACCTTTATGTTCTTAGTCAAAGTCATATTAGGTGGGTTCTATCAAAATACGTAGTTGGTTACCTTCACTAATAAATGGCTCAGTCAGAAAATGTTGAAAAATCAATGACCAGGTTGGATCATCTTGTCATTATTGTTTGCATGATTCTTGAGCTAGATTCAAGGTGCTCAAGTAAGCTTCCCTACAAATGGATTCTATCACTTATATGCATAGGATAACATTCAAGCTATAACTTATCTTAAGAACCTTGTCCCACACCTACATGGTGGCACAAAATGGGTAATTTGGTGGGAAGCAACCCAACCACTAAATTTTTCAATATGTTAGGGAAAGATAAGAGAATTTAATGTTCTTAAAATAAAAGAGTGCAATCTCAGGAAGCATATTATCCCTACCATGTGATTTAAAAGGTGGACCCTTTTAATATGGTTAAGCAACAACAAGTTAGAAATCTCTTATACCACCACACCTAGGAATTTGAGGATTATATGGGAAAGCAGTAAGATCAGGACCATAATGAATTGAGCTTGGGATGTTGAAATATCTACAAAGCTTTATTTTCATTCTCTAAAAATAAAGTCTACATCAAATATAATTAAGGGAGAAATGTAAGAGAATTAAAAGTAAATAAGGGAGATGTTAAAAAGTAATTGAAAAAAAAGTGTTCATGTCTATAGGATGTTGGGAAAGAATAAAATAGCCAAAGGAGTAGGTAGATGTGTTTTCCCCTCTAAAAGTGTCTCAATTGGAGATCAACCTCCAATGGAATTCCTTTGACCTAGATGAGTTACACAAGGCTACTCAAGATATGACAAATGGTAAATTCCCATTATTGAATAGGATTCCTTGAATTTTATACAAAAGAAAATATGGTTTATTATGGGTAAAATGTTTGTCAACTTAGGATAAGGAGTGGACCTTGTGACCTTTGGGGCTCATCAAAACTATCTCTCCAAAAGAGTTTGATCCTATCACTTTGTCTTGCGCAATGAATTAACAAAAGTGTGCATTTTTAATAAGAGACTCATGACTACCAACCTTTTGCCAATTTTTATGTATGCCTTTACCCTTTCTCAACCACATTCTTCCTCAATTGTTCAACATAGAGGGTGTTAACACCCTTCAAATAGCTTGGCCAAGGAATCAAACATCTCTTTCGGTGTCTTTAGGGAATACACTGGTGGTACAAGTTGATCTGTGATTGAATCAGCAATGATCTTCTTGGCCTTGACCAAGTTCTTCTTGTGTAAGGCTTTGAGCCTCATCTCCCTCTGGAACTGGAACCTCTCTCCTTATGTAGGTGTCCAATTCATTTTCTTCAGAGAGATCATATACTTCCATGCTTGGAAGTTGTCAACTTCACCAATATTATCATAAATCTGATGTGATAGATCACTTTGAACTGAGAACCTCAAATGAAAATAGCAAAATATTAGATCTTACCGATTTGAGGTGTCCGTCCTAGTTCCGGAGCTGGCTGATCTAGGGTTTGTCTGAGAAACCCTAATTTTCAAAACTTGGAATCTTTCAAATTTGATTGGATAGAAAGATAGACCTCTTCAATTTGAGTTGTCCAATGTACTCATTTTCTGAAAACAGTGGAGGGAAGCTCCCGGAACAGGAAGCCCTAGTTTACCAATTTCTTCTACAGAAATTCCTGATACTGTTTCTGCAGTATCTCTGAAATTACTTCTCCTCTGTGTCTAAACAATCGCACTGAGGTAGCCTCTCCTGTACCTATTCCACCACCATAGGTTTCATCAGAATTGGTTTCACCAATTGGGACTTATGATCATTTTTCCAAGGTGACATGTTTCAAGATTGGTTAGCATAGCAAAGTTGTACGGACTGCCACGTGTTACTGTTTCATCTTCGGGGTCTAAAAAGTTTACCACAAATATTAAAGTCTATTTCCTTTCTGGAACATCTTTAGAAATTTAATTTGGACCTTTGTAGCCCGAGATATGGCAATTCTCCCCAGGTGTCTTGTTTAGGGATGAATCCTGGAAGAGGCTGGAACCCTAACTTGGAGGGATCATATCTCTTAGAATATAGCTAATATGAGGATGGATTTTGGACACAGTGTAAATCAGGCTTTTATATTCGGCTTGTGAAAGTTTTATCTCCTAATCCTTCTCCAATCCTGAGATATAGCGAATGTACAAAAACGTATCAGTTTTAGTATTTAGGGTTTTTCCAGCTCGGGGTCAAACTAGGGTTTGACTTTCCTGGAGTTTCATCCAACCAAAAATATCAACCCAGGTCTCTAGACTTAGATTTTGATGAGGAGAGAAATCCTATGCCGAGATCACTCAAAAATTCCTCTTCTGTAAGAAGCCCTAATTTCCCGCACCAAAAACTAAAAATGATCGAAATCGAATTCCGCTTTGACAGAAAGATGCGCCCTTTAATGGAGAGTCAAACTAGCATAATTTTGTTGATGGATTGTGGAGAGAGACCCAAAAAGTAAGAAGCCCTAACTTCTATAGCTACACAATGTCTTCTTCTCAGGTTAGCTTTGATACCCTAGCATTATGATCTTAGGATCTTTAACTGAGAGAATAGCATGCACAGCAATAAACACAAGAGACAAGCGACACAAAGAATTTTCCTTGGGGAAACCATCAAGGAAAAACCTCACAACTTCCTCAGAGATAGTGATCTCTTGACAGCAGTAGTCTCTCTCTCTGATCCCAGCAACTTCTCTCTCACTCATGCGCCCCAATGAGTGAGTGTGTATATGATAAATAGAGAGGCTCACTCTCTATTTATATTCTTTCGTTCACTTAATGTCCACTTTAACATGTCGGCCTCACTTAAAAATTACTTACTAGAGCTGACAGCTCTAGGAGAGTCTAATAACCCTAGTGCCCCACAACTTGTGGGGACTTTTCCCCGCCGACCAACAAGGAGGGTTATCCTTAACACAACGGTGGGGACTATTGTCCTGACTTACAATAACTCACATAGGGTTGAATTCTCTAGGATAGTCTAATAACCCTAGGGCCCCACAATTGCGGGGACTTTAACCCTTGAACAATAGGAGGGTTACCCACAATGACTTGACATGACTTGTTTACATTATTGAATCTCCCGATAGGCACATCGAGGCATGACATGACTTCAATACATTACAGACACTTCCCGGAATAAACATCGGGGTACAATACATAAGATATACATGTGAATACATTCCGAAGTTACAAATACATCGAAACATCCAAAGATCCCTCAAGCATTGAGGAATATGAAGAACTCAACTCTTGAAGAACCTCTTATCCATCTTAGTATTTGGATAAGAAACGATGCTATTATGAATGAAGAAGATGATGAAGCTGAAGGCTTGAGAAGGAGTCTACTCACGAAACAAATAAAGATAAGTATTCAATTGTCATTTCATGATTTTTTTTGTTATGCATTTGTTTATATTCAGTTAATGTATTATGCATGATAGAATGTTTGCATTAATGACAGTATACTACTAATATGCATGTGATGGGTAAGTAGCTCATGGTGCTATACAACTCTCTATTACTGCTTATCTAGAATGAAACCTCTTTGCTGACATATTGGATTAGTGCACAATCTCAATGTTGTCCTGGTAGAGATGGAAGGCATCTAGAAAAGTTTCCATGAGATATGGATGAATGTTGTATTGGCTAAAATAGTCGCATGATCATATATTTATGCATAAGAATTTTCCATTATGAATATTCCTTATGAAATCTTTCTAACCATACAAATGCATTTGACTTGTAGGAAAGATCGCATACATAATTGCCTACAAGCAAAGAAGGATGAGACTTGTTCCGAAGAAAAAGTGACGACAGTTCAAGATGAAGAATAATATGACGAATGCAGCGACATCATTGATGCAGAACCTTCCAGCTATGAAGATGTAACCAAGAAGAAAGGGAAGACCAGTTTAAGAAGAATGATGTCTAGGATGCAGTATCGATACATTAAGGGAAGTTCATAGTTCCATCATGCAGTAGACGGAAACATCGTGGGATACAAGGGAATATTCGTAGCACGAGGCTTCTCACGAAAATAAGGCATAGACTACGAAGAGACATTTGCAGCCAGTGGGAGTTGAGACACATGGCAGGAAGAATCATGTGTGAAAATGAAAGAAGGCCTTGTACGAGATCAAAAGACACCCATGGGATAACACATAAATGAGAAGCTTGATGAAGATCTGAACCTTTGCTACAAGGTTGAAGATGAAAGTCTATAGAGGATGACAAGCTCACAGATGGGTGCAAAAAGAACTTTTGAAAAAGTTCAAGATAGAGGAACTGGGTATCCAGTGATCCTAGATGGATACATAGAATATTAGTAGCAGAGGAAGCTACACGGTCACTCCGATACATAATGTTTCAGTGCATAGAGTACGAAAGACAGAGGAAGTATGATGCTCCGCTTCAGAGGGAGTGACTGCAGAAGATCCCGAGGTTCGACATGGTACAACAAGATGGATAACCTACTGATGAATCTAGGCTTTACTGAGAGTAAAGAGGATTCCAACTTTTGCTTCAAGGTTGAAGGAAGAAGACCAGTAATGCTCCTGTTATATGTCGATTACATATTCCTGACAGAAAAGAGGAACTCATTAAAGTTGCAAGAAGGAGATTTGCTGCCGAGTTCGAGATGAAGGACTTGGGGATGATGCACTACGTTCTAGGCATGGAGGTGTGGACAAGGGAAATATGCAGTAGAGATCCTAAAGAGGTCCAGGATGATGGACTACATGACCACACCTATGGCATCGAACCTGAAGTTATTGAGTGTATGATTTGTTCCTTGATATACTTGATGGATACAAGACCAGATACTTGCTTTGCTATGAACAGACATGTTCACCTGATTGTTGCAAAGCATGTAGTGAGGTACCTAAAGGGTACAGTTGATTATGGGCTCAAGTATGAGGCAAATCAAAAGATTAACTTGGAAGGTTATGTTGATTCATATTGGGCAGGAAATGCCATAGATAGGAAGATCACTTCAGGGTGTTGCTTCAGTATGGGATCAGGTGTGATCTCTTGGTTTAACAAGAAGCAGTCCTATGTGGCACTAAGTATAGCTGAAGTAGAGTATGTTGCAACTTGTTCAACTAGTTGTGAGGCAATATGGATAAGAAAGCTTCTGTCTGATTTATTTGATCTCCAGTTGGATGCCACTTGTATATATTGTGACAACCAGAGTTGTGTGAAGTTGTCGGAGAACTCAGTGTTCCATGACAAGTCAAAGCACATCGAGATCAAATGTCACTATATCAAGGATATGGTGTAGAGAGGAGCAGTGAAGCTCTAGTATGTTGCAACGAACGAATAGATAGCTGATGTGTTGACGAAGCCATTAGCCAGAGTGAAGTTTGAGTACTTCAAGGAGAAGCTTGGTGTTCTCCAGATTGAGGTTCCCTCCAATGGGAAGTGATGAGTCCGTGAGCCATTCTGACATGGTGAGAGGATTGGTTCCTTCCATGGTCTGATGTAAGGGTTGTGCCATTCTGTCATGGTGAGAGGATTGGTTCCTTCCATGTTAGATGTGAGTGCTAAGCCATTCTGATGTGACTATAGGATTTGTTCCTACATGATCAGATATAAGTGTTGAATTCCATTCTATGAATGGAGGCACTTGGTCAGTTACCATGAATACTCAGTCTGGGGCTGAGGGCCATTCTGATATGACTATGGGATGTGTTCTCACATGATCAGATATAAGTGCAGGGACATTCTGATGTGATTGAGGGATGTGTTCCCACTTTATCAGATATAAAGGTTGATGCCATTCTATGGGAGAATGGAGGCACCTTGTCAGTTACAATGAATCCTCAGCTTGGGGTTGAGAGCCCTTTCGACATGTAGGCTAGATTGGTTCCTCGCATGGTCGAATGTAAGTGCACAGCCCTTTCGACATGTAGGCTGGATTGGTTCCTCGCATGGTCGAATATAAGTGCTGAGGCCTTCCTTGGATAGTGGATGGTTTGCCCTGCTATGCCAGAGGATATAAGTGTTGTTCCTTTCTATAGATAGTAGATGATGTGTCCTACTATGCCATTAGATGTAAGTGCTGATCCTTTCCATGGATGATAGATGGTGTTTCCTATCATACCAGTGGATGTGAGTGTTGGGCCTTTCTGACATATATGATTTGATTGGTTCCTCTCATAGTCAGATGTGAGTGCCGGGCGTGCCTTTCTAACATGGTGTTGGATGTGTTCCTCTCATGGTCAGATGTAAGTGCTGGGTAGGCCATTCTGACTTAGGGTCATATATAAGCGCTGAAGAAGACTTACATGGAGGCTAGCCCTACAACCAGCATGAAAAAGGGCTAGCTCTATAGAACTTCCTATGATGAGAAGAATCAAGAGACAGCACCAATGATGATGACCTAGTGATGATCCAGATCGAGTGATGATCCAAATCCAGTGATGTTGATCCAGCAGTGATGATCCAGATCGAGTGATGATCTAGATCCAGTGATGTTGATCTAGCAGTGATGATCCAGATCCAGTGATGAAGATGACTTGAAAATGAAGATGACTTGACAATGAAGATGACTTGAAAATGAAGATGACTTGATGATGATATAGATGATACAAAGAAGAAGACTTGTGTTGATAAATTGTGTCGAGAGAATACCTTCCTAGTTAAGAGGGAGTGTTGATGTATTTGTAACTTCGGAATGTATTCACTTGTATATCTTATGTATTGTACCCCGATGTTTATTTCTGGAAGTTCTATAATGTAATTGAGTCATATCATGCCCCGATGTTCTAATCAGGAGATTCAATAATGTAAACAAGTCATGTAAAGTCATTGACGTTAACCCTCTATTGTAAGTCGGGGCAATAGTCCCCAAAATTGTGTCAAGGTTAACCCTCCTTGTTGATCGGAGGGCAAATTCCCCACAATTGTGGGGCACTAGGGTTATTAGACTCTCCTAGAGATGTCAACCCTAGTAAGTAATTGTTAAGTGGGGCCGACATGTTGAAGTGGACATCAAGTGAACGAAAGAATATAAATAGAGAGTGAGCCTCTCTATTTATCACACACACACTCACTAGGGCACATGAGTGAGAGAATAAGTTGCTGGGACAAGAGAGAGAGAGAGCTACTGCCATCGGGAGATTATCTTACTGTTTTTGGGGTTTTGCTTTTGGTGTTGATTCTATCTCTGAGGAAGTTGCAGGGTTTTCTCCTTTATGGTTTCCCCGAGGAAAATATTTGTGTTCATTGTCTCTTTTGTTTTATTGTTGTGCATGTTATTCTCTCAAATAAAATCCTAAGATCATAATGCTAGCTTGAATGATAAAAATATAACAGCAGGTTGAGGGCGCTAGAGAGGGAGGCGACAGGGTCACCTCCTCCCAGGCTTGCGTTTCTAAACACCTAGGTAAACAACTTTGCTCAAAACTCATTAATCAAAATTCTTCTTATTATTAAGGGTTTAATCGGTACACTAGCTAATACCATTACTCGTTGGTTATAGGTAATGATGGGTATGAAAGTGGAGTCGAGAGTTGTAGTCTCCACCATAATTAAGATAAGTTCTTTATTGTGATTATAAGCATTTTTAATACAAAACCCTTTAGGGTTTACCCTGCATGGGCTTTGCAACCATTGCTTCGGTAATGTGTTTAGATGCTCTGTATTGTTCTAAATAGTTTTTGGTAGGGTTTCGGTGCCATCTCGGATGGACTCACTCCCATACTCTTACTTTTTTTAACGATGGTTTTTGAAGAATGTGGAAGCCATCCGAGATGGTATTACAGCCACTTCTGTGTATGTAATTTGAATAAGTGATGACCCAGCCTTCGGGTCTGTGCAATTCTGCTATGAGTTTTTCTTTATGTTTAAGTTGATATACTGTTTGTTTTAAATTCAATGGCTTCCATCTTCGATGGTATTATGGCCATGAGCACAGTAGTTCATTTAAATATTGTAATGTTTCCTTCGTTTGTAAATATCGTGGAGATGAATGCATTCTGTGTTCTAGATTTATCCTTTGTGTAAATGATGGAATTCATTAAATGGACTTACAATTATGTCATTACTTTACTTAGCATTTCTTGATAAGTTAATGTGACCCGTAGGGTCTGCGGCTACTTGTGAAAAAATACAGTATTTTTTCTAAAGAAAAGCTCAGCTGCCATCGTTGATGGCTTTATTGTTGGCCTTTGGTAAACAAAGGTTGATTTAGTGATTTGGTTTTGAATTTTCATATGGATATTAATACTCGGCTTCCTTTAATACTGGTTTTAACACATATCCTTAAGAAGGAATATTTGCTTCTGCGATTTGTTTTAAATTAGGACTGTGGATTCTTTGCATTTGCTTTAAAATAGTTGACTTCTAGATCCGTAACGGATTTCAGTAGATTACTTAAATCTTGGCTAAGACTATCTTGTAGGTGATTGTTTGTATAGTTTGTATACTGTGAAGGAATACTCGGCAATTGTAATTGATTGTGATTTTAGTTTGTGAATCCGTAAGGTATCATTTCATAAATTACTTATGTGTAAATCATAGATGTTTATTTACTTTGGATCCTCGATCCGAATATAAATGTTTTCTAGGATCCATATATATTACCCTGAATTCATTCTGTAGGAGTTTAACATATAGTTTTATTATGTTTATCATTTAAAATGAATAATTAATTTGGGTCCATATAGATTCTTTATATATCACATTGTAATCGTAATGTAGGTTTCCTTTGTATGGATCATTTGTAACAGATCTATTCTTTATATTAATAAAATTATAAGACTAATGTAATTCTAAATATCTAGAGACTTAGGTTATATAATTTGTCTGAATATATATATAGTCTCGATATTTTAAATATTGAAAATAGGATATATTCCTTACTCTATTCAAGATGAGGTAATTAGATTTACAAACTAAGAATAATTATAGGAAAAGAGTGCAGAAGTACAGTAACTAACTCTGTCACATAGGAAATAATTTGATATAGATCAATACATATCTAATAAGTGCAAAATTTGATTTTCAACATATAATCCGTAAAAGAAAATCCCAACTCAGATTTTGGATGCCTGATCTAGAACTTCCTAGTAACCATTTAAAATTTATAATCAGAAATAACTGAATAGAAATTTGATAAATAAACTAGACTAATCGATGCATACTAGATTTTAAATTAACTAGTTCATGTCTAGAATAAAACATTCTAATTTAAATTTAAAACATAGATTAATAACATGGCACCACTGTTGGGAAAATAGAAGTGGAAAAGTTGTTCCTCCCAACCAACTCCCAGAGTATCCAAGTTGCATGCTCCAGAACCCCCAATCCTATTCGCTGAACCACAAGAGAAAAATCCTTCAATGTGCCATCTCTTGCATTCTCATATTTAATCCTCGTCCAATTCTAGCCTCCTGCTTCTCATGGACATACTAATATATAGTATTTTGCATAGGACGTGGTCATTTATGACCCTCCTTCTCTTTAGTACTCAACTAAAAGTTGTGACCAGATTTTTGGGGATGGTGCCTCCTGCATCTTGAGTTCTCACTCAGTGGCTTCAGCCACTTGTCTTTTCCTCTTGTAGGTTGGAAAACATTCTTTAACAACTATTTCCACTTCAGCCCCCCTTCAGTATATTTTATTAAATAAAAATTATTAATTACAAAATGTTTTATTTTTACTTTCTGTCAAAAATAATAAAAATAATAGTTAAAGTATTTTTCAGCAAAATTAATAATAAATTATTAATTTCCGATGCATTACACTCTCATCACAAGAACGAAGATAACTTCGTGTATCTCCAGGACCTCCCAAGGTCTAGTTGGAACCTAACTATTCTAACCCATCGAATAGCTACCCACGGACAATCGATATCCATTTGTACATAATATCCTGGTCCCAACTCTATGATAATCTGAAAGAAATCATAGACCTTAGTCATATGTCTGGCTGACCCAGTGTCAATGATACAGACATGCTCAAAAGCTGAGATCCCTACATTAGAGTCAATGGAGACAAGAGAAAATCCTTCTCAAAATTTGCTGCAAACTCATCTACCGCAGCAAAGGCTATTGTATCTTTCTATGTATTCCCCTTCTTCTTCTAAAGACATTTAGAGGCATAATGTCCCAGATGACCACACTGAAAACACCTTATATGACTCAAGTCTTTCTTCCTATTCTTTTCCTTTTTTGAAACTGCCACATTTTTCTCAACATCCTCACTAGCCTGACCAACCTGAGACCCCTTTTGGATCTCCTCCTAGGTAAAATCATTCCAAATTTTGGACCGATTAGGCAGATTTTCTCTACATACAATGCACTTTACAAAGACATCCCACTTCTTGGTGAATCCAGTCAGGACTATCCTCACCATCTTAGAGTCATAGAGAATCTCTCCTTCGTCGTCCTTCACATGTGCAACACGAGTCAAGTAGGAGGCTACATCCTCATCCTTAGTCATTTTTATACTATGTAGCTTGTCTCTAAGCATCATCTTGTGGTTCTCATTTTGAGCTTCAAACAATTGATTCAAAGTGTCCCACATTTCCTTAGTTATTTTATTCTCTGTTAAATGTGGAATGAGATGGTGTTTAACCCCATCCAAGATTTCCCTGTGGGCCATATCTTCAAGAGATTCATGGTATTCAAGCTCATCCTTATATATTGGTTTAGTTACTATATTATTTGCAAACCTCCAAATTTTTCATTCTGTCAATACATCAGTAATTCTTACTTTCCAAGGTATATATTTGGATACACCATCCAACCTATCCTCAAGTTATATGCTCAGCATTGGATACTCACCTTTAACAATAACAACTAAAAGACTACCACAACATTTTTTTTCTACACTTATTTACTTTGAAACACTTGTCGGCTTCCTATTTTGGTATTTCTATGATACCATGAAGAAAAATGGCATAAGCATGAAAAAAATTATTCATACATTATGTCAAACACTTTGAACATCTAGGGTATTAATTAAAATTTTACTCATAAACTTTGAAATTAAAACCACCAATTCAAAAGTCTTTCAAATACTAAAAATTTAAACAAGCACATAAAACATAGTTGTTTTGGTCAATCTAGACTGGGCAAAACCCCAACTAGAGAAAACCCTAGAGAAAACATGCTTTCATTAAGAAGAGTTCTCTCATACAATTCATTTACACTGAACTGATCTTCTGACCCACACTAAAAAAATTCCATAAAATTGAAACCACATCACACTACCTCGTAATTCATGCCAATAAGAAGTTGTATGGTCGATTGCATGGTTGTCCATAGGTGCCAAATGACATGTATGGTCTGTTGTACATTCTTCCTCAAAAAATGTGCCCACACGTGCTTGTAATTAGTTATGTACAACCTGTGGTTAATGCATAGTTTGTTTCCTAGGGATTCGATCCCACACGTGTGATTTTACGATTGTCGGTCTGAAGTACGTTCTGCTACATGTTAGATTAGGAATCGTGTTGTTGGTCTTCTCTTAGGAATCATTCCCTTCCTTCTTGAGAAACTCTCCTTTATCCTTCACTTCTCATCTTTTTCTCCCTTATGGTAAGTGTGTCTTCCTCATCTCTCTCCACGTTGTTTTTTAATTTAAATTTTGTAACTACTTCCCTAACTACCCATCTAAGAGCTGAGGTCTAATTACAAAATCAAGAGTCTAAATTAAATGCACTCTTTTTTTAACAATTAAATCACTAATTATTAATTATCTCACTTGAGTGAGACCCACTTTATAAAGTACAAAACATCATAACTTTATTTATATAAAAGTCACTTTTCGCATAAATGTACAAAGGACAAAGCCTTTAAGTCCCCCTCATCAGAATCACCTTAAACAAACTTAAACCCGAATCTATCAAGCATTGAGAGGGATCCAATTTCTTGAGGTATAATTTTTTTAATTCAATAAATTTGATCCCTCTCTTGCTTGATAGATCCAAGTGCCTACATGGATATTTATTTAATTAATTAAAAATATCCATGTGAAACTATAAAATAAAAAATTAAAACTTAAACCCGGATCTATCAAGAAAGAGAGGGATCAAATTTTTTGAGTTAAAAAATAAAATTACACCTCAAGAAGTTGGATCACTCTCGATGCTTGATAGATACAGGCTTAACATGGATCTATGCTCATTTATTTTATGAGCTGATATACATTTTTTTAATTACATTTTATTTTTGGTAATGTAATCTTTCGTTACCTTATGCGACAACATCTCCCCATACTAGGTTGTAGAGCACCTCACTCCTCTCGATGCAATTAGGTGTACATAAGGTTGTAATTAAGTGTACTCATCTCAATGAAATTAAGTGTACATGCTCAAAAGATGAGAACCCTACACTAGAGTCAATGGAGACAAGAGAAAAATCTTGCTCAGACTTTGTTACAAACTCATCTACTATAGCAAAGGCTATTGTGTATTTCTTTATCTTCCTCTTCTTCTTCTTAGGACATTTAGAGGCACAATGTCCCATACGACCACATTGAAAACACATGATCTTACTCAATTGTTTCTTCTTGTTCTTTTATGTTGTTGCAAGTGCCACATTCTGCTCAACATCCTCACTAACCTGACCAAGCTGAGACCCCTATCGGATCTCCTCCTGGGTAAAATCATCCCATAATATGGTCCAACTGGGAAGCTTTTATCTACCTACAATGCACTTTACAAAGACGTCCCACTTCTTGGTGAAGCCCTTTAGGGCTATCCTCACTATCTCAAAGTCAGAGGTAGTCTCTCCTACAACTTCCAACTCGTCCTTTATCTGTGCAACACAAGTTGAGTAGAAGGCTACACCCTCATCCTTAGTCATTTTTATACTGTGGAACTTGTCTCTAAGCATCATCTTGTGGTTCTCATTCTTAGCTTCAAACAATTGATTCAAAGTGTCTCACATCTCCTTAGTTGTTTTCTTCTCTGCTAAATATGGAATGAGATGGTCTTTAACCCCATCCAAGATTACCCTCTAGACCATAGCTTCAAGAGCTTCTTGCTCTTCAAGCTCATCCTTATCTATTGGTTTGGTCATGGTATTGTTTGCAAACTTCCAAATTTTTCATTCTTTCAATACATCAGTCATTCTTTCTTTCCAAGGTATATAGTTGGATACACCATCCAACCTATCTTCAAACTGTATGCTCATCATTGGAAAATCACCTTCAATAAGAACAACTGGAAGACTACCACAACACTTTATCTTACACTTCTTTATTGTGAAACACTTTCTTGCTTCCTATTTCATTATTGCTTTGATACCATGAAGAAAAATGGCATAAGTATGAAAAAACTCATTCATACATTATGTCAAACACTTTGAACATATAGGGTTTTAATTAAATTTTACTCATAAACATTGAAATTAAAACCACCTATTCAATAGTCTTTCAAATGCTGAAAATTTAAACAATCACATAGAACACAGTTGTTTTGATCAATCTAAACCGAGAAAACCCCAACCAGGGAAAATCTAAAGAAGAAAATTTTTCATTAAGAAGAGTTCTCTCAAACAATTCATTTACACTGAATTTATCTTCTAACTCACACCGACGAAATTCCACAAAACTGAAATTGCAGCACAATACCTCGAAATTCGTGCCAAGTAGGTGTATGGTTTGTGGTACGGTTGTCCACATGTGCTAGTATGGTCTGTTGTATATTTTTCCTCGAAAAACATGCCCACATGTGTCAAGAATCGTCTTTTTGGTCTTCTCTTGGGAATTATGCCATTTTTTCTTGGGAAACTCTCCTTCTCCTTCACTTCCTTTCTTTTTCTCTCAGATGGTGAGTGTGTCTTCCTTGGCCCTTTCCTTATTGTTTTATACTTCAAATTATGTAACTACTTCCCTAACTGTTGTATGGTTTGTGGTACGGTTGTCCACATGTGCTAGTATGGTATGTTGTACATTTTTCCTCGAAAAACATGCCCACACGTGTCGAGAATCGTGTTGTTGGTCTTCTCTTGGGAATTATGCCATTTTTTCTTGGGAAACTCTCCTTTCTCCTTCACTTCCTTTCTTTTTCTCTCAGATGGTGAGTGTGTCTTCCTTGTCCCTTTCCTTATTGTTTTATACTTCAAATTATGTAACTACTTTCCTAATTACCCATCCAAGAGTTGAGATATAATTACAAAATCAAGGGTGTAAATTAAATGCACTCGTTTTTTTTTTAATTATTTAATCTGCCACTTAAGTGAGACCCACTTTATAAAGTACAAAACGCCATAACGTTATTTATATAAAAGCCACTTTTTAAATAAATGTACAAAGGACAAAGTCTGTAAGTTCCCCTCATCACACTCACACCAAAAACACGAGGGAGGACATTCAAAGTTATTTTTTTCAACAATCTTAAACCCTGATCTCTCAAGGTGTAATATTTTTTAATTCAATAAATTTGATCCTTCTCTTGCTTTATAGATCAGGGTGCTCACATCGATATTTTTAATTAATTAACCTGGATCTATTAAGCACCAAGAGGGATCCCAGTTTGACCTAGAAGTGATGGTAAGATCTGATCTGTAGAGTGAAACCTGAACCGCCTGCACTAGAAGTTGTTGTTCCATCAAAAAAATTTAAGGGGTAAGAAACCATCAGGGCAAGGCCAAAGTTCCAAGGAGCCAAAAAAATTACCTCGACAAGGAAGGAAAAAACATAATCCAGAATCCAATTACAAACAACATCCACCCTTGGCACAATATCATCAAAAGTAGCTCGATTCTATGTATTCCAGATACACCAAATGTAAAAAAAGGGTAAAATCAGTAAGGTATGGGTCTATTCAGTCCAAAGATTTAAGTTCTCCAGCAAAGTGAGATCCGTCCAATTGATAGTCATCCTGTGTATGGTATCTAGTTCAGACCTGACAGCCTGAGCAAATGAACAGGAGATGAATAAATGATTCACTGATTCAGGTGCATTTTTGCACATCTAGCAGTAGTTTGTCCCAACCCAACCACGTCTGGATAAATTATCCCAAGTAATGATTTTTTCTCTCACACAAAGCCAAATGAAACACTCAATTTTTAGTGGGAAATGGCAGGGCCACAACTACTTGAATTTCCGGCCAGTAGAATTCCTAGAGAAACTGTTAGCAATACGATTATATGCTAAATGTGCGGTAGCTTCACCATTAACTTTGTTATGCATCTAGAAGATGCGATCGTCCAAATTATTGAGTCAGGTGCCTCCATGAGATAGTCCGTTGATATAAAAATTCCATTCCTCTTTCCAGACCCCTCCCAACTTGAGGTCCTCAGTAGTCAGCCAATAGGAAGTGGAGGTCGCCAAAATACCCCTATTGCGAGCTTGATTGAAGGAGAAGCATATTAAAGTTCAAAAATCAAAGGTTCATCACAACATATATTAATAAACCAAAAATTACTTAGTTCTTGGCTCAAAAGAAAGATATGATGGGATTGTTTTATCACAACGTTTTTTTCTTCTTCCATTAATTTTAGTTTTTTTTGGCGAGAGGGACACACCATATTTGAATGGTTGATATGTTACAGCGTGTTTTGTAAGAAAAATGATGAAATTTCATTTGCAAACACCAATTAACATCCATCAGTATTTATAGATCTAACTTCTAATTTTTGAAACTAGATTGTCTTGTTATCCATTTTATCATAATTTTAGAATTAACAAAAATATTAACTTTACTAATTCCAACACATTTGTAATTCTAAAGAGGGTAGCAAGAGCACTATGTTCTACCGAATTATGGGTGCCTTTAGTACCTAGTTTTAAGGAAAAAAATAAAGAAAGATAAGTGCTTTGGTAGATAACCTTATCAACACCATAAACACTAGAGTTACCTTAGAAGGCCCCATTTAAAAAAACAAAGCAACACAATATCTAAGCCCAACTCATCAACCTCTCTGGGGCAATTTTTCTTCCACATAAAAATGTACTTGACCTTGTGAAAATCCTATAGCGGCGATAGAATCTGGTCTTGAAAAATGCCTTCATTCATAGAGAGTCAAATGACTTAATGTATCTACAAAGGAAAATATTTCCACTCTTTTATAGAAGACTTATCCATCCATTGATTTAAGGCTTCAAACAAGGACTGTTCACTCCAATTCCTAGTGCCTCTAGTCAAGGTTTTAACAATATCCCAAACTCCTAAGGTAAAGTAGCAATCAATGGGAACATGTTGAATTGCTTTTCCACTTTGCCTAAAAACATGGCAAATACTAGGCTTTGCCATTCCCTTATATTAAACACTCACGATGTTAGAGCCTCATTGGCACCGCCACTCTCGACCCACCTATAGATCTTGGGAAAAAAGAGAAGCATAACCAAGTTTGACAATGTAGGAGCCATTGATTAGGTTAAGGGACCATACTAGTTTATCATGACCTATATAAAGCTTGAGGTCGTTGACTTCCAATTCTCATGTGAAACATTGTCACTCTGTTGCTATATCTTCATGGAGTCCCAAGTCCTCATAGATCTTCCATTTCTCACACCACATCATGCTTTGATTCTAAGTAGATACATTAGATATCACATGAATATTTAGTCTGTGCGAATAGTCAAAGATATCCTTAGAGAGTCTTAAGGAACCTTTGAAACTAATCCAAGAATTCATTCCTAATCTAACAATATGACCATAAACCACTTCCCATATGAACCATGAGCCAACTATCAAGAAAAATAAATAATTATTTCCCTCCAGTTAATAGATGCATCTTTTAGAGCTTTTTATCTAGTCTGGGATAGTGGAATGCTTTTGGAATTATGTCTACAAACTTCAAAGCTCATAGAACTTAGAAAATGGTGGGAATGGATTACCTAACTTTCAAAGTAGTTCTTGTGCATTTAGGGTTAATATATATTGCGAACTTTGGTGGTAACAAACAAGTAGACATTTTATCATGTAATTCTCTAGATTATTGACTAAAATGTCAATTTGTTTAACGAAATTATGTAATTTTTAAGAAGAAGAAGAATAAGATCTAAATAGTAAGCATTATACATTAAGCAATTCTTCATTAAATACAAGGGTCCTCCCAAGACGACCCCAAAATGGACCTCGAAACCTGTGAAGACTTAACTGCCACAAGGTGTCATTGCACCACACAATCTAACCTATCTAAACCAACCAACTAATATAACAAAATAACTTATATATAGCTAAATAAATAAAAAACACCAATATAATCATGCACTATAACATCTCACCAGTGTTGGAATTTCATTTCATCTTTTCCCTTCAAACTATTTTTTTTACGTTTTGAACTTTTATCTTCCCTGTCACACAATGTTTCAGTGAAAAAATAACCTTTCAACAATAAAGTATTATTAAAACAAAAACTTTTAATAATAATGTTTTTGTTAAATAATTTAATTTTCAATTAAAATATATTTCTATTAAGGAGTTGAAATTTAAGTTAAAACATAACAATAGACTAGTTTACCCATGTTTTTGGTTGATCATGTACTTTGAAAATCGACATCGCTATATATGAAGTGGAACAAAAAAACCTACTCACAATGACACAGACAAGTCAGAAGTAACTTGTGCCAACATTATGCATCTAAAGTATATAAAGTGATAAACTTAGGAAACAAACTTAGCCACATGTAATGCAACATACCAAATTTTGCAAAGTTAACATGTTGCTTCCCAAAGAAATACTTTAGCCGTAGGAATTGAGTTGAAAGAGTTGGACGGTCAATACATATAATATGCCCTTTGTAAAGGCGATTATTTATGCAGGGAAAGCCTAAGCTACAACAAATATTGCAAGGAAGTGGAGTTGTCTATGTATTCTCCACGATGCACTCTGATGAGAATTTGATAACATAAATTTCTTGTTTTTTTCTTCATTCATTAATGAAAGCATTTAGTTTTCGAAAATAGTTAATGCATTTTATTTTAATTTCATAAAAAAATAATACTGCAAATTTATATAATTTGACATAGTAATTTAAATATATAAAAATTCCTCTAATAAAATCTATTTTTTGGGCATAAGTTTTACTCCATCATCATAATGAGCATTTGATTAATACACTTGATATCTTCATAATGAGCATGTGCTTATTACATTTGATATATTGGTTGTAAATATAGAGCAGGTCGCATGATAAAATAATCCCATTCAAATTAACAACCATGGTGTAGAACCATATTTCCATGCCTTTGTCGAGTACACAAGTACCTAATATCAAAATAACAAAACTATTTCATGTTTAAGAAAAAACATATAATAGTTCATTAAAATTTATTTTTTTAGATTATTATCAAATTTATTGAAAAAAAAAATCTTAACATAATTTGTAGTGGCTTCAAAGGGAGATCACTTTCAACTATCTAGAGAAATGGGTGTCAAATTGTCGACCTTCAATAGGTGCTTCCAAAAATAAAAAGAAAGAAAGCATGTATGGTATTCTACAATTGATAAATTGTTGATGTTTGGTGGTTGGTTGGGTTAATTCCTTCATTGATAGAGTTTAAAACCAACTTCTCCTCTAAAATGGTATCCACCTCTCTCATGAAGTTGCACTTTCGGATTTGAAAATTGACTAATCCTCTTAAGGAAAGGGACTGAAAGAGAGGGAATGGTCCCATACTGAGACATTGCTAGGCCAATATAAAAAAGAAAGAATAAATAGATTTAAAAAAAAGGAAGGCAAACTCACACACCTAATATTTAATCAAATTTGAAGCTTCAATCAAGTGAAAGAGTAATCCATGTAATTACATATATAATAACAACCATGTGAAAGAGTATTTTCATCAAAGGCAGGAAAATACTCGACAACATCATTCTCGTCCAATAGGCAATCCATTCAAGCTATCAACGCAAGGAGAAAGGTATGGTCATCAAACTCGATTTGGCTAATGCTTTTGACCGTGTTAGGCATGACTTTCTGTATGCAGTCATGGAAAAGTTTGGCTTCTCACGTGCCTTCATAAGCTGGATCAAAGGCTGTATTGGCGACCCGTGGATAGCCCCTCTAGTTAACGGAAGGCCCACAAGTTTCTTCAAAGCCTCAAGAGGTTTAAGGCAGGGATGTCCACTGTCCCCTCTCCTCTACGCTATCCAAGCTTCAATGCTCAGCTTTCAACTCAACCTGAGCTAAGAAATCCATATGCTGCCAGGGCTAAGAATAGTAAACAATGTCAGAGAAATAAATCATGCTCAATTTGCTGATGATGCTCTGTTGTTAGGGGGAGCAAGCATCCACTCAGCTGAACAATTCAAAAAAGAACTGGATTTATGCAAAGAGGTGTCAGGAAGTAAAATAAACTTCCACAAAAGCAAAACTTACAGCTGGAAGTGCTTAGCAAGAGAGCTAATGGAAATATCCAGAATTCTTGGGATGGAAGGCACTATGGACTGGGACAATTTCATTTACCTAGGCATACCAATATGCAAAACTAAAATCAAATCTGCTAATTGGGAACCTATTTTAGACAAGCTTAAAGTCAAAATCCAAAGGTGGAGCGCTAACTGGCTCAATCTAGCTAGGAAGACAGTCCTGATAAAAGCTGTTCTGAATAGTATGCCTATTTATCAGTCCTCAATTCTGCTTGCCCCAAATGCGGTTATCCGAAAGATAGAAGGACTGCTCAAGAAATTCATATGGGAAGGGGGCAAAGGGAATGAAAAAAAGATTCATCTAATTAGATGGGATAAGATCCAGAGATCGCGTGATGAAGGAGGACTTCAAATTCGAAATTTAACCATCCAAAATCAGGCTTTAGGAGCTAAGCTACTTTGGCAGATGATCTCAGGGAAAGAGAGCTGGAGCAAGGAAGCTCTCCGGAAAAAGTGCTTTACTGGAACTAGGAAGAGATGCTTGGACTCTCAGCCCCCAACCAGACGTGGTTCCCAGGTTTATAATTTATGTAGGAAAGCGCTGGAAGCATTCAAAAAGGACCTTTACTGGATACCTGGGAATGGGAAGTCAATCAAAGTCTGGGAAGACTCCATCCTGGGAGAAACTCCTATCGGTTTACACATGGAAGTGAGTAACCTCAAACTTTGGTTATTGGAGAAAGGAACCACTACGCTGTGGGATCTCTCTGCGTGGGATGACAATGATTGGATCGGTTGGTATCTAGGCAATATCCCTCCTGATCTCTGCAATGAAGCTAAAATTCTGACTAATCACCTCCAAGGAAAATCTCTAATTAAAAAAGACTCCAGAGATAGAAGAGGGTGGGGAAACACTTCAGGAAATTACTCCACTACAGAAGGTTTCAAGAACTTCCAAGCCATCCCTTATGCGGCCCCCAACCCTGTGGTTTGGAAATTCATATGGTCTAAAGCTTTCATCCCCAAGATTGACATCTTCTACTGGACGCTGGCCCACAAGAGCATCCTCTCTGGCAAAAATCTAAAGAAAAGAGGAATCACAGGTCCAACTCCCTGCCCACTCTGCAAAAACAAGGAAGAAACCTCGGACCATCTGCTCCTTGGTTGTCATTTCTCAAAACAGGTTTGGTTGGAAGCCATGAACCTTAACTCCAGCATCAACATGCCTGAAACTATCCATGAGTTGTTCTCAACCTGGATGGACCTTGCTCCCTTTCAGCTAGCCAAGAAAACACTGCTTTGTACAGCCTGGAATTGGCTTCCAAAAGCCATTTGTTGGAAAATATGGCTTGAAAGAAACAACCGTATTTTTAGAGAACATGAAAACAATTCGACTAAAATTGCTATCCAAGCTAGAGCAACTCTAGGAGAAGCATTGGATCACAACCGGTCTCTGAAAAACACTACAAAGCTGTTGCCGGAAGAGTCTCACTGGTTAGGCAAGATAGTCTCCAATCTCCAGAATCGAACAGGTCCAGCTCAACCTCAAAACGCTCAGTGGGAAATCAGATTTGTGGAACGGGACTTCATCAAGTGGAAGGCTTCCCTGAATGAGCACTGGATGCGGAGGAGTAATTATCATGGCTAATGGCAATGTGATTAGCAATTACTCCTGGGGACTTGGAACTGAATCTAACAACATAGTTGAATTCTGTGGGCTCTTTCAAGGTTTAAAAATCGCTCAGTCCAACGTAATTGGAAAAATATCAGTCTTTGGCGACTCTAGATTATTGATCCAAGCTCTCATTAGAAAAAAGCGTCCCTCACATATTCATTTGGCTCAACTTTATCAAAAAATCCGCCTGATTAGTAAAAAATTTCAAAGAATCGGGTTCTTTCATGTACTCCGTGATCTGAACCACTTGGCAGACAAAGCAGCAAACTGTGGCACTCTTTTGGGCAGAGGAATATTAATAAAAAATGGAACTGAGCAGCACTGCGACATCCCCTAGCAGTAGAAGATCTAGGATCCCTTTCCAATGATGCCTTTTGATGACCAGAGAACATAAGAATCAAGTGAAATGGGCAGAAATTTTCCTCAAACTGCTAGAAATTCTCTGCAAAATAGAAACCTTGAAAGCTCTGCTCGTGATAGTGATTCCCTTGCTCACAGTTTTTTAAGAATTGCTACGCTCAGTCTCCATTTCAAAAACGAAGTGAAAGACCAAGCTGTATCGTTGGAATTGCAGGCTCTTTTTAAGCAAAATTGTTGGAATTGCAGGCTCCTTTTTAAGCTTCAAGACCAAAAGAAAGCCTTGCTCTCTCAAAGCCTTCTCCCAAGCATTGCCACTCTCGATGGAAAGCCTCTCCCGGTCCACCCCATCGCTGAGCAAAGAGATCAAATCGAAGGCTGCACAGTTTTCACGCAGTTCTCTGTTTTCAGCTCTGCCTCAGTTATTCTATCTTCTTAATACTCTGTCTTCTCTCAGTCTGGAGCTTGGATTACTTTTATTCCTTTAGATTTAGCTCTATTTTGAATTAGTGCTCTTTGTAAAAGCCCGTGGAAGCTGATTTACCGCTTTTTATCTATTCTTCCCCAATGTTTAAGTAAAAAACAACCACCTATTATAGACCACTTATCTAAGCATACACATATCTTAACAGGGCTATTAATAAAAATTAATGGCGGTTTGACAAAATAACAGGGCTATTAATAAAAATTAATGGCGAATTGACAAAATAAGTGACAGTAAAAAATAAGTTCTAAGGAATTGTTTGCCCATTCCTTAAGATGATTTGTTAAATTTTTTAAGAGTATTTGACGGGAAAAATGCCTTGTGAGGGCATATGCCCCATCAAATTCTAACCCTGCTTCTTACCACTTGTAACAATTATTAAATACATATAAAATATTATAAAAGACGTACAATTTACAATCTACTCCAAAGAATCCGAATACATTAACCTACTATAGAAAGAATCTAAAGCACATCAACTTGAATATATGGCAACAATATTCATCCTGCTTCAGGCCATTTAATCCGGTGGCAGCAGGCTTAATACCGGCATTAAATGCCTTATAACTTGCTCATTAAATATATAAAAAAACCACTAGAGTAAAAAAAGAGTCCACCAACACAACACAACTCGCACTAACATAACACAAAGTGCATTGTAAAAAAAAAATCCCAAGTTAACTAAGCACATATAAAAAAAATACTTGAAATAAAGTACAAAATGAAAATTACTTGTGACAAAGTACAACTTAAACCCACCTATAGATTCCACTTCCTAATTACAAAGCATATATATATGAGAGGAATTCAACATAAAATCTTGTTCACCAGATTCTCAAAGTACGCAAGGCAAAACCAACAAAATAATAATATGAGAACAACTCGGTAGCAAGTGCTTGCAATTGCAATAACAACTAAGCAAAATAATAAAGGGAATGAATGTCGTGTGGAACATATTTACTACTCAGCAAAATAATAAAGGGACGGAATGTCGTGTGGGACATATTTACAAAGTACATAGGACAAAATAAAAATACGAGAACAATCAGGTTTGAAATTTTAATTTTGTTTTTTCTCAAAAACCGTGTCATTGTTGACTATGAGGGCGTTTTGCAAAGGGCATTTTGCTCGTCAAATTTTAAGAGAATTTAGAGAATTTTTAATGACAAATAATTTTTCAAAATGTTTTTTTTTTAATGTTTTGGAGTTTCTAAACTTAAATTTTAATGGTAGGTAATTATGGATGTTTTATGGACAACTATAGTATATGAAGTCATAGTTTTACTAGTAGAGGTGTTGTTAATGTTGGAATTAACTCCAGTAACTTATTATAACATTTCTTTCTTAATTGTTGTAGTTTTCTATTTTGATTCTGGACCATTTCTGTCTATTTTGATTATAGACCATTTTAGAGATCCAACTCATCATTGCTTTGATATCTTAATCAATTTTAAACATACACTTCTCTAGAAGTCTGGAGCATCCCCGAGTCCCAACTATGATTTACAAGCTGCAAATTTAACATGATATATTTCAAAATGTTATGGTATATTGCATAATGTTGGTGGATGTCATTTATTAGTTTGAATAATTTTTGATAATTAATTTTGTTAAAAAAAATTTAAAGTATATAATAAAAAATATGTTTTCATTGCTTAAAATTTTTAATAAAATTTTGTTAACTAAAGAATTCTAACTTCATAGTTGAAGGGTAACTTTTTTAACAAAACTTTATGTAACCGGGAAAATAGATATTCAAAATATACAAAAGCAATTAGTAAATTCCAAATGTATTTATAAGAATGACTAGGCAAATAATATCTCAATCCACAGTTGAAATAAAGAAACAAGACAAGTGAGTCTATTTATTTTTGTTTGTTTGTTGCAAATGCCTTTTGACTTGCTTGACCAGCCTTTCGTCTAAGAAACCATAACCTAGGGTCATTCACCTTTGAATTTAGATGTGGCCTTACTAGTCTTGACCATTTACTCTACTTAAACTTGAAAAATATAAATAATTATTATATGTGATTAGATTATTTTATTTGTAATTATCAATATAGTATCTTTTGTCAAATTTGCAATGTATAAATAAATTAAGTAAATTTTGAATAATTTTATAAAAATATATTTAATATAATTAAAAAAACATAATTACATTTATAGAATTTAAAATTTAAAATCAATGTAATTATAATTTATTTATTATTTGTTGAATGCACTTGAGTCACATTCCTCATCTTTGTTTTATAAATGATAATCAAAATGTTTTGTTTTCAAGTTTATTTTACTATTTTTACTTGTATAATATTTTTTTTTTAATTTTTATTAATAAAATGATTTTTCAGACTTATTTTTCTAAATTAACCTACAAAATGCCAATATTTTGATGGTATAGTAAATATCATAATCAAATTATTAATACCAAATATTTTACTAAAATAATTAATTAAACATCTATTATAGACTGGGTGGTTGCCTTTGGAAGCGTAGCTTTTTCTAATGATGACAAAAATTGTTTTAAAAAATATTTCCCCTCAAACTCTATTATCCTTCACATCATTTTAAATAACATAATTAACCAAAATAAGGGTGAAATCATTAATACCAAAATTTTTACCGAAATAATTAACAACAATAAATATGTTTAAAAAATATTTCCCCTCAAACTCTATTATCCTTCACATCATTTTAAATAACATAATTAACCAAAATAAGGGTGAAATCATTAATACCAAAATTTTTACCGAAATAATTAACAACAATAAATATGTTTAAAAAATATTTCCGCTCAACTCTATCATCCTCCACAACAACATTATAAGTGAAGGAGCAGCACCATTCTATTTTATATACCATGTGTTGTTTCATGATGAGTGAAGAAGGAGCACCCTCACCATTCTAAGTGGGTGTTAATCTAATAAATAATGAAGTATATGGACTTTGTTTACCATATACTCTAATAAAGCTACACGGATTATATTATTGCATCCTTAAATACTAAAGGATTTGAAAATTAAAGTAGGGTGATAAAGAAACTCCATTTGATTTACTAAGTTTATGTATCAAGGACACTTTCAAGTGAGAAGTAACCTTTATTTTATAAACTATATAATGATCAGGTGGTTAGGAACCTTGAATGATTAAAAGATCCAAAAATGTATTACCATTGAAATAAAGAGTAATAAGTTAAATAAAAAGTAGAGAGTTCAAGGTTGTGTGGAAAGAACTGTTTTAGTTTGGTAGAGACAAACTATATATTTATTCACACAGAAAGAAGATGATGTGCTGCAGATTGTACTCCTCCTTGTTGATTGAACAATTCTTGGTGGATGTAAGCCTTGGTTGGGGGTGAACCACTTATATTGGTGTCTTTCTTGTATTTGCACCTTATGGGTTTCATAGTCTCTGCTTTAGTTGTGAAATATATAATGCTTTTTATTTTATGAGTGGTTCTAATCAAAAGATTATAGTATGTAGCAAAAGATGTGTGAATGTGTGCTTTCACTTTGATTTAATGGATAATGTGTATTGAGACTTTACTGAAGTCTTTAATTATAATGTCAATGAGTAAGTTAGCTCAATGAGAATTATGATCACTACAAAAGCATACATATGATATTTGTTTAAACAATAATAGTTGATTATGATGTTGAATAAATGTTTGGTTAATGTAAACATCATGGCATGTTCTCATGTTACTCTGAGTTGTTATGGTAATTCTCCCATGCAATTGCGAATAACTACCATGGTAATAAAAAGTTTGTACTTCATCAATCATTATTAAGACTAATATTTATGATTAAAGCACAAAGTTTTAAAAACAAATTTACCCATCATTAAAAAGAGTAAAGAAGAGATTAAATTTATTATAATGTGGAGCAATATAATTTTTTATAAATATTTGGCAAAATGAAACTGTGAAAATATGCTCTCGAACCACTAACAGGTTATGTTATGTTCAGCAATATGATTTTTTTTAATAACAGTAAATAATAACTTACTTCATCCCAGTTGAAAACTAAGCTATTGGAGATGGCCTTTTTCTTTTCAAAATAAAATTTAAAAAGATTAATCTGTTCAATCTTTCGAATTTAATTATTCAGACTGTAATTTACCTTATGAAACCATGGCCCTCTTTCTCGGCGTTAACTGAAATTCTGCGCTGCGTTTTAGTTTCTAACAATCCAAAACCTTTAAAAAAATCTAAAACAATGGTCTAATTGGATTTGTAACTTTGACCAAAATTCGACATAATCACTAAAAATAAAGCAATTTAATAGCTCTTATAAAAAGCTCCCCAAAAAGACTAGACAGGATAGATAATCTTGCAGAAACATACATTTTGGGCCAGTAAAAGACAACTAAAACGTCCAGCTTTTTTTTGCCATTTTTTGTTTTTGCAAATCTGTCAAAATTGTACTTAAAAATTACTACATTTTTAAGTTTGTAATTACAGTAAGACAACAAGAGCACTAAGATAACAAGAGCAGTATAAGGGCTTTTATTAGGAGTTATATCCAGTCCAAGCAGTGATGGAATTTAATGGGCAAATCATCATGAAATATTTTTGGCTCTCAAATAAAGTTTAATTTAAAATTTTAGTTAACCATTATTTATGAAGAATAATATAAAAGCCTAAAACTTAAAAGAAAAAATAATGCTAAAACTAAAAACCAAATTCCAAACACTGGTTCCAAAAGTTCCTCCATCATTTCAAATTCAGACTTCTTAAAATGGTTATATTTATAGGGAGGAGTTACGAACCACCTGCAGCCATTATTTCAAATAGATACTGGCATAGAGTCGTTTAACTGGTCATGTTCCAACAATAACACAATAAGAACAAATACGAACCGTGTTGTATATGAAGTCGTCGAACTTGTCCACTTTAAAAGAGGTGATCTCAATCCTTAGCACCCATTCTTTACATTACTGTTCGACAATGACAATGAAGTAGGGAGTGAGTTAAATTTTAGATTATTTATGAAATTTGATTAAACTTTAATAAGAATTGTTGAAACTGCAGTTTGTTGAAATTGCATAATCAGAGTGCTCAAAGATTATAGAGGTTATTGAATAGTCTGAATCCATTTTTACAACAAAACTTGCAATTTAAACAAAAATTCCCCAAATTTTGAAACTGCAGTTTGTTGAAATTGCATAATCAGAGTGCTCAAAGATTATAGAGGTTATTGAATAGGCTGAATCCATTTTTACAACAAAAATTGTAATTTAAACAAAAATTCCCCAAATTTTGAAACTGCAGTTTGTTGAAATTGCATAATCAGAGTGCTCAAAGTTTATAAAGGTTATTGAATAGGCTGAATCCATTTTTACAACAAAAATTGCAATTTAAACAAAAATTCCCCAAATTTTGAAACTGCAGTTTGTTGAAATTGCATAATCAAAGTGCTCAAAGATTATAGAGCCTATTGAATAGGCTGAATCCATTTTTACAACAAAAATTGCAATTTAAACAAAAATTCCCCAAATTTTACGGTAAAAAATACAATGCAATTTCAACAAAAATTCCTCAAATTCGAGCAAATTTCACCAACAAAAATACAAATGACCTAGACTTTAGCTCACCCATATACCCGCCCACCCAGAAAAGAGTCAATCCAGTCGATCCCAGGTTGAAGTGCCATAGCCCAGAGCAGCTAGTTTTTGCTTTGCTTCCTGGTTTTAGGATTTGTAATCTAAATATGCAGATGATGTTCCGACTGTGAGGTTTACAGTAGATCTTGGCGCTTATATTAACCACAGGCTCACTAGATTACAGGCTTATTGGCGTTCGAATCACCGATGCAGGAATTTAAAAAAAGCACGGGCAGCCAGTAGGATGCATGATTGAACGAAATGGGCCTACCTTGCTGGGGGAGGTACTCAGTTCGCCTTGAACTAATTACAGAAAACAGCAGCAGGCTACATTTTAGTCTATTAACATGCTTGTCGTAGACTAAATGATGGGATTTTAAACTATCCCGCGGTTTAACCACTGCAAATTACCATTTGCTATGCCTGATTCCGACGGGTTAGGGGCGTTTTGGTTAGGGATTTATACTGCTCCGATCAGGGGCATATAAGAACCATTTCATTAAACCAATTCCACAATCGAAGGCAGCATCACAAAACTAACGGCCGCAGAGGAATTTAATGAATCCAATTACATTTACTTACTAGTATCATTTACAAAGCAAACATGCCCTGACAGTGCCTTTCTCCCACTCTTAAAGCAAAGACCTCTGTTATTTATTTTAAAACAAGGAAAAATCTGTATATTTTCAACAGATTTCTACATTTAAAAAGGACAACAGAAAAACCTGCAGACTATTTACCTGCAAATCCAGGCCGTATGGAAGAGTATTGAGCTCTCATTACATTTAATTACAACTAGCTTTCAACAACGCGCAGGTCAGGAACAAGAACTCTGCCAAGAAAATGATAAAAACAGTATATATATATATATAGTTAAAATAAAAGAAAAAACCTCATGGCTCCACTGCCTTCAATAATCCGTCTCGGAGGCCGTGGTCGCAGGCCGTGGTTGTAGCCTTTCCAGGGCCGCAGATCCTTTTGAAGGCGGCGACTACTGATCCCGCAATAGATGAAAGTATTCCTCTTGTAATGTCTCCCCTTTTTGGCAGAGGCCTCGCGGTTCTGCCATTGCCTGCCATGTCTGCATAATGGTGAAGCCGGCCAGTGTGAAGCCCGCCAGTGCCAGTGACAGTGTGAGGCTCTGTCATGGCTGCATAATGGTAATCTCTCCATTCTTTATCCTCCATTATGCCAAACTGTGCAGCTTCCACTCCCAGATTATATGAAATGCTATGCATAGCATTAAAACTGCGATGAAGCAACAGACCAAGATGCAAATGCTACCGGCAGGTGTCTTGCCATTTATAAAAATTTGGATGAAGCCTGGATCTCTTACATTTATGTTTTTCCTACGTTAACGTGGGCAGAAAGCAACTCCTTCCCTTCCTGTACCATTTGTATTTTCTGATCCTTTTCTATGATTTCAAAAGCTTTTTGACTTTGTGGGTTAACAAGTGATTGAGTGGCCGTGTTAATACGCAAGTATGACGCAACATACCAGAACAATTCAGGTGGCGACTGGCGATATTCCTCGTGTTTAAAGTGTTATTATCTATCAACAAAGGAGGTATATACACAGATGTTAATTTTATTCAAAGTAATGACCAGGATGTATAAATGTATATTTATAATGGCAAAACTAATTAAATTAATATTTTTTTTAAATATATATATATAAGGTCCATAAATTCGTTAGGGAGCTAATCAGTGGAGACATGAAGTAAGGTTTTTATCTAAAAGTAAGCTAAACTGTAGACCATTTGTACCTAAAATTCAGCCTTGTTCAAAAGGGTAGTTTTTAGTGATTGGAAATTGGTTATTTTTTAATGATTCTAATATTATACTTAAGTATAGTATTCTAGGGATTGTTTTGGATTGAAAAAAAAAGTTTTTTTTTTCTTCAGAGGAAGAAATGCCATCTTTTGATATTCATAGTGAATCAAAAAGATAAATTATACAACAGTCAACAACATGACAGGTGGAATACAACAACCAGTACCCGCACACCTGCCAGCACATATATAGTAAAATAAACAAAGTCTGATCTATGCAGACTTTATAGTAAAAAAAGTTTTATAGATAGGTAAGTGAATATTAAATATGAAACATAAAATTAATACTGAAATGTGTAAATTTTGGCGAATATTATGATAAAAAACATATTTTATGTAAATATAGGCGATATTAGACTCTATAAACGACCAAATAGCAAATTTATTTTTTGAAAAAACCCGAAAAAAACCAATTAGCAAAATAAATCCATTTCGGCAATGAAAATTGCAATTTTAACACTAAAAATCTCATTTTCAACAACAAATCATGTTGTGTGATTCCGGCCAAACTTGCCTAAAAATGTGCAAATGGTCTAGAGATTAGCCAACTCCCTTTAGATATCAATGCTCAGAAGCTTTTTCTCGAGTGCATCCTGTATATACCATAACTCCTCGGCAGGAATCGAAAACAAACAGTGGCTCCTAACCTCAACCCCAGTAGGAGGTATATATATACTAACATAATTAGTATAAACATAAAACGAACACTACTTAATAATTAAAAAAACAAAAACTGTTACGAAATTTTTTTTATACTATTAAAATTTAAATTTTATTTAATCATTAAAAAATACTTAAGTGAAATTAGATTCAATTAACAAATTTAAATTTTACACTCTATTATGAATTTCTATTTAATAAAATAATTATAAATTTTAATAAATCTTTTTAATAATAAATAAATAATTAATTTGATAAATAAATAAACAAAACTTGTAATAAAAAAAATTATTTTTGAAATTTTTATCATTTTCAATTTCTTGTATAGATAAAAAGTTTTGAGTTACAGCATTTTAGAGAATCTTGAAAAAATATTAAGCAAATCTACTTACAATTTTAAAAATAGTACACCATATCATATTTTTATGATTAAAGTGAGCCTTTCTTCAATAAAAATATAACTATAACTAAATATTTAATATACAGGAGAAAATTAAACAACTTATGAAAAACTTCTGAAAATTGTTTTACATTCTACTCAAAACCACCTAAAAACTCGAGCCAAATTAACATAATGATATTAACAAATTTATTACTTTATAAAATTATATAGTATTTTAGTGTCACACATATGTAAATTTGATTTTGTTACTTTATAAAATAATATTTAAGTCCCCACATAAATTCGCAGTGGTTGGTGGTGGTGAAAGACATGAATATCACATACAGGTGGGAATTTGGGAAAAAAACAATATCAATAACATTGGAAAATGTGCCAGATTTAAGAATATATATTAATTTAAAATATTATTTAAAAAAATAAATATCCTTTATCCGGGCGGACAATCTTGGATAAGAATACGTGGCCTTGTCCAGTTGTAAAGCAAAGCAGCTCGTTACCGACCAGTCACCGTATCATTAAATACGATCTCACGTGCGAAGATCATCGATAAATCTGTACATGTGGACAATGGACAGGGCGCCAATTGCCATTGGCCAGCTTTTCCATTTTGCGTGTTATTTATGTTAATAAAATTCAAGGTGGGATATTTAGGCGATCCTTATATACTGGACAGACTTTCCCTCGGGAGGGGAGCCTGTTCAATGCACACCGTTTTCTCATCCAACGGTGT